>VDFB02353493.1:90189141-90782269 GCA_007258455.2 Sequoia sempervirens | reverse complement strand
TCTTTTAGGCAAGACTAATTTGCATGTCGTCATTCTTATTTTTGAGTGTTGGTCTCATCCCAATGAGATTCAATCAAAGGTGAATCACAAGGAGAAAGAAACTATTAGGTAGCTCCTAGATGAGGAGCTCCCTAATTATCATCGTTTCAATCCTACACTTGGATGTTGGTGTTCACCCACTTTAATGGCATTTAATAAGGAAAGTACGAAGATGGTTTATACTAAGAAGAATAATTGTAATTCTTCTAAAAATATAATTTGTATTAATGGAGTCAAAGGATAAGGTGGTGGGAAGGACTCATAGTTCATTGAAATTATGTAGCTTCAGGATTCTTTGACTTATTAGTTCTACTCTTTTTGTTGGTTAGTTCAGTCCTATCTTTTTTATCCTCACCCTTGCTAGTAGGAGATTGATGTTTTATTGTTGTTATGTTAATTTTGTACAATCTATTCCATGTTGATGTTTGGGCATTTATGATATTATTATTATTATTTTAAAGGATTCAAGGTCCTTTCAAATTCTCTCTTTTATAAAAAATAAATAAATAAAGAATTACCAAGGACCACAAATATAAGTGAAATTAAATACCACTAAACTAAACTTAACTCTTAGATAAATATTCATAGAGAATTTTCATTTTTCAATACAATTGTTTTACATTTAATCTCTATCAAAACCCCATTCCAAGATAAACCTATTTAAATCCCTTACATGACCATTATCCATATATAAATACTGTCAAACATGAAATATTTTATCTATATTAAAATCTATATATACATGTGACCAATTTTATTGATGAGAGTCCATGAAAAAATATGATTTACAAGAAAAATATGTGCAAACTATAAATATAACATTCAAACCATTTCTTAATAAATTTAAAATTGATAGTTTCCTAATTTTAAAACTGATAAATAATTAAAATTTATAAACATACTATTTAACACAATTTCTAATCTATAAAATGAGGAGCACTAGGCAAATTTTTTTTTAAAAAATGGCAGAGATAATCTTTTTATCAGAGATTCTAGAATGTCAAATGATAGGTTCTTGGAACCTTGTTTTTTCATCAAGCTCAATGAATATTTAGTTGTATGAACCCTTGTGTTAGACTTTCTACATGTCTGAATTTTCTTTTCATTCTGTTTAATAATAACCATTGTTCCCTTTAAAATAGACTTGATACCTTTTTGTTTTCCATTTCACATTCATGTTCCTTCAAAGGTATTTGAGTCTTTAAACAAATATTTTGGTTTTCTTGACACTCCCTAGAAAAATGACCCAAATGATGACATTTTGTGCATTCATTTTTAGGGGTTTCTAGGAGAATACTTTGTCTCTAGAGACCATTCTTTGTTTAAATATAAATCTTTGAGGGTAATTCCTTTGTAGCATCAAGCAACACACAAACCCTAGCCGAACCTTCTAGGTTTCTAAATAAATCATAATCATGCTTTAGGAAGATCCCTAGTTGATTGGCTAAGATTTCCATGATTTTAGGCTCCCTATATTCTAGAGGAAAGGACTATAGTTGTACCCATAATGGGATAAATTTGATCTTAGAAGTTGTAGGGTCAAAATTTGGAGACCATGGCTGAATGAATATACCAAATACCTCAAGGACCCATGATTTAACCTTATAGAGTTCATCTCTTTGAGATTTTGAAGAAAAGAGCACCACAAAAAACCTTTGCCCTGATCTAAATTAAAAACTTGAAAATACACCCCCTCATTCTTTAAAAAATTAAATATCATAAAGTTCCAATATCAAGGAGAAAATTCAAGAACTTATAGATTAACGCATTTCCATGAAGATCTTGAACCTACAAATCAAGGAGTTCTTCAGAGAAGGTGACGTTTATGATACCTTTTTTTTAGTCCTCTTTGTTGAAGCCAACTAACATTCCCTTTGGAAGTAGGATGATATAAATAATTGGTTTTGACTTTCTTTTCTCTTCCATTGATGGGTAATCTTTTTTTACTAGAAGAGCACTGTGGAGGTTGCTTCATAACACACCATTTACATGGAGCACCCTTAGGAAGAAGAATATTATTAAGAAATAATATTATAGTAGGAATATCATTTGGAAAGGTTGTTGGATTAGATTTCAGATTACAGTCGGAATGAACATCCCTAGTAATTGGTTGTCCTTTAGGATTTTTCTCAAAATGAAGATCCCTAGAATCTAAATGACCTTTAGGGTTTCCTTCAGATGGAGAATCACATATGTCAAAGACCTCTTATTTTTGTCGATTCAAGAGTTTTGTTGGGCGTCAAGTACCACATTTTCCATAGGACAAGCCAATTGTGAATGAATTAGTTTTATTGTTAGTCCTTTGATGCCATGCAGGCCCTTGGGACCTCTGCCTTGTTGAGAAATGCCTCAATTTTTTGAAAATTTACCCTTTCCTATAGAAGGCATTTTTCCTGGAGCTCTCCTCATATTTCTCTCATTCCTAAGTATCTCAATGTTCTTAAAGGGTTTCTTTCTATTTTCCATTCTCTCCATGAAGATTGTGAACTAGGAGAGCCATAATTTCTAGGTAACTTTGGCCTTTTTATAAAGAAGTGGATTTCATTATTTGATTTATATAAGGAATGTATCAAGACTATCATAGTTTGGGTTATAATACCTATATTACTACTAGAATGTTTGGAAGAGGAATTTTTGTTGAATTTACTAGCTCTTTCAGCCACTTCACTATTGTTGACCAACAAGCCCAATGCAGAAAATGCCTTTATTCACTAGGTTTTGTGTTAATATTATTTTTATTATAAGTTACTACCCTCTTCAATCACCTTGTCCTTTAAAGGTGGGTAAATGGGTGAAATAAATCATGTATGAGGATGCACTAGTGTTTTTTCACCATTATTACATGCTCAATCTTGCTAGTATTTATTAGAGGATCTCTAGAGGAAGGCAAAGTCATAGTAAGAAAATGGACTGCAAGTTTCCTTCTATACCTCAAACTACGGATGGCATTCTCATAAAATGTATCGGAGATGTCATTGGCATTCTCTCTCTTGGGTCTCTCCCACTCTCTCTCTCTCTCTCCTTCCCTCCCTCCCTCTCTCTCTCCCACTCCTCTCCCTCCCTCAGGTCTCTCTAAGGTTTCTCCCTCCCACTCTAACTAGATAAATCTCCCTCCCTCTCTCTCTCTTTAAGGTCTCTCCCTCCCTCTATACCTTAGAAAAACATGTTTTAATAATTTACAAATATTCTAATAAAAAAATCATAACTAATTGTTTAATTGTAAAAAAATTACAAAATAAAATGTAGCACATTTGGGAATGTGTCCTCTACTTATATTGAAATTTTCAGAAAAAATAATTATTTTTTGTTCTACTTAGGTTGGTTAGACATACACCTAGTTTTATTTTTTTCCTAAAAATTATTTACTATTGCATCAATAAATTTAGATTTTTTGCAAAATAGATTTACTTTTTGAAAAAAGGACTAGTAGGCTAGAAACTACATTCAATTTGCTACAAATTATGTTCTTAAGAATTTTTCAAATTATGTTAATAACCAATTCATTTTTTTATGTCAAGGTGCCTAACTCTATTTTTCTAAATTTTTCATTGCCTCTTAGGGGCCTAGTTTGGACCCCCATGATCTTGCACTGACCCTTTTGTTGAATTTTACAAGAACTTTCAACCACTTAATTATTGTTGACCAATAAGCCAAACCTAGAAAATACCTTTATTCGCTAAGTTTTCTATTAATATTTTTTTTATATTATAAGTTACTTCCCTCTTCAATCACCTTGTCCCTTAAGGTGGTTAAATGGGTAAAATAAATCATGCATGAGGATTCCCTTAGTGTTTTTTCACCATTTTAATAGGTTTGGCCTTGCTAATATTTGTTATAGGATCTCTAGAGGAAGGAAAAGTCACAAGAAGAAAAAGGATTAGAAATAGCCTTCTATACTTCAAGCTATGGATGCCAGTCTCCTAAGATGTATCAGAGAGGTCATTAGTCCTCTTTTGGGCAAGACGAATTTGCATGACACCATTCTTACTTTGAGTGTTCATCTCATCCCAATGAGATTCAATGAAAGGTGACTCACAAGGAGAAGGAAACTATTAGGTAGCTCCTAGATGAGGAGCTCCCTAATTCTCATGGTCTGAATCCTACACTTGGATGTTGGTGTTCACCCACTTTTATGATATTTAATAAAGAAAATATGGAGATGGCTCATGCTAAGAAGCATAATTGTAATTCTTCTAAAAAAATAATTTGGATTAATGGAGTGAAAGGATAAGGTAGTGGGAAGGACTCAAAGTTTATTGAAATTATTTAGCTTCAAGCTTCCTTGACTTATTAGTTCTACTATTTTTATTGACCTTAGTTTAGTCCTATTATTTGATCCTCACCCTTGCTAGTAGGAGGTTGATGTTTTGATGTTATGTTAATTTTGTACAATCTATTCCATGTTGATGTTTAGGAATTTATGATTATATATATATATATATATATATATATATATATAAGGATGAGGTCCTTTCAAAATCTCTCTTTTATCAAAAATAAAGAAAGAAACAATTACAAAGGACCACAAATATAAGTGAAATTAAATAACACTAAACTAGCCCAAACTTAGATTAGAGAAATATTCATAGAGAATTTTTATTTTCAATACAATTGTTTTACATTTAATCTCTATCAAAACATCATACCAAGAGAAACCTCTTTAAACCCCTTTACATGACCATTATCCATTTATAAATAGTGTCAAGTTGATATATATTGAAAACTATATATACATGTCACCAATTTTCTTGATGAGAGTCCATGAAAAAATATGATTTAAAAGAAAAATATGTACAAATTATAAATAGAACATTTAAACCATTTCTTAATAAATTTAAAATTGATAGTTTCCTAATTTTAAAACTGATAAATAATCAAAATTTATAAACATACTATTTAACACAATTTATAAACTATAAAATGAGGAGCACTGGTGAAAAAAATTCAAAAAGATGGCAGGTATAATCTTTTTATCAGAGATTTTGGAACATTAAATGATAGGTTCTTGGAACCTTGTTTTGTCATCAAGCTCAATGAATATTTAGTTGTATCAACCCTTGTGTTAGACTTTCTACATGTCTGAATTTTCTTATCATTCTTTGAATATCATCTACCATTCCCTTTGAAAAAGACAATACGTTTGTATTTTCCATTTCACACTCATGTTCCTTTAAAGGTATTTGAGTCTTTAAACAAATATTTTGGTTTTCTTAACACTCCCTAGAAAAATGACCCAAACGATGACATTTTGTGCATTCATTTTTAGGGGTTTCTAGGAGAATACTTTGTCTCTAGAGACCATTCTTTGTTTTAATGTGAATCTCTTAGGGTAATTCCTTTGTAGCATCAAGCAACACACAAACCCTAATCGAACGTCCTGGTTTTCTAATGAAAGTATAATTTCGTTCTTTAGGAGGATCCCCATCTAATTGGCTAAGATTTTCATGATTTTAGGCTCCCTATATTCTAGAGGCAACAACTGTCGTTGTACTGATAATGGGATAAATTTGATCTTAGAAGTTGTAGGGTCAATATTTGGAGACCATGGATGAATGAATAATCCAAATCCCTCAAGGACCCATGATTTAACCCTGTAGACTTCATCTCTTTGAGATATTGAAGAAATGAGAACCACAAAGAAACCTTTTCACTGATCTAAATAAAAAACTTGATTTACATGGGCTCCCATTCTTTAAAAAAAAATCTTGTAAAGTTTCAATATCAGGGAGGAAATTCAAGAACTTAGAGATTAAGGCATTTTCACAAAGATCTTGAATCTATATATCAATGAGTTCTTTAGAGAACATGACGTTTATGATACCCTTTTGTTTAGTCATCTTTGTTGAAGCCAAATAGCATTCCCTTTGGAAGCAATACAATATAAATAATTGGTTCTAACTTTCTTTTCACTTCCATTGATGGGTAATCTTTTTTTTACTAGAAGACCATTGTGGAGGTTGCTTCATACCGTGCCTTTTACAAGGAGCACAATTAGGTAGAGGGATATTATTAAGAAATGATATTATAGTAGGAATATCATTTGGAAAGGTAGTTGGGTTAAATTTTGAATTAGAGTCAGAATGAACATCTCCAGTAATTGGTTGTCCTTTAGGATTTTTCTCAAAATGAAGATCTCTAGAATCTAAATGACCTCTAGGGTTTCCCTCATATGGAGAATCACATATGTTAAAGACCTCTTGTTTTTGTTGATTCAAGAGTTTTTTTGGGTGTCAAGTACAACATTGTCTATAGGACAAGCCAATTGTGAATGAACAAGTTTTATTGTCTATCCTCTAATGCCATGGAGGACCCTGAGACCCTCTGCCTTGTTGAGAAATGCCTCAATTTTTGGAAAATTGACACTTGCCTATATCAAGCACTTTTCTTGGAGCTCTTCTTATCTTTCTCTCATTCCTAAAGATCTCAATGTTCTTAAAGGGTTTCTTTCTATTTTCCTTTCTCTCCATGAAGATTGTGTTAAGAGAGCCATAATTTCTAGGTAACTTTGGCCTTTTTATCAAGAAGTGGATTCCATTATTTTATTTAGATAAGAAATGTATCAAGACTATCATAGTTTGGGTTATAATACCTATATTACTACTAGAATATTTGGAAGATGAAGTTTTGTTGAATTTTCTAGCTCTTTTAGCCACTTCATTATTGTTGGCCAACAAGCCAAATCTAGAAAATGCCTTTATTTGCTATGTTTTGTGTTAATATTATTTTTTATTATATAAGTTACTTCTCTCTTCAATCACCTTCTCCTTTAATGTGGGTAAAGGGGTGAAATAAATCATGTATGAGGATGCACTAGTTTTTTTTCACCATTGTTACATGCTCAGCCTTGTTAATATTTGTAAGAGGATCTCTAGAGGAAGGAAGAGTCATAGTAAGAAAATCGATTACAAGTTTCCTTCTATACCTCAAGCTATGGATGAAATTCTCATAAAATGTATCGAAGAGTTCATTGGTCTTCTTTTGGGAAAGACTAATTTGCATGGCATCATTCTTACCTTTGAGTGTTGGTCTCATCCCAATGAGATTCAATTAAAGGTGAGTCACAAGGAGAAAGAAACTATTAGGTAGCTCCCTAATTCTCATGGTCTGAACCCTACACTTGGATGTTGGTGTTCACCCACTTTAATGACATTTAATAAGGAAAGTACGGCTTCATACTAAGAAGCATAATTGTAATTCTTCTCAAAAAACAATTTGGATTAATGGATTCAAAGGATAAGGTGGTGGGAAGAACTCAAAGTTCACTGAAATTATGTAGCTTCAAGCTTACTTGACTTATAAGTTCTACTATTTTTATTGGTTAGTTTAGTCCTATCCATTTTATCCTCACCCTTGATAGTAGGAGGTTGATGTTTTGATGTTGTTATGTTAATTTTGTAAAATCTATTCCATGTTCATGTTTGGGCATTTATGATGTTATTTTTATTGTTTTTTAAAAGGATGAGGTCCTTTCAAATTCTCTCTTTTATAAAAAATAAATAAATAAAGAATTACAAAGGACCACAAATATAAGGGAAATTAAATACCACTAAATTAACCTTAACTCTTCGAGAAATATTTAGAAAGAATTTTCATTTTTCAATACAATTGTTTTACATTTAATCTCTATCAAAACCCCATTCCAAGAGAAACCTCTTTAAACCCCTTACATGACCATTATCCATATATAGATAGTGTCAAACATGAAAAAATTGATCTATATTAAAATCTATATATACATGTGACCAATTATATTGATGAGAGTCCATGAAAAAATATGATTTACAAGAAAAATATGTACAAACTATAAATATAACATTCAAACCATTTCTTAATAAATTTAAAATTTATAGTTTCCTAATTTTAAAATTGATAAATAATCAAAATTTATAAACATACTATTTAACACAATTTCTAATCTATAAAATGAGGAGCACTAGGCAAAAAATTTCAAAGAAATGGCAGAGATAATCTTTTTATCAGATATTCTAGAACACCAAATGATAGGTTCTTGGAACCTTGTTTTGTCATCAAGCCCAATGAATATTTAGTTGTATGAACCCTTGTGTTAGACTTTCTACATGTCTGAATTTTCTTTTCATTTTGTTTAATATTATCTATCATTCCCTTTAAAATAGACTTGATACCTTTGTGTTTTCCATTTCACGCTTATGTTCCTTAAGAGGTATTTGAGTCTTTAAACAAATATTTTGGTTTTCTTAAAACTCCCTAGAAAAACGTCCCAAACAATGACATTTTGTGCATTCATTTTTAGGGGTTTCTAGGAGAATACTTTGTCTCTAGAGAACATTATTTTTTTTAATGTGAATCTCTTAGGGTAATTCCTTTGTAGCAGATCAAGCAACACACAAACCCTAATCGAACGTCCTAGTTTTCTAAAGAAAGTATAATTTTGTGCTTCAAGAGGATCCCCATCTGATTGGCTAAGATTTTCATGATTTTAGGCTCCCTATATTCTAGAGGCAACGACTGTCGTTGTACCCATAATGGGATAAATTTTATCTTAGAAGTTGTAAGGTCAAAATTTGGAGGCCATGGATGAATGAATAATCCAAATCCCTCAAGGACCCATGATTTAACCTTGTAGACTTCATCTCTTTGAGATATTGAAGAAAAGAGAACCAAAAAGAAACCTTTTCACTAATCTAAATAAAAAACATGATTGACACAAGCTCCCATTCTTTAAAAAAATAAATCTCGTAAAGTTTCAATATCAAGGAGAAAACTCAAGAACTTATAGATTAAGGAATTTGCTCGAAGATCTTGAATCTGTATATCAATGAGTTCTTTAGAGAAGGTGATGTTTATGATACCCTTTTGTTTAGTCCTCTTTGTTGAAGCCAAATAGCATTCCCTTTGGAAGCAATACAATATAAATAATTGGTTCTAACTTTCTTTTCACTTCCATTGATGGGTAATCTTTTTTTTACTAGAAGACCATTGTGGAGGTTGCTTCATACCGTACCTTTTACAAGGAGCACCCTTAGGTAGAGGGATATTATTAAGAAATGATATTATAGTAGAAATATCATTTGGAAAGGTAGTTGGATTAGATTTTGGATTTTAGTTAGAATGAACATCCCGAGTAATTGGTTGTCCTTTAGGATTTTTCTCAAAATGAAGATCCCTAGAATCTAAATGACCTCTAGGGTTTCCCTCATATGGAGAATCACATATGTTAAAGACCTCTTGTTTTTGTTGATTCAAGAGTTTTTTTGTGTGTCGAGTACCACATTGTCTATAGGACAAGCCGATTTTGAATGAATAATTTTTATTGTCAGTCCTCTAATGCCATGCAGGCCCTTGAGACCCTCTGCCTTGTTGAGAAATGGCTCAATTTTTGGAAAATTGACCCTTGCCTATAGCAAGCACTTTTCTTGGAGTTCGTCTCATCTTTCTCTCATTCCTAGAGATCTCAATGTTCTTAAAGGGTTTCTTTCTAATTTCCTTTCTCTCCATGAAGATTGTGTTAAGAGAGCCATAATTTCTAGGTAACTTTGGCCTTTTTATCAAGAAGTGGATTCCATTATTTGATTTAGATAAGGAATGTATCAAGACTATCATAGTTTGGGTTATAATACCTATATTACTACTAGAATATTTGGAAGATGAAGTTTTGTTGAATTTACTAGCTCTTTTAGCTATGGATGACATTCTCATAAAATGTATCGAAGAGGTCATTGGTCTTCTTTTGGGAAAGACTAATTTGCATGGCATCATTCTCACCTTTGAGTGTCGGTCTCGTCCCAATGAGATTCAATCAAAGGTGAGTCACAAGGAGAAAGAAACTATTAGGTAGCTCCTAGATGAGGAGCTCCCTAATTCTCATGGTCTGAACCCTACACTTGGATGTTGGTGTTCACCCACTTTAATGACATTTAATAAGGAAAGTACGACTTCATACTAAGAAGCATAATTGTAATTCTTCTCAAAAAATAATTTGGATTAATGGAGACAAAGGATAAGGTGGTGGGAAGAACTCAAAGTTCACTAAAATTATGTAGCTTCAAGCCTCCTTGACTTATTAGTTGTACTATTTTTATTGGTTAGTTTAGTCCTATCCATTTTATCCTCACCCTTGCTAGTAGGAGGTTGATGTTTTGATGTTGTTATGTTAATTTTGTACAATCTATCCCATGTTCATGTTTGGGCATTTATGATATTATTTTTATTTATTTTTTAAAGGATGAGGTCCTTTCAAATTCTCTCTTTTATAAAAAATAAATAAATAAAGAATTACAAAGGACCACAAATATAAATGAAACTAAATACCACTAAACTAACCTTAACTCTTAGAGAAATATTCATAGAGAATTTTCATTTTTCAATACAATTGTTTTACATTTAATCTCTATCAAAACCCCATTCCAAGAGAAACCTCTTTAAACCCCTTACATGACCATTATCCATATATAAATTATAGTGTCAAACATGAAAAATTTGATCTATATTAAAATCTATATATACATGTGACCAATTTTATTGATGAGAGTCCATGAAAAAATATGATTTACAAGAAAAATATGTACAAACTATAAATATAACATTCAAACCATTTCTTAATAAATTTAAAATTGATAGTTTCCTAATTTTAAAACTGATAAATAATTAAAATTTATAAACATACTATTTAACACAATTTCTAATCTATAAAATGAGGAGTTCAAAAAAATGGCAGAGATAATATTTTTATTAGATATTCTAGAACGCCAAATGATAGGTTCTTGGAACCTTGTTTTGTCATCAAGCTTAATGAATATTTAGTTGTATGAACCCTTGTGTTAGACTTTCTACATGTCTGAATTTTCTTTTCATTCTGTTTAATATTATCTATCGTTCCCTTTAAAATAGACTTGATACCTTTGTGTTTTCCATTTCACGCTCATGTTCCTTCAAAAGTATTTGAGTCTTTAAACAAATATTTTGGTTTCCTTAACACTCCCTAGAAAAAGGACCCAAATGATGAAATTTTGTGCATTCATTTTTAGAGGTTTCTAGGAGAATACTTTGTCTCTAGAGACCATTCTTTGTTTAAATATGAATCTTTGAGGGTAATTCCTTTTTAGCATCAAGTAACACACAAACCCTAGTCAAACCTCCTAGGTTTCTAAAGAAAGCATAATCATGCTTTAGGAAGATCCCCAGCCGATTGGCTAAGATTTTCATGATTTTAGGCTCCCTATATTCTGGAGGCAAGGACTGTAGTTGTACCCATAATGGGATAAATTTGATCTTAGAAGTTGTGGGGTCAAAATTTGGAGACCATGGCTGAATGAATAAACCAAATCCCTCAAGGACCCATGATTTAACCTTATAGAGTTTATCTCTTTGAGATTTTGAAGAAAAGAGCACCACAAAAAAAATTTGCCCTGATCTAAATTAAAAACTTGAAAATACACCCTCCCATTCTTTAAAAAATTAAATATCATAAAGTTTCAATATCAAGGAGAAAATTCAAGAACTTACAGATTAAGGCATTTCCACGAAGATCTTGAATCTGCAAATCAAGGAGTTCTTCAGAGAAGGTGACATTTATGATACCCTTTTTCTTAGTCCTCTTTGTTGAAGCCAACTGACATTCCCTTTGGAAGCAGGATGATATAAATAATTGGTTTTGACTTTCTTTTCGCTTCCATTGATGGGTAATCTTTTTTTACTAGAAGAGCACTATGGAGGTTGCTTCATACCACACCATTTACAGGGAGAACCCTTAGGAATAAGGATATTAATAAGAAATGATATTACAGTAGGAATATCATTTGGAAAGGTTGTTGGATTAGATTTCATATTACAGTCGGAATGAACATCCCTAGTAATTGGTTGTCCTTTAGGATTTTTCTCAAAATGAAGATCCCTAGAATCTGAATGACCTCTAGGGTTTCCCTTAGATGGAGAATCGCATATGTGAAAGACCTCTTGTTTTTTTTGATTCAAGAGTTTTGTTGGGAGTTGAGTACCACATTTTCGATAGGACAAGCCAATTGTGAATGAATTAGTTTTATTGTTAGTCCTTTGACGCCATGTAGGCCCTTGGGACCTCTACCTTGTTGAGAAATGCCTCAATTTTTTGAAAATTGACCCTTGCCTATAGCAAGTGTTTTTCCTGGAGTTCTCCTCATCTTTCTCTCATTCCTAATTATCTCAATGTTCTTAACGGGTTTCTTTTATTTTCCTTTCTCTCCATGAAGATTACAAACTAGGAGAGCCATAATTTCTAGGTAACTTTGGCCATTTTATAAAGAAGTGGATTCCATTATTTGATTTAGATAAGGAATGTATCAAGACTTTCATAGCTTGGGTCATAATACCTATATTACTACTAGAATGTTTGGAAGAGGAAGTTTTGTTGAATTTACTAGCTCTTTCAGCCACTTCACTATTGTTGACCAACAAGCAAAATCTAGAAAATGCCTTTATTCGCTAGGTTTTGTGTTAATATTATTTTTTTTTATTATAAGTTACTTCCCTCTTCAATCACCTTGTCCTTTAAGGTGGGTAAATGGGTGAAATAAATCATGTATGAGGATGCACTAGTGTTTTTTCACCATTATTACATGCTCAATCTTGCTAATATTTGTTAGAGGATCTCTAGAGGAAGGCAAAGTCACAGTAAGAAAATGGATTGCAAGATTCCTTCTATACCTCAAACTATGGAAGGCATTCTCATAAAATGTATCGGAGAGGTCATTGGTCCTCTTTTGGGCAAGACTAATTTGCATGGCATCATTCTTACTTCTGAGTGTCGGTCTCATCCGAATAAAGATTAATGAAGTATCAATGTATGATGGCATTCAAATTAAAATCCAAATCATAAAAAATATGGAATAAGAAACTCATTCCATCTTAAAACTGCAAGCGTGTATCTTTTGGTCAGAGGGAAAAGAGGATAAAGTTAAAGAGGAAAGGGAGAGAGAAAGTGAAGTCGGTGCATCAGCAAGCATGTAGTGCCCCACATAGTGCAGACTTAAAACCATGTAGCTTTTTTATTAGACTTCAGCGTGCCCCGCATAGTGCAGACTTAATTGCGAAAAACTATATTTCAAAGGGTCATCGTCAGCCACGTACAGAAAAATTCTCCTCCCTTTGCAAATATTTATACTGGGCATCTCCTCTATCTTTACCAGTACGGCTATCTCCACAAATTCAAAGCCCGTTCACATACAACTTTATGGTGTGCCTCAAGAGGATCCCCATCTGATTGGCTAAGATTTTCATGATTTTAGGCTCCCTATATTCTAGAGGCAACGACTGTCGTTGTACCCATAATGGGATAAATTTTATCTTAGAAGTTGTAGGGTCAATAGTTGGAGGCCATGGATGAATGAATAATCCAAATCCCTCAAGGACCCATGATTTAACGTTGTAGACTTCATCTCTTTGAGATATTGAAGAAAAGAGAACCACAAAGAAACCTTTTCACTAATCTAAATAAAAAAATGATTTACACGGGCTCCCATTCTTTAAAAAAAAAAATCTCATAAAGTTTCAATATCAAGGAGAAAATTCAAGAACTTATAGATTAAGGAATTTGCACGAAGATCTTGAATCTGTATATCAATGAGTTCTTTAGAGAAGGTGATGTTTATGATACCCTTTTGTTTAGTCCTCTTTGTTGAAGCCAAATAGCATTCTGTTTGGAATCAATACAATATAAATAATTGGTTCTGACTTTCTTTTCGCTTCCATTGATGGGTAATCTTTTTTTTACTAGAAGACCATTGTGGAGGTTGCTTCATACCGTACCTTTTACAAGGAGCGCCCTTAGGTAGAGAGATATTATTAAGAAATGATATTATAGTAGGAATATCATTTGGAAAGGTAGTTGGATTAGATTTTGGATTTTAGTTAGAATGAACATCTCGAGTAATTGGTTGTCCTTTAGGATTTTTCTCAAAATGAAGATCCCTAGAATCTAAATGACCTCTAGGGTTTCCCTCATATGGAGAATCCCATATGTTAAAGACCTCTTGTTTTTGTTGATTCAAGACTTTTTTTGTGTGTCGAGTACCACATTGTCTATAGGACAAGCCAATTTTGGATGAATAAGTTTTATTGTCAGTCCTCTAATGCCATGCAGGCCCTTGAGACCCTCTGCCTTGTTGAGAAATGCCTCAATTTTTGGAAAATTGACCCTTGCCTATAGCAAGCACTTTTCTTGGAGCTCGTCTCATCTTTCTCTCATTCCTAGAGATCTCAATGTTCTTAAAGGGTTTCTTTCTATTTTCCTTTCTCTCCATGAAGATTGTGTTAAGAAAGCCATAATTTCTAGGTAACTTTGGCCTTTTTATCAAGAAGTGGATTCCATTATTTGATTTAGATAAGGAATGTATCAAGACTATCATAGTTTGGGTTATAATACCTATATTACTACTAGAATATTTGGAAGATGAAGTTTTGTTGAATTTACTATCTCTTTTAGCTATGGATGACATTCTCATAAAATGTATCGAAGAGGTCATTGGTCTTCTTTTGGGAAAGACTAATTTTGCGTGGCATCATTCTCACCTTTGAATGTCGGTCTCGTCCCAATGAGATTCAATCAAAGGTGAGTCACAAGGAGAAAGAAACTATTAGGTAGCTCCTAGATGAGGAGCTCCCTAATTCTCATGGTTTGAACCCTACACTTGGATGTTGGTGTTCACCCACTTTAATGACATTTAATAAGGAAAGTACAACTTCATACTAAGAAGCATAACTGTAATTCTTCTCAAAAATAATTTGGATTAATGGAGTCAAAGGATAAGGTGGTGGGAAGAACTCAAAGTTCACTAAAATTATGTAGCTTCAAGCCTCCTTGACTTATTAGTTGTACTATTTTTATTGGTTAGTTTAGTCCTATCCATTTTATCCTCACCCTTGCTAGTAGGAGGTTGATGTTTTGATGTTGTTATGTTAATTTTGTACAATCTATTCCATGTGCATGTTTGGGCATTTATGATATTATTTTTGTTTATTTTTTAAAGGATGAGGTCCTTTCAAATTCTCTCTTTTATAAAAAATAAATAAATAAAGAATTACAAAGGACCACAAATATAAATGAAACTAAATACCACTAAACTAAAATTAACTCTTAGAGAAATATTCATAGAGAATTTTCATTTTTCAATACAATTTTTTTACATTTAATCTCTATCAAAACCCCATTCCAAGAGAAACCTCTTTAAACCCCTTACATGACCATTATCCATATATAAATTATAGTGTCAAACATGAAAAATTTGATCTATATTAAAATCTATATATACATGTGACCAATTTTATTGATGAGAGTCCATGAAAACATATGATTTACAAGAAAAATATGTACAAACTATAAATATAACATTCAAACCATTTCTTAATAAATTTAAAATTGATAGTTTCCTAATTTTAAAACTGATAAATAATTAAAATTTATAAACATACTATTTAACACAATTTCTAATCTATAAAATGAGGAGCACTAGGCAAAAAATTTCAAAAAAATGGCAGAGATAATATTTTTATTAGATATTCTAGAACGCCAAATGATAGGTTCTTGGAACCTTGTTTTGTCATCAAGCTTAATGAATATTTAGTTGTATGAACCCTTGTGTTAGACTTTCTAAATGTCTGGATTTTCTTTTCATTCTGTTTAATATTATCTATCGTTCCCTTTAAAATAGACTTGATACCTTTGTGTTTTCCATTTCACGCTCATGTTCCTTCAAAAGTATTTGAGTCTTTAAACAAATATTTTGGTTTCCTTAACACTCCCTAGAAAAAGGACCCAAATGATGAAATTTTGTGCATTCATTTTTAGAGGTTTCTAGGAGAATACTTTGTCTCTAGAGACCATTCTTTGTTTAAATATGAATCTTTGAGGGTAATTCCTTTTTAGCATCAAGTAACACACAAACCCTAGTCGAACCTCCTAGGTTTCTAAAGAAAGCATAATCATGCTTTAGGAAGATCCCCAGCCGATTGGCTAAGATTTCCATGATTTTAGGCTCCCTATATTCTAGAGGCAAGGACTGTAGTTGTACCCATAATGGGATAAATTTGATCTTAGAAGTTGTGGGGTCAAAATTTGGAGATCATGGCTGAAAGAATAAACCAAATCCCTCAAGGACCCATGATTTAACCTTATAGAGTTCATCTCTTTGAGATTTTGAAGAAAAGAGCACCACAAAAAATTTTTGCCCTGATCTAAATTAAAAACTTGAAAATACACCCTCCCATTCTTTAAAAAATTAAATATCATAAAGTTTCAATATCAAGGAGAAAATTCAAGAACTTACAGATTAAGGCATTTCCACGAAGATCTTGAATCTGCAAATCAAGGAGTTCTTCAGAGAAGGTGACATTTATGATACCCTTTTTCTTAGTCCTCTTTGTTGAAGCCAACTGACATTCCCTTTGGAAGCAGGATGATATAAATAATTGGTTTTGACTTTCTTTTCGCTTCCATTGATGGGTAATCTTTTTTAACTAGAAGAGCACTATGGAGGTTGCTTCATACCACACCATTTACAGGGAGAACCCTTAGGAATAAGGATGTTATTAAGAAATGATATTACAGTAGGAATATCATTTGGAAAGGTTGTTGGATTAGATTTCATATTACAGTCGGAATGAACATCCCTAGTAATTGGTTGTCCTTTAGGATTTTTCTCAAAATGAAGATCCCTAGAATCTGAATGACCTCTAGGGTTTCCCTTAGATGGAGAATCGCATATGTGAAAGACCTCTTGTTTTTTTTGATTCAAGAGTTTTGTTGGGCGTTGAGTACCACATTTTCGATAGGACAAGCCAATTGTGAATGAATTAGTTTTATTGTTAGTCCTTTGACGCCATGTAGGCCCCTGGGACCTCTACCTTGTTGAGAAATGCCTCAATTTTTTGAAAATTGACCCTTGCCTATAGCAGGTGTTTTTCCTGGAGTTCTCCTCATCTTTCTCTCATTCCTAATTATCTCAATGTTCTTAAAGGGTTTCTTTTATTTTCCTTTCTCTCCATGAAGATTACAAACTAGGAGAGCCATAATTTCTAGGTAACTTTGGCCTTTTTATAAAGAAGTGGATTCCATTATTTGATTTAGATAAGGAATGTATCAAGACTTTCATAGCTTGGGTCATAATACCTATATTACTACTAGAATGTTTGGAAGAGGAAGTTTTGTTGAATTTACTAGCTCTTTCAGCCACTTCACTATTGTTGACCAACAAGCAAAATCTAGAAAATGCCTTTATTCGCTAGGTTTTGTGTTAATATTATTTTTTATTATTATAAGTTACTTCCCTCTTCAATCACCTTGTCCTTTAAGGTGGGTAAATGGGTGAAATAAATCATGTATGAGGATGCACTAGTGTTTTTTCACCATTATTACATGCTCAATCTTGCTAATATTTGTTAGAGGATCTCTAGAGGAAGGCAAAGTCACAGTAAGAAAATGGATTGCAAGATTCCTTCTATACCTCAAACTATGGAAGGCATTCTCATAAAATGTATCGGAGAGGTCATTGGTCCTCTTTTGGGCAAGACTAATTTGCATGGCATCATTCTTACTTCTGAGTGTTGGTCTCATCCGAATAAAGATTAATGAAGTATCAATGTATGATGGCATTCAAATTAAAATCCAAATCATAAAAAATATGGAATAAGAAACTCATTCCATCTTAAAACTGCAAGCGTGTATCTTTTGGTCAGAGGGAAAAGAGGATAAAGTTAAAGAGGAAAGGGAGAGAGAAAGTGAAGTCGGTGCATCAGCAAGCATGTAGTGCCCCACATAGTGCAGACTTAAAACCATGTAGCTTTTTTATTAGACTTCAGCGTGCCCCGCATAGTGCAGACTTAATTGCGAAAAACTATATTTCAAAGGGTCATCGTCAGCCACGTACAGAAAAATTCTCCTCCCTTTGCAAATATTTATACTGGGCATCTCCTCTATCTTTACCAGTACGGCTATCTCCACAAATTCAAAGCCCGTTCACATACAACTTTATGTTATGCAAAGAGAAGACCAAATATCAATAGTGATGCTCATGAATTCTTCCAAATGCCATGGCCTAATTTAAGGGGCAATTGTTGTCCCCCTGTGGGACCTTCCCTTCACCTGTGGATTCCCAATGCACAGTAAATACAAAAAAAAACTAATATAGCCAAAATACGCATCACCAGCTTTCCTTTACATAGTCAACAATCCATGGAATGCAGTCTACCCCAATCCATGGAATTCGACATTTTCTCCATTCGGGTGTTGAATTGAAGTCCAAGTGTAAATCATTAAAAGTGAAATGTTAGGGTCTTAAATAATTTTATTAGTTTGAATTAAACTGCAAATCTTCTTTAAGACTATCTAGGTCATATAATCTTACAAATATCAAATACAAAATGAGTCATTAATGTCGGATAAATTTAGTTCTTTAACTCCTGTAATGAAGTGGGTAGCTTATTTTTTTTTAGAGAATCTAAAATTAATGGAAAATGGTATGAAAAGCATTCTATAATGTTTGGTGAGAAGGTAAATGTCATACTTATCATAGCCAAAGAAAGGTGGTGTGAGATTATTCAATTGGAAGAATGATAATAATTATGACATGGTTTTTACTTTTTCATATCTCTACCAGCCATTTATTTATTGTCTTTTACTTGTTCATATCACTTTTTTAGGAGGCATTTTTGTAGTGTGTCAAATTAAGGCTCACATACATTACATTACATGAACCAATGTAAGAATGTGTGAGTGATTTTGATGTGAAAATATATACACGTGTAACATTCATCAGCATACATAAGTAGGTGCATATGCATAATCATCATTACAACTAAGAATCCTCATATAATTTTATTGATGTCCTCATGTAAAAATACATCAATGTGTTTTGCTACCAAGTATCCTAGATACACAACTCATATGTGCTCACGCTGATACCCTCAGTCCATAATGTACATCTCAAATAATTGCTACAATCAAAGACACCTGCAATGCAATATTACAAGCCAATTGTTATAAAATATAAAAATCACTGAGTAAAAGTAATTGAACAATGAAAACAACATTAACTCCAATGCTAGATGCCTTGACATTGAACCTCACATCCTACTCAAAGCTTGTGTTGAGAAATGCTTACATATAGATATTAGGAAAGTATGGATTATAAACCAAATTCAACTAATCAATTTTTGAAATCAACAATGGTTAAAATTAAACATGAATATTGAAAAATGAAATATTTGTTAATTTTTTTAGCAATTTTGATGAATGGGCAACATGAACACATCTAGGTAGGTTGGAAAATACTAGGGAAGGTCTGACTTCATTTCCCAAGTCACCCAATTATTTTGGGGTGCTCTTTCCAGGGTAGTCTCTTAAGAGCCCTAAAAGCCAAAAATTGTTAAACTTTGATAAAGTCGTTATGGGAGCTTGTGGCACATAGGAATGTTTTTTTTGCACCTATAGGTGGATGTCGAATCCCTTCAAACCAACCTCTCTCACTTTGGGTCAACTCAAAACCATTTGTGTGTTTTAGTGTCAAATGCATTCTTGCAAAAGTTGTCAGTGGAAAGCAGTGTAAAAATGGAAAGAAGCATTTTTTTTGTTTTTTTGCATAATGGAGCAAAACCAACTATACTAGCATGTCAAGGTGGGTAGTCCAATGCTATGAAAGGCCTCCTTTTTTTGCCCAATCCCCCCCGTGATTCCAGAGTGTACTAATCTAGGGTAGTCTTGAAAGTGTCATAAGAGAAAATAATGGAAAATTGTGAAATTTTGGGTTATTTTGATGAATGGGAAGCATGGATAGGTTGAGGTAGTTAGGTAAATACTATGGTAGGTTTGACCTCATTTTCCAAGTCACTCGATCAATTTGGGGAGCTCTTTTCAGGGTAGTCTCTAAGGAGCCTTAAGAACAAAAAATGCAAAATTTATAGTAATTTTGATGAATGGGTAGTGTGGACACGTCAAGGTAGGAAGGTAATTACTAGGGAAGGTCTGAATTTTTTTCCCAAGTCACTTGATCATCCTAGGGTGCTCTTTTTGGGGTGGTCTCTTAAGAGCCTTAAGAGCAAAAAATGCAAAATTTGTAAAATTTATAGTAATTTTGATGAATGGGTTGCATAGAAACATCAAGGTAGGAAGGTAATTACTAGGAAAAGTCTGACTTCATTTCCATAGTCACCCAATCATCTTGGGGTGCTCTTTTTGGGATAGTCTTCTAAGAGCCTTAAGAGCAAATAATGCAAAATTTCTAAAATTTATAGTAATTTAAACTAATTGGAAGTTTGGAAACATCGGGGTAGGAAAGTAAATACTAGGGAAGATCTAACTTTGTTGCCCAAGTCACCAAATCATTTTGGGGTATTCTTTCTGGGGTAGTCTCTTAAGAGCCCTAAAAGCCAAAAATTATCAAACTTTGACAAAGTCGTTCTAGGAGCTCATGGCACATAGGAATGCTTTATTTGCACTTATAGGTGGATATCAGGTCCCTTCAAACCAACCTCTCTTGATTTTGGTCAACTCTTCACCGTTTGCGTGTTCCAATTTCAAATGCATTCTTGCAAAAGTTATCAGTGGAAAGTAGTGCAAAAATGGAAATAAGCATTTTTTTTGTTTTGTGCATAATGGAGCAAAGAAAACTATACCAAACCATCAAAGTGGGTTTTCCAACACTAAAAAATGCCTCCTTTTGTTGATGAAGCCCACCTGTGATTCTGGAGTGCACTAATCTAGGGTAGTCTGAAAAGTGTCGTAAGAGCAAATAATGGAAAATTGTCAAGTTTTGGGTTATTTTGATGAATGGGCAGTGTGGAAACGTTGAGGTAAGTAGGTAAATACTACGGTAGGTTTCACCTTTTTACCCAAGTCACCCAATCATTCTGGGGTGCTCTTTCTGGGGTAGTCAATTGTGGTGTGTGAGTAGTTGTCAATTGTCAATGATTATCATACCCCTTCAAGAAAGATAAAAATGAATTATTTTCTACTTAAGAGTTATATTTCATGAAGTTATGAGAGAATTCATATTTTTTAAAGCAATCAACTACAAATTAACAGTAATACCTTAAAAATTGAGCAATTGAGAGAATGTGAGAATACTCATTAGAAATGGGGTCAAAGAAGAACTTGCATATAAATAGAGACAAATTGTTGAGCATAAGCAATATGAACTAAAAAGTATGAACTAAACATTCTCTCAAATCAAATATGTACCTCAAAAATATATTGATCTACATGATCTACCTTTGATGTTTTGATCTGAATCGCTTGAAAATATACCTTTGTTCTCTAAGAAACGTATAATTTTACATATTAGTTAATTTTTTATATATGATATATGATATGGGTGGTGATTACTAACAACTATGCATATTTATGATATACGTTTATGTTTTTGATTGCTATATGTGGCATGCTATGAATGCATAATAAAATAAAAATGGGTGTATATGTAATGAAATGAAATGAACCTAATGAAAACTAATGCAACTTAATGGAACATGAACTAAATGTACTCAGAATAACAAATATATATTATTCTAAACAACCTAAATGATAACAAAATGGTAATGCAAACTAGAAAATATGCTTAGAATAACAAATCTATATTACGGATGGGAGAGGATGGGATGCGTGGATGGATATGAATGATGTGGATGTTTTGATATTGTCTTGAGCTTGGTAATGATAATGAACTAAATATACTTAGAATAATAAATCTATATTATTCTAAACAACCTAAATGATAATGAAATGGTAATGAAAAGCAAAAAAGATGCTTAGAATAACAAATCTATATTATTCTAAACAACTTAAATGATAATGAAATGGCAATGCAAAATAGAAAAGATTCTTAGAATAAAAAATCTATATTATTCTAAACAACTTAAATGAAATGAAATAATAATGCAAAATGGATAATATGCTTAATATCAAAGGATAGTGACCAAATCAAGCAATTTAATTATTATGAACATTAATCAAGATAAGATGAAAAATATCATACATGTCCCATACAATAAATGATCCGCTACACAAGTGTGCCTAAAGGGTCATCTCTTACCTTTAGAGTATTGAGTAATGCTTCATGATCAACACGACTAATTGTCCATAGTTCCTTTGTTCATGCTTTAGCATGATGTCTCAATAACTTAACATTTGTTGCTATAACAAGGTGTGAATACATGAGAATGGTTTTATGTTTCTCATAGTCTTCAAATGCATGTATGCCATTCTTTCTAATCATATACGTTGATAACCAAGTTTCAAAAACTACAACTGAACTTGTATGATACACTAACCCGTCATCATCTGTCATTTGATTATATTAGCTTCTTCTCTCTCTATAGACATCATGCCAATCAATAGTCCAATCCCTCTTCATTCCCCTATGGTGCTACAACTGCACAGACATGTCTTGGCTGTACAAGATTTGGCAGATGGTCGTAGTCAAGTGAACTTTACATTTCATTTCCTAAAGAAGATTCTGCTATAGATAAAGGGTTTAGGTACCGTGGAATCCATGTATCTACCCACTCACTTGACTCACATTGATCTCAATCGCATTGAATACCATTCTAAAAAAAAAAGGCAACTCTCATGTCCATATGGTCCATGCATTTGCATCTGAGCTTTCAAATGAATGCGTCTTTGAAGATTCTCCAATTGTTTGACATTCCAATTGTTGCAAGAATTGTGGAAAGATTGAAGTTGTTGTCATTGATGTCAACCGGTCTTGACTGGTTATCTACTAGTTGTTGTTGGCTGTATATGTTGAGGATATTGAGAAAATTGTAATAAAGATATGTTGCAAGTGTTTAGTTGTTCCTCTGGGTTTTGGTTCATATTTTCTCCTATGGTTGTGTGGTTTAGATATGTTGTTCATGATTGTTAGTAGATGTTATATCTAGTTTTTTGGTTGCTAATTCATTGTACAATGCAAGTTGTGTTCACCAGCTGTGAACTATGGTTTTTTGTGTTTCTGGTTGAGGTATGAGAGAAATGTTGTTGGTCCAGATTTCTCTTTCATGAAGTCTCATGACTTGTGGTTCTAGAGTTGTGTTGCCTTGATTCCATTGAATATAGTTTCAGAATTTGGAAGATTTGTGCTTAATGGTTCAATATGTTTTACACTAGTTTGGTCGACCTTGTGTGAAATACCACTTTTGAGGATGATGAAGCATGTTGGATCTTTTTGGGTCCCTTGAAGTGTGTGTTTGGGTCACCCTCATTTTAATTCCACCCTAGGATGTTTTGATGTTGACCTAATTTGAATTTGAATTTGGATGGAAAACTTTGGATATGTTTCAAAGTTGAAGATGGTGTAAATGCAAGATGAGTTAATGGTAAAACATGATACAATTAGAGCAAAGAAGTAGAGTGATAAGAGAAAAAAGGAAGTACAGTTTGATGTGACATTGATTCTATTCAGTGAGTGTGTGTGTTGAGAGTGTGGCAGATTAGTGCAAAGATTAATGCTGAGTTTCTGGATGCAGTGAGTAGAAGGTGAACTCTATCATTCATGCAAGTATGGAAGTAATTGTGGTCGAATCCTTTGTTGCATTGGGATTTTAGTCTCTTTGTAACAAGTCTTCTTTTTCTTCTTTGTATCTCTATGGTAGTGATCCCTGAGGTTGTTAGCCCTATTGGACAGTGAGTCCTTGTTTTGGACAGTGAGTCCCTATTTCAAGCACTGAGCCTTTTGTAATTAGTTTTAATATTCTCTATAGCGTGAGTTAATCCGAGTAACTGTGGTTTTTCCTTTATTGGGTTTTCCATGTTAATCTAGTGTTATTGGGTTTACATGTTGGATTTAAGTTTCTAAATTGACATTCGATGACTAATCATTTAAGAAGTATTAAGTGTTAGCTCTGATGATTGAATTAAAGGCTTAATTCTGTGACAATTAATTCACTCCCCCCATCTTAGTTTTCTTATTCAACACCAGCTTGATTCTATGACAATTGATTCACTCCCCCCATCTTAGTTCTCTTATTCAACACTAGCCAAAATAACTTGCACACTTGTGAATCAAGTGTCCCTCCTAGTGATAATGCATAAGTACACCAATCAACAATAAGACGCTCAACACTGAATGTTACACCACCTTTGATCTTCATTTTCTCCTTAACTAGAGCTCTCTTCAAACATTCACCTGCACCATCATGCTCGCATTTTCCATGCCCAGCTTAAAAAAAATCCAAATATATGGTACACACCTCTCTACATGCATCTTTCTCAACCAATAAAACATACAAGCATTCTTGAATTTCCTTGTGCAATCATCTAACCAAATGAGATGTTGACCCATTCCAATACCTTTTTCATGCAAGAACTCAAAAAAATTTCAAAACTTGATGTTGCACAAACTTAGATGAATGAGATCTATCATTAGTCATGTAAAAATGGTACTCCCTGATTATCTTTTTGTCCTTTTTATACTATTAGGGGAATTTCTATATGTTATGTGGACAAAAATAACAATTTGAATAAATTGTAATATTATGATTGTACCTCATTTTGTGGTTGCAATGTTTAATTTTCAGAAAAATCAACCATAGATATAGTAGTTCCAATCAAGAAAGAGTCCTTACAAATCTTGAATTATTGATCCAACCACTAAGACCTATGGTTATGCCTTGCATACTTGTAGCAAAATATTTTTCTTAAAATCAGAAATAAAATCACCTCGACCTCCATAGTATCTAGAACCTTCACCTCCACTCTTCAAACTGTATTTGATTGTCTCAAACCTTTTTTTCTCCACAATCTCAAGTTAGAAAAATAATGTTCTCCACCCTCATGAAAACATGTTACAAACTTCGATAAACCACCACATTGCAAACATATTTCATTTAAACAATTATTTCTATAAAAAAAAAGAAACCACCACCTCTAACGCATAAAAAAAATCTAAGAAGCCCCTAGATGACTTGGGAAGTTGTATTTCATTACACTCCTACAAAATTTTGTTAGTATGCATAGTAGAATGAATATTGCATAATAATTCATGATACATTGGAAACTCAACATGGTATTTACAACATGTATTACAAATATTAGTAGGTACACAATAAAATGACTTGCAAGACTCAAAATCCCTTTGCGATATTTATAAATTTGGATGTGCTTCACAAAATTGTTTGTACAATATTGTTTGGATACATTCCAAGAAATGTTTAGGATGTAGTGTGCGATCTTGCTTACCAATTCTTAACTTTAAAACATCTGTTACATTCAATGATATTGTAGATATAGAGTGCCAAAATTGTTTGATTTGCTTCTTTACATTATCGGTTAGCTTCTTATCAACACATGGAAGCTTCCCACTAAAATCCCATGCATCATTTTGAAAATGGCTATCGAGTCTTCCTCTTCTTGAGACTGTTGTATTCAATGTATTATGGTTTAGATTTAAATCAATACAAGTTTGTCTCATTAAACAAACCTTTCTCAAATGATGGCTTACTAGTGAGGTTGTGATCACTCTACAAGCAACTCTTTTATATTTTTCCTTACTAGTCTTTGCAATAGAAGTTAGAGAACTTAAAATATTTTTTACAATAATACTATTTTTATCTGACTTTTTGGTGACATAAATCTTCAATTTTTTTTAATAATGGTCTCATTTTGCAAGACTTTAGCAATTGCACAAAAATTTGACATAGTTCGATTAATATCTTGTTGGAAAAGTATTGAATGAACATATTGGCATCCCACAACTGAACCATTCGTGATGACCTTTTTCCATCTAGATTATCTATTATGTTCTCATCTATTTCAAGTAACCATTTATGGGTTCTCATGTAATTAGGTGATACATAAGGTTTATTTTCAACATTTTCATTTTCAATATTTTCAATGCTATCAACTTTTTCAATAACTAGCCATAAGATTTTAAAATCCATGGAAAACACTATGGATATGATGGTGGATAGTCTTGAGAATGCTTATCAGGACAAGACTGTTGTGGAAGAGGAGGTAGATAAAGTACACAATCATGAAGGTTATGGTGGGCCGTGTAAAAGAACTAGAGAAAACCTTAAGAGAAAGGCTGATAAGGTCCAGGTTAACCTTCAGGAAATCAAGAAAGCGACACTTAATATGAACAAACTAGAACATGAGGTGACATATATCCTAAAGAATATGGCCTAATGGTGGGGTTGTTGCTGGTTTTTTGCGGGTTTTATGCTACCTTTTGGTTGGTTTTGATGTTCTCTTTCGGTAGGTTCCTGTCTTGTTTTGACTTCTTGTTTGGGTACTTTTCTTGCTAAATTTGTCTCTTGCTTGTTGTTAAGGGTTTCAAGGCCCCTTCAAAACCTATTTTTTCCTTAATAAAAAACATTTCCAATAACAACCCCATCATTTTCATTTTCAATTTCAACATTTCAATATTATTAGCTTTTTCATTTTTAATCAGATTATTAAAATTTTCATTTTCAATTTCAACACTTTCAATGTTGTTAACATTTTCAATTTCAACACCAATTTCAACATTTTCTATGTCAATTTTAATATTTTCATTTTCAATTTCAATATGATGTTCAATATTTTTTAAATTCTATTTCATCTTCACTTGAATTAACATTTAGGGGTGGAGAAAAAGCCTCAACTTGAGTACTTTCCATACCTTTTCTTCTCTTCCTATGACTTTCTCTATCTTTTACTCTATATGCTTCAATTTGATATGTTGTTAGTTTTCTCTTTCCTTTCACACAAAAAGAGAGCACATAAATAATTTTAAAGTTGAAAAATATGTAAAAGAATTGTCCAAAATCTGAATTTTTGATGCAAGGGCATCATGTCCATATGTTTTGATTTGAAATTTTGGTTTAGTTGGTTTTGGTTTGTCTTTGTTTCTCCTCTCATCAACAAGTGGAAAATCTTTGTTTGAAAACAAGAGGCTCAATTTTTCTTTTCAGGTTGTTGATGGATAGTGAGAAACAATTATTGAAAACAAGAAAGAACTGATCCCAGTGTTGGCAATGTGGTATTTTGGTAAAAAAATAAAACAAACCATTTTTTTTTTGGTGTTGGAAGAAAGTGATGAACAAAAGGTGATCGATTATCTAGTGAGAATGGTTGCCAATAGAGGAGGGTAGTTATTTGGGGAAAAGAAGGCTGAGAAATAAAAATAATCAATGATTTGAAGATTATTCCTATAGGGGAAGCATGGTTTCTTGAATAAAGAATGAATTCTCTATAGTTTTACGCTGGGTCGTAAAATGAGGAATGTGTCTGTGCATAGTTCAATCACCCATGTTTGTGTTTAGCCAAGTTGAGTGGAAAATAGCAGAATTTTGAAACACATCATTTGTTATTCCTCATTGTGGAACTGGTGGAAGATTGTTGTCTAACGCTTAGAAAAATATGTGGGGAATGTTTGTAATCTGTCCAACGTGGTCAATGAATCAAATGTTGGAGCTTGTGCATTGGTGAATATTGATAAAAAATCAAAATATTGTTATGGCTATAATTTTTGATTGAGTAATCATTTTCTTTGCTGGGAAGTCATGTTTGTGCATTGGTAAATTTTGTTGATGTCCATAATAAAGAACTAGCTATAGTTAAATTCCATTTGGTTTCTTGCTTGTAGTTGATATTGAATTTGCTTCCATTCATGATTAGCTTTCATCAATTTGGTATCAGAGCGAGAAAGATCTAGGAGAGATATGAATGGTTTAAGAAGAGGAAGTTGAGTGTCAAAAGGTGTGACGAAGAATTTAGATATGTCCATCCATACTTGGACAGATATATGTTGTAGCACAATAGGTTAATGATAGGAACCTAGGTGCCAAAAGACTAGGTAGAGGACAAGAAAAGTGAATCCCTAGGTGAGGTATCAAGAAGAAACAAGAGGAAAGGTTAGAAGATGCAACAACATACAGTAAAAGAAAGTCTTGATAAGAAAGGAAAATGACAAAGAATGTGAAGAAGCAACAGTTGGAGTGGGATAAAGAAATAGCTAAGTTTTGAGGAGATTTAGACAAGTGTAGGAAATGGATTGAGGAAAGAAGCCAAGAGTATGATTGGTATTGGCCCATGAAAAAGAAGTTGAAGTGGCCTATGAAGACGATGGATAGGAAAATAAGAGGACATAAGCTGGCTACCTTGAAAGAAGAAGAAGCCTTGTGCATCATGAAGCTGACATGAAAGTAGAGCTTGAAGAAAAGGAAAAGAAGAAGAAAATAGAAGATGGAAAGGAAAATTTTGGTCAGGAGGATGCAAGAAACTTTGAGAAGGAAAAAAAAAATGATGTACATGAAGATGAAGAAACACAAGTGTTGACTGGTGAAATATCAATGAAAATGAAGATGGACATACTTTCAAAAGTTGTTTGGAAGAAGTTTGAGTAGCACACATTGCAAGGTAAATGGTAAGCAAGTTGTTTCTGATGCTTTTGGTAATGATGATTTTGAATATTTGAATAAAATAGTTGAAGGGAAGAGTTTAAAACAAAAAGTTGAAAAGGATGTTCAACACAATAATGACAGTGATATATATGAATGAGAGATGGAGTTTTGGAGGCTTGTCGATGAAAAAGACATAAGAAGGAGGAGATACAAAATGAAAAGGGAAAAAAAATGAAAATTTAGCTTGAAAACATGGGAGCTATTCCAAAGCGATGTTGGAAGATGCAAAAGAAAAGAACAAAGAAACAAATTTTGATTGATGCCCTTATGTGCAAGAGCACATGTTTTGTCCCCTGGGGAGCCTGATGGAGGGGCATCGTGTCCATATTTCTAGATTTGCAATTTTGGTTTTAGTTGGTTTTGGTTTGTCTTTGTTTCTCCTCTTATCAATAGGTGGAAATTCTTTGTTTCGCAAGAAGAGGCTAGATTCTTCTTTTCAGGTTGTTGATGGATAGTGAGAAATAGTTATTGAAAACAAGAAAGAACCAATCCAAGTGCTGGAAGCATGGGATTTTGGTCAAAAACAAAAAACTAACCATTTTTTTTTGGTGTTGGAAGAAAGTGATGAACAAAAGGGGATCGATGATCTGATGAGAAGGGAGACTGCCAATAAAGGAGGGCGGTTATTTGGGGAAAAGAACATTGAACAATAAAAATAATTGATGATTGGAAGTTTTTTCCTATAGGGGAAGCATGGTTTCTTGAATAAAGAACAAATTCTCTGTATTTTGACACCCGCTCTTAAAATGAGGAATGCTTTTGTGCACGGTTCAGTCACCCATGTTTGTGTTTGGCCAAGTTGAGTGGGAAATGACCAAAATTTAGAAACACATAATTTGCTATTCCTCATCATGGAATTGATGGAGGATTATTGTCTGATGCCTGGAAAAATATGTGGGGAATGTTTGTAATCTATCCAATGTGGTCAATGAATCGAATACTAAAGCTTGTGCATTGGTGTATATTGATAGAAATTCAAAATACTGTTCTGGCTGCAATTGTTGATTAAGTAATCATTTTCTTTGCTAGGAAGTTGTGTTTGTGCACTGGTAAATTTTGTTGATGTCCATAATAGAGAACTAGAGCTACAACTATTCCATTTGGTTTTTTTCTTGTAGTTGATATTGAGTTTGCTTCCATTCCTAATTGGTTTTCATCAATTTTGTTTGTTACAGACAATAAACAAGGAATTTAAGGAGACAAAGAATGTGGGGATTGTTGGAATGCTCAAAACGGTTCCCTTTTTTTTTATATATAATTCACAAAATAGATATCCATTATAATAGATATCCATTTCAAATAGATATTCATTATGTTTTGCATAATTCAAAACCTATATAAATGAAACGACTATTTGTTTCCTTTAGCTTTTGAAAAAATAAAAAAATCATAAAAATATATAAATTATTAATAGCACGTATATATTATATTGTGATATATTATATATTATATATAATGATATATATATATATATATATATTTATTATTATTAATATATAATATATTATATATTAATATTATTGTTATTTGGAGCAAGGTAGATGTCCTACTTTTATATGGAACTGAGTTCAAATGTAAAAATGTATAATGCAAATTATTTTTGGGTGATAATTGATTGTGATTTGATTATTGAGCATAGAGTTAAGTACTTGATAATCCTTCTGTTCACTGTGTAATTAAAGTCTATGTTGTTCCATTGGCACCAATTTTTTTTATTACAACTTAATTATTCAATTGACTCCACTACTGCACACAAACTCATTAAATATTATATAATATATATAATAAATATATAGTATATAAATTATATTATATATTAATATGTATGCATAGGGGAAGCTCCAAATCTTATACAATAAATAACATCTATATCCATTTTCTTCAGATTTTTATAAATTAAATAATACATAAAACTAATATTATGTATATTAATATATAGTAAATGTATTATATATTAATATATTATAATATATTTAATATATATATTATATATTATATAGCATATAAATTGATGAAAGACTAGTTTGGATCAATCAATCAACAATATTGAGTAATTGAAATTTGTGATAGTTGTGCAAACTCTATGAAATTATCCTTTGGAATGCAACATACTAATTTCACATTGAGGTAACAAGAAGTTTGTTAGATCCAACATGGCACATAAACCACAAATTCAAGCTTCAAGCACTAACAAATAGTTTGTATGTAATCAAATAACACTCTGATTATAATGGGAAAGCAATAAACAGTCACACTAAGTAATTTTAGTCGATACTATTCAAGAAACAAGAAAATATTGGTGGTATTCAAACGCTGCCCTGATCAAATCATGGAGCTAGGGACATGCCATATCATTCGTCTGATCCCAAGTCAATTGAATCTACCCACTATTCATGTTATGCCACTCCGGTCTCTATGTTGCTTTCAACCTCCCACACAACAAGCTCTTCAAGGAGGTCTTCACCTTTTCTTTACCTAGAAAAATTGACAAACCCAAACTCGATAATTGTCTTTCCTTTCTTTTAAAAAGTCATTACATTCTTTTTGGACCTTAATGAATAGTGTGCCCTCACCCAAATGTCTAAACTGGCTTCTTGCAAAACAAAAAAATTCAATCTCTGTTACTAGAAGAAACTTCTCCTCCAAACAGTTATTCACTGCTTTCTTTCCACTGGCCCATACTTCCCAAACCATTGTACTCTCTAGAAAATTAGCTTCTCCCCAACCATTGTAACTTCCTCCTCTCCATTCACAATAAGAAAGGAAGATTCAAACCAAAAATTTTAACCCAAATCTGATAGGTACAATGCTCCTACATTAGACTCCCCAGAAGAAAAAAAGAAGCATGTGCTCTTGCACATGAGATCCAAAATCAGAGATCACCTTCGTTCATTTTTTTCGCATCTTCCAACATCGTTTTGGAACAACGATCATTTGTTCAACCTGTTTCTATTTTTTTTTCATTTTTTGTTTGTATCTTCTCCTTCATATGTCTTTTTCATCTATAAGCATCCAAAAATCCATTTCCCATTCATATATATCATTGTCTCCATTTGATTTCGCATCCTTTTCATCTTCTACTTTTAAACTCTTCCCTTCAACAATTTCCTTCAAATATTCAACAACATAATTCCTAAAATCATCGAAAACAACTTGCTTAACATTTACCTTGCATGCACGCTCCTCAAAATTCTTCCAAGCTACTCTTGAAAGTGTGTCAATCCTCTTTTTCGTTGATATTTTATTAGTCAATACTTGTGTATCTTCATCTTCATTTACATCGTTTGTTTTTTCCTTCTCAAGGTTTCTTGCATCCTCGTGACCAGCACTTTCCTTTCCATCTTCAATTTTCTTCTTCTTTTCCCTTTCTTTAGGCTCTACTTCCATGCCAGTTTTATGATGCGGCAAGGCTTCTTCTTCTTTCAAGGCAATCGACTTCTGCCCTATTCTTTTTTTGACAATCATTTGCACAGGCCACTTCAACTTCTTTTTCATGCGCCAATACTAATGACATTTGTGGCTTCTTTCCTCAAGCCATTGCTTCATCGTGAACATACACCTCTCTAAATCCCTTCTTAGCTCTACTATTTCTTGATTAAACTTTTCATCCTGTCTTATCTTATTGACCTTCAACTTATCCTTCTCTTTGAGTCTTTCTTATTGTTGCATCTTTTATTTTCTCTTGTCCAATTCATGATACCTGACTTAGGGCTTCTCTCATTTTCCTTTTCCTAGTCTCTTGGTACCCGAATTCTTCCTTTTAACCTATCAAAACTTCCACACACACATACTTGTCAAAAATCCCACCAGACCTTTTTAGACTCTCCCAGATCTTTCAATGATGATAGACTAGTTTGGATCACAATCAATCAACAATATTGAGTAATTGAAATCTATGATAGTTTTGCAAACTCTATATACTAATTTCAAATTGAGGTTATAGGAATTTTTTTCGATCCAACATGGCACAAAAACCACAAATTCAAGCTTTAGGAACTGACAAACAGTTTGCATGTAATCAAATAACACTCCAATTATAATAGGAAAGCAATAAACATGAACACTAAGTAATTTTAGTCAATCCTCTTCAAGGAACAAGAAAAGATTGGTGGTATTCAAAATACTACCCTGATCAAATCATGGAGCCAAGGGCGTGCCATATCACTCCTCTAATCCCAAGTCAATTGAATTCACTCTTTGTTCCTATTATGTTGCTCTGGTCTCTAAGTTGCTCTCAACTTCCCACACAAAAACTTCTTCAAGGAGGCATTTGTTGGAAGAATGAAGAAGAATGGCTAGCTATACAATTGTGTGTTGTCATTGATGTCACCATGTTATACAAGTTTTGAATGCAAGACTAAGTCAATGTTTGATCTAGTATTTTGGTCCAGTATCTGAACTAGTATATAGTTTACATCCTCCGGTATTTTGGTCAACAAATCCTCCGTAGTTGATAGTTGCTACTTGTAGTTTTTGGAAATTTTTTATGGATATGAAAAGCATTTACATTTAGAATCTCTCATTTTTTAGTGCTCATCTAGTGTATAAGTATCGTTCTGTTTTGCTATTAAGCCTATCTCTAGCCGACTTCATGGATAATTGGTGATATTGTGAATTAATTTTTGTATGGATATATGTGTGACCTATCTTAGCTCTATGTTGACATGATAAAGTGTGCTACACATTTTGATTTATTATCTAGAAAGATTTTGTGAATTCCTGAAGTTGACAGTTGGTGTTTTTGGTAAATAAGGATTGCATCTAATTAGGCCAACCTAATTAATGCTTATGGATGGATCAAGTATATTTGTTGGAAATTTATTGAAGATTGATATAGATGATGCAGTTGTGAATGCGAATGTGAAGAAGTACTAATGTGATGAAGTGTGTCAAGTCAATTTACCGAGTTTCATTGCAACTGAATCAACATTTGTTAGGTGTACATTATTAGTTCATTTTTTGGCTGTAAGCCATTTTGTTTTGTAATCCTTTTTGTAGGAAGTGAGCCTCCTTGTGTAAGCAATGAGCTTTTGCATTTGGACAGTGAGTCCTATTCTAGGTAGGGAGCCCTTTGGCAGTGAACCTTATATATTCAGTTTTGGAGCTACTTTATATTGTGAGTTAATCCTCACTGTGGTTTTTTCCTTAATGGGTTTTCCACATAAAATATGGTGTTCATTGTGTTGATTTTGCTTTATGTTATTTGCATTTTATGTTCATACTTAATAACAGAATAGTGTGGTTGTGAAGTTCATAAGTGTTTGTAGTTTTATGTTTGAATTTGGTGACAATTGATTCACCCCCCCTCTTAGTTGTCATGCACCTTTTAACAGTCTTCGCCTTTTCTTTACCTAGAAAAACCAAAAAACCCAAACTCGGTCGTTGTCTTTTATTGTTTTTGAAAAGCCATTACATTCTTTCTAGACCTCGATGAATAGAGCGCTCTCACCCAAACGTCTGAACTAGCTTCTTGCAAAACAAAAACAGTCGATCACTATTACTAATATAAACTTCTCCTCCAAATAGTTGTTCGTTGCTTTCTTTCCATTGGCCCATACTTCCCAATCCATTGTACTCTCCACATAATCAACTTCTCCCCAACTATTGTAACTTCCCCCTCTCCATTCACAATGAGAAAGGAAGATTCAAACCAAAAATTTAACCTAAAACTAAAGGGTACGATGCTCCTCAATCATAACCTATATTATATATTAATATGTATGCATAGGGGAAGCATCAAATCATATACAAGAAATAATGAATATTTGTTATAAATGGATATTCATTTGCTTTGGTTTTTTATAAACCAAATAATACATAAAACCATTATTAAACGTATTATTAATATATAATAAATATATTGTATATTAATATATCTTGATGTAATATATTATATATTATATATTATGATATATATATATTATAATATATTTAATATATAGTTTATATTATATAATATATATTTTATACTATATAGCATATATAAATAATATATTATATAATATATACTTTATATTATATATCTTATACTCTCTCTCTCAAATCTCTCCCTCTCAACTCTCTCTCCCTCTTAACTCTCTCTCTCTCAGGTCTCTCTCACTCTCCATCTCCCCCACTCTCTCTCTCACTCACTCTCTCTCAGCTCTCTCTCTCTCTCTCTCTCTCCCACTCTCTCTCTCACTCTCCATCTCCTTCTCTTTATCTCTCTCTCTCTCTCTCCCTCCCTCCCTCTCTCCCTCTCTCTCTCTGTGGTCTCTCTCTCCTCTCCCACTCTATCTATCTATTAGGTATCTCCTTCCCACCCTAACTAGATAACTCTCTCCCTCCTCCCTCCCTACCTCCCTCTCAGGTCTCTCTCTTGGGTCTCTCTCTTTGGTCTCTCCCACTCTCTCTCTCTCCCTCCTTCCCTCCCTCCCTCCCTCTCCCTCAGATCTCTCTAAGGTCTCTCCCTCCCTCTATCCCTTAGACAAACATGTTTTAATAATTTTCAAATATTCTAATAAAAAAATCATAACTAGTTATTTAGTTGTAAAAAAATTACAAAATAAAATGTGGCACATTCAGGAATGTGTCCTCTACTTATATTGAAATTTTCAGAAAAAAATAATTATTTTTTCTTGTACTTAGGTTGGTTAGACATACACCTAGTTTTTATCTTTTTCCTAAAAATTATTTACTATTGCATCAAGAAATTTCAAGTTTTCGTAAAATAGATTTAATTTTTCAAAAAAGGACTAGTAAGCTAGAAACTACATTTGATCTGCTACAAATTATCTTCTTAAGAAATTTTCAAATTATGTTAATAACCAATTCAATTTTTTATGTCAAGGTGCCTAACTCTATTTTTCTAAATTTTTCATTGCCTCTTAGGGGCCTAGTTTGGACCCCCATGATCTTGCACTGACCCTTTTGTTGAATTTTACAAGAACTTTCAACCACTTCATTATTGTTGACCAATAAGCCAAATCTAGAAAATACCTTTATTCGCTAGGTTTTCTATTAATATTTTTTTCTATTATAAGTTACTTCCCTCTTCAATCACCTTGTCCCTTAAGGTGGTTAAATGGGTAAAATAAATCATGCATGAGGATTCTCTAGTGTTTTTTCACCATTTTAATAGGTTTAGCCTTGCTAATATTTGTTATAGGATCTCTAGAGGAAGGAAAAGTCAGAAGAAGAAAAAGGATTAGAAATAGCCTTCTATACTTCAAGCTATGGATGGAAGTCTCCTAAGTTGTATCAGAGAGGTCATTGGTCCTCTTTTGGGAAAGACTAATTTGCATGACACCATTCTTACTTTTGAGAGTTGGTCTCATCCCAATGAGATTCAATGAAAGGTGAATCACAAGGAGAAGGAAACTATTAGGTAGCTCCTAGATGAGGAGATCCCTAATTCTCATGGTCTGAATCCTACACTTGGATGTTGGTGTTCACCCACTTTTATGATATTTAATAAGGAAAATATGGAGATGGCTCATGCTAAGAAGCATAATTGTAATTCTTCTAAAAAAATAATTTGGATTAATGGAGTGAAAGGATAAGGTAGTGGGAAGGACTCAAAGTTTTTTGAAATTATTTAGCTTCAAGCTTCCTTGACTTATTAGTTCTACTATTTTTATTGACCTTAGTTTAGTCCTATTATTTGATCCTCACCCTTGCTAGTAGGAGGTTGATGTTTTGATGTTATGTTAATTTTGTACAATCTATTCCATGTTGATGTTTAGGAATTTATGATATTATTTTTATTATTTTTTTTTAAAGGATGAGGTCCTTTCAAAATCTCTCTTTTATCAAAAATAAAGAAACAAAGAGTTACAAAAGACCACAAATATAAGTGAAATTAAATACCACTAAACTAACCTGAACTTAGATTAGAGAAATATTCATAGAGAATTTTTATTTTCAATACAATTGTTTTACATTTAATCTCTATCAAAACCTCATACCAAGAGAAACCTCTTTAAACCCCTTTACATGACCATTATCCATTTATAAATAGTGTCCAGTTGATATATATTGAAATCTATAAATACATGTCACCAATTTTATTGATGAGAGTCCATGAAAAAATATGATTTACAAGAAAAATATGTAAAAACTATAAATAGAACATTTAAACCATTTCTTAATAAATTTAAAATTGATAGTTTCCTAATTTTAAAACTGATAAATAATCAAAATTTATAAACATACTATGTTAAACGCAATTTCTAATCTATAAAATGAGGAGCACTAGGGAAAAAAATTCAAAAAAATGGTAGAGATAATCTTTTTATCAGAGATTCTAGAGCATTAAATGATAGGTTCTTGGAACCTTGTTTTGTCATCAAACTCAATGAATATTTAGTTGTATCAACCCATGTGTTAGACTTTCTACATGTCTGAATTTTATTATCATTCTCTGAATATCATCTACCATTTCCTTTGAAATAGACAATACGTTTGTATTTTCCATTTCACACTCATGTTCCTTCAAAGGTATTTGAGTCTTTAAGCAAATATTTTGGTTTTCTTAACACTCCCTAGAAAAATGACCCAAACGATGACATTTTGTGCATTCATTTTTAGGGGTTTCTAGGAGAATACTTTGTCTCTAGAGAACATTATTTTTTTTAATGTGAATCTCTTAGGGTAATTCCTTTGTAGCAGATCAAGCAACACACAAACCCTAATCGAATGTCCTAGTTTTCTAAAGAAAGTATAATTTTGTGCTTTAGGAGGATCCCCATCTGATTGGCTAAGATTTTCATGATTTTAGGATCCCTATATTCTAGAGGCAACGACTGTCATTGTACCCATAATGGGATAAATTTTATCTTAGAAGTTGTAGGGTCAATATTTGGAGGCCATGGATGAATGAATAATCCAAATCCCTCAAGGACCCATGATTTAACCTTGTAGACTTCATCTCTTTGAGATATTGAAGAAAAGAGAACCACAAAGAAACCTTTTCACTGATCTAAATAAAAAACATGATTTACATGGGCTCCCATTCTTTAAAAAAAAAATCCTCGTAAAGTTTCAATATCAAGGAGAAAATTCAAGAACTTATAGATTAATGAATTTGCACGAAGATCTTGAATCTGTATATCAATGAGTTCTTTAGAGAAGGTGATGTTTATGATACCCTTTTGTTTAGTCCTCTTTTTTGAAGCCAAATAGCATTCCGTTTGGAAGCAATACAATATAAATAATTGGTTCTGACTTTCTTTTCGCTTCCATTGATGGGTAATCCTTTTTTTACTAGAAGACCGTTGTGGAGGTTGCTTCATACCGTACCTTTTACAAGGAGCACCCTTAGGTAGAGGGATATTATTAAGAAATGATATTATAGTAGGAATATCATTTGGAAAGGTAGTTGGATTAGATTTTGGATTTTAGTTAGAATGAACATCCCGAGTAATTGGTTGTCCTTTAGGATTTTTCTCAAAATGAAGATCCCTAGAATCTAAATGACCTCCAGGGTTTCCCTCATATGGAGAATCGCATATGTTTAAGACCTCTTGTTTTTGTTGATTCAAGAGTTTTTTATTGTGTCGAGTACCACATTGTCTATAGGACAAGCCAATTGTGAATGAATAAGTTTTATTGTCAGTCCTCTAATGCCATGCAGGCCCTTGAGACCCTCTGCCTTGTTGAGAAATGCCTCAATTTTTGGAAAATTGACCCTTGCCTATAGCAAGCACTTTTCTTGGAGCTCGTCTCATCTTTCTCTCATTCCTAGAGATCTCAATGTTCTTAAAGGGTTTCTTTCTAATTTCCTTTCTCTCCATGAAGATTGTGTTAAGAGAGCCATAATTTCTAGGTAACTTTGGCCTTTTTATCAAGAAGTGGATTCCATTATTTGATTTAGATAAGGAATGTATCAAGACTATCATAGTTTGGGTTATAATACCTATATTACTACTAGAATATTTGGAAGATGAAGTTTTGTTGAATTTACTAGCTCTTTTAGCTATGGATGACATTCTCATAAAATGTATCGAAGAGGTCATTGGTCTTCTTTTTGGAAAGACTAATTTGCATGGCATCATTCTCACCTTTGAGTGTCGGTCTCATCCCAATGAGATTCAATCAAAGGTGAGTCACAAGGAGAAAGAAACTATTAGGTAGCTCCTAGATGAGGAGCTCCCTAATTCTCATGGTATGAACCCTACACTTGGATGTTGGTGTTCACCCACTTTAATGACATTTAATAAGGAAAGTATGACTTCATACTAAGAAGCATAATTGTAATTCTTCTCAAAAAATAATTTGGATTAACATGGAGTCAAAGGATAAGGTGGTGGGAAGAACTCAAAGTTCACTAAAATTATGTAGCTTCAAGCCTCCTTGACTTATTAGTTGTACTATTTTTATTGGTTAGTTTAGTCCTATCCATTTTATCCCCACCCTTGCTAGTAGGAGGTTGATGTTTTGATGTTGTTATGTTAATTTTGTACAATCTATCCCATGTTCATGTTTGGGCATTTATGATATTATTTTTATTTATTTTTTAAAGGATGAGGTCCTTTCAAATTCTCTCTTTTATAAAAAATAAATAAATAAAGAATTACAAAGGACCACAAATATAAATGAAACTAAATACCACTAAACTAACCTTAACTCTTAGAGAAATATTCATAGAGAATTTTCATTTTTCAATACAATTGTTTTACATTTAATCTCTATCAAAACCCCATTCCAAGAGAAACCTCTTTAAACCCCTTACATGACCATTATCCATATATAAATTATAGTGTCAAACATGAAAAATTTGATCTATATTAAAATCTATATATACATGTGACCAATTTTATTGATGAGAGTCCATGAAAAAATATGATTTACAAGAAAAATATGTACAAACTATAAATATAACATTCAAACCATTTCTTAATAAATTTAAAATTGATAGTTTCCTAATTTTAAAACTGATAAATAATTAAAATTTATAAACATACTATTTAACACAATTTCTAATCTATAAAAATGGCAGAGATAATATTTTTATTAGATATTCTAGAACGCCAAATGATAGGTTCTTGGAACCTTGTTTTGTCATCAAGCTTAATGAATATTTAGTTGTATGAACCCTTGTGTTAGACTTTCTACATGTCTGAATTTTCTTTTCATTCTGTTTAATATTATCTATCGTTCCCTTTAAAATAGACTTGATACCTTTGTGTTTTCCATTTCACGCTCATGTTCCTTCAAAAGTATTTGAGTCTTTAAACAAATATTTTGGTTTCCTTAACACTCCCTAGAAAAAGGACCCAAATGATGAAATTTTGTGCATTCATTTTTAGAGGTTTCTAGGAGAATACTTTGTCTCTAGAGACCATTCTTTGTTTAAATATGAATCTTTGAGGGTAATTCCTTTTTAGCATCAAGTAACACACAAACCCTAGTCGAACCTCCTAGGTTTCTAAAGAAAGCATAATCATGCTTTAGGAAGATCCCCAGCCGATTGGCTAAGATTTCCATGATTTTAGGCTCCCTATATTCTAGAGGCAAGGACTGTAGTTGTACCCATAATGGGATAAATTTGATCTTAGAAGTTGTGGGGTCAAAATTTGGAGACCATGGCTGAATGAATAAACCAAATCCCTCAAGGACCCATGATTTAACCTTATAGAGTTCATCTCTTTGAGATTTTGAAGAAAAGAGCACCACAAAATTTTTTTTGCCCTGATCTAAATTAAAAACTTGAAAATACACCCTCCCATTCTTTAAAAAATTAAATATCATAAAGTTTCAATATCAAGGAGAAAATTCAAGAACTTACAGATTAAGGCATTTCCACGAAGATCTTGAATCTGCAAATCAAGGAGTTCTTCAGAGAAGGTGACATTTATGATACCCTTTTTCTTAGTCCTCTTTGTTGAAGCCAACTGACATTCCCTTTGGAAGCAGGATGATATAAATAATTGGTTTTGACTTTCTTTTCGCTTCCATTGATGGGTAATCTTTTTTAACTAGAAGAGCACTATGGAGGTTGCTTCATACCACACCATTTACAGGGAGAACCCTTAGGAATAAGGATATTATTAAGAAATGATATTACAGTAGGAATATCATTTGGAAAGGTTGTTGGATTAGATTTCATATTACAGTCGGAATGAACATCCCTAGTAATTGGTTGTCCTTTAGGATTTTTCTCAAAATGAAGATCCCTAGAATCTGAATGACCTCTAGGGTTTCCCTTAGATGGAGAATCGCATATGTGAAAGACCTCTTGTTTTTTTTGATTCAAGAGTTTTGTTGGGCGTTGAGTACCACATTTTCGATAGGACAAGCCAATTGTGAATGAATTAGTTTTATTGTTAGTCCTTTGACGCCATGTAGGCCCCTGGGACCTCTACCTTGTTGAGAAATGCCTCAATTTTTTGAAAATTGACCCTTGCCTATAGCAGGTGTTTTTCCTGGAGTTCTCCTCATCTTTCTCTCATTCCTAATTATCTCAATGTTCTTAAAGGGTTTCTTTTATTTTCCTTTCTCTCCATGAAGATTACAAACTAGGAGAGCCATAATTTCTAGGTAACTTTGGCCTTTTTATAAAGAAGTGGATTCCATTATTTGATTTAGATAAGGAATGTATCAAGACTTTCATAGCTTGGGTCATAATACCTATATTACTACTAGAATGTTTGGAAGAGGAAGTTTTGTTGAATTTACTAGCTCTTTCAGCCACTTCACTATTGTTGACCAACAAGCAAAATCTAGAAAATGCCTTTATTCGCTAGGTTTTGTGTTAATATTATTTTTTATTATTATAAGTTACTTCCCTCTTCAATCACCTTGTCCTTTAAGGTGGGTAAATGGGTGAAATAAATCATGTATGAGGATGCACTAGTGTTTTTTCACCATTATTACATGCTCAATCTTGCTAATATTTGTTAGAGGATCTCTAGAGGAAGGCAAAGTCACAGTAAGAAAATGGATTGCAAGATTCCTTCTATACCTCAAACTATGGAAGGCATTCTCATAAAATGTATCGGAGAGGTCATTGGTCCTCTTTTGGGCAAGACTAATTTGCATGGCATCATTCTTACTTCTGAGTGTTGGTCTCATCCGAATAAAGATTAATGAAGTATCAATGTATGATGGCATTCAAATTAAAATCCAAATCATAAAAAATATGGAATAAGAAACTCATTCCATCTTAAAACTGCAAGCGTGTATATTTTGGTCAGAGGGAAAAGAGGATAAAGTTAAAGAGGAAAGGGAGAGAGAAAGTGAAGTCGGTGCATCAGCAAGCATGTAGTGCCCCACATAGTGCAGACTTAAAACCATGTAGCTTTTTTATTAGACTTCAGCGTGCCCCGCATAGTGCAGACTTAATTGCGAAAAACTATATTTCAAAGGGTCATCGTCAGCCACGTACAGAAAAATTCTCCTCCCTTTGCAAATATTTATACTGGGCATCTCCTCTATCTTTACCAGTACGGCTATCTCCACAAATTCAAAGCCCGTTCACATACAACTTTATGTTATGCAAAGAGGAGACCAAATATCAATAGTGATGCTCATGAATTCTTCCAAATGCCATGGCCTAATTTAAGGGGCAATTGTTGTCCCCCTGTGGGACCTTCCCTTCACCTGTGGATTCCCAATGCACAGTAAATACAAAAAAAAAACTAATATAGCCAAAATACGCATCACCAGCTTTCCTTTACATAGTCAACAATCCATGGAATGCAGTCTACCCCAATCCATGGAATTCGACATTTTCTCCATTCGGGTGTTGAATTGAAGTCCAAGTGTAAATCATTAAAAGTGAAATGTTAGGGTCTTAAATAATTGTATTAGTTTGAATTAAACTCCAAATCTTCTTTAAGACTATCTAGGTCATATAATCTTACAAATATCAAATACAAAATGAGTCATTAATGTCGGATAAATTTAGTTCTTTAACTCCTGTAATGAAGTGGGTAGCTTTTTTTTTTTAAAAGAATCTAAAATTAATGCAAGATGTCGAGATGGAGGACGTGCAGGAGGATGAAGATATTGAGACGGGGAATATGCAAGAGGAGGATGCAGATATTGATACGGGGACTGTGCAGGAGGATGTAGATATTGAGATGGAGGATATAGATATTGATATGGGGACTGTGCAGGAGGATATAGATATCGAGATGGAGGATGTGCAGGAGCATGTATATGTCGAGATAGAGGACGTGCAGAAGGATGTAGATATTGAGATGGGGAATCTGCAGGAGGATGTAGATATTGAGATGGAGAATATGCAGGAGGAGGATGTAGATATTGATATGGGGACTGTGCAGGAGGACGTGTGGGAGCCCGTAGATGTTGAAATGGACGACGTGCAGGAGCCCGTAGATGTTGAAATGGAGGACGTGCAGGAGCCCGTAGATATCGAGATGGAAAACCTGCAGAAGGATGCAGATATTGAGATGGGGTATCTGCAGGAGGATGCAGATATTGATATGGGGACTGTGCAGGAGGACGTGCAGGAGCCCGTAGATGTTGAAATGGAGGACGTGCAGGAGGATGCAGATATTGAGATGGGGAATGTGCGTGAGGATGCAGATATTGAGATGGGGAGTGTGCAGGAGCCCGTAGATGTTGAAATGGAGGACGTGCAGGAGCCCGTAGATATCGAGATCGAAAACCTGCAGAAGGATGCAGATATTGAGATGGGGAATGTGCATGAGGATGCAGATATTGAGATGGAAAACGTGCAGGAGGATGTAGAAGATATTGAGACGGAGAACGTGCAGGAGGATGTAGATGTTGAGATGCAGAACGTGCAGGGGCATGTGCAGGATGTACAAGAGGATGTAGATATTGAGATGGAGATTGTGAAGGTGGATGTAGATGCCGAAGTGGAGAATGTCCGGAACATGTAGATATAGCCTTCTATACTGTAGTTATTTGAATGTAAGTCAATTGATAACCATTACCTGAGATTTTTTTTTTGAGGTTTACACTTTACAGTGCTACAGTGGAATAATCCCCTTCAATGGAGATATTTAGACTGCAGACGAATTCGTCGTGTGTCATAGCTTAGAAAATTGAAGAAAAAATGAATGTTGCAGCCTCCTGAGAATTTCTCTTTCCATTGAATTATTCTCGTCTTTTGTTGATTGTTGGCCAATAATTCTCGGTTTCCAATTATTGTTGAGAGAATAATTCTCAGTTTTTAATTATTGTTGACCAGATAATTCTCAATTCCAATATGCTGCAGTATAGATAAAACTTAAAAAACTATATCCATAATTTAATCCAGCAAAAAATGTGGGTATGGATATTACTCTCTGGTCCAAATTAGAAAACTCTTTCTTTCACAGGATCTCGTACATTATAAAAGACATGATAATGAATATACATCAGGGAGTGGGAAAAGATGTAGATAATGAAAGACCATCTGTGCTTGCATGCAAATTATAATAATACCAATTGAAGAGTTAATGTTGGGGAATCACACTGTTCATTTCTTTTCACTTGAATGGCCACTATTTCTGTACGATACAATCCGCACAGCCGATGAATCCGAATCAGATGGTTCACAAGGAGACTTGGGAGCAACGAACTTGTATTTTTTGCAACAAAGGCACTGTCGAGACTGAATGGCACTTCATGATTGAGTGTGCTGTTTTTGATGATATCCGTATCCAATATGAAGACAATTTGAAGGTGGATAATCTAAATGAACTTTTTAGGGAAACTAGGCTCCTCAAAACTGCTAGCTTTCTGATCAAGATCTACAATAGAAGGGCTGACATGGAAAAGAACTTGAAAATGGTTAAAGTTTCGGTGCTTGGTCCCATAGACTGATGGTCTCGTGGACGTCATTAAAAACCATTCATTCATTCATTCACAAGCGCTGAGAGGGGTTTTTATAAGTTGTCACAAGGTAAACATCCGTGGACCGTTGATCGTCTTCATCCTACGGTCGACAGGATATTTAGAACATTTGCAAGTATATAAAGATAAACAAGTATAATTAGACGAAAGAGAAAGTGGGACCCATCAAGTAAGCATTAGTAAGGCTATCATTCAAAATATTTTAATTACACAAACAAGTAGTGAAGCCGCCAAGGCTATATTAGCAAGAGGAGGGGGATTAGGACTCCATATATTGGAGAGATTTTGGGCTCCCAGTCTATAATTCCATTTCACCTCCTTTTTCTGAATTGTGTATTATATCTTTTGTATTTTAATATATAGATATTGCATTTTTTAGCATAATTTTTCTTTTAATTACTTTCATGAAATACTTTTCGACTTGATATAATAGTTCAAGTCATAGGAATTATAAATTTAATCTTAATTATAAAGATGCCCACTCTTGAAATTCGACATTTTCTCCATCCGGTTGTGTAATTGAAGTCGGATCGTAGATCAGAGTGGCGTATGTGGGTTTTTATTCACGCGTGGGGGAATTCTAAATTTCCAATCGTTTTTCTTAATTTTTTTTGTGAAGTCCAATCGTTAATTTCGGCAGTGGGCAGTGACAAAGAAAGAATATTTGTCTTTATGGTGTTGTGGACAAATAGTATTTTTCAATAGGCGGGCCTCCCAAAGATTGCGTGGTCCCTGACAGTGCTGCTTCAAGTCTAATAGTGATTATTACTTGTTATTATCTGCAGTGGGTAAGTGACGGAGAAAGAACATTTGCCTTACGAGGTTGTGGACAAAGCAGTATTTTGCAATAGCGCGGCTCCCAATGCGCTAACCTTCGCTCCAGCTTTCTCTGATACTATTAAAATAAGTCATCCTACATTATAAGCCCTTAAAAGGGTTCTTTTTCAAAGGGCAGAGCCATTGTCCTCAAGCGATGGGAGAGCGTGGTGTCGACGTCATAACGGTACTAGGGTGTAGAGCAGGAAATGGCAAATACTTAGTCTAAGGTCTGTTTTGTTTTGTCACCCACATGAACTTGCGTTGAATATTAATGAGTGGTGTCCCATCCAAGTAGAAGAGTGTAACACCAGTGTCCCGACATGAACATGAATACGTGTTCAATATTAATGAGTGATTATTATTTTATATTCACAACTTGAAGACCAGTTAGGCCGGAGGCGGCTAACTCCTAGACAAAACACACCTATGTACATACAAAAACGCATGAAAACATACATAATAATATACATGGAAACATACATAACATAACGAGACGTCATAATGCGGCCTCGCCAAATGGGGATAAAAGTGACGAAATCGACAGATGGGACCAAATGTCCAGGGAAGGTAGGTAGGAGTTAATGACGTCGTGAGATCAGTTTTCCTGCCTCTGTGGACCGATAAAACTAGGTCCCTTGGCATGCCCGTGAAGTTTTGCTTTCAAAGCTTTTTTCTGGTGCACGAAAATTTGAGGTGAACTGACGTGTGCGTTTTTGGTTTGGAGAAAGAAGGGTGAAAACACGATGAGTTTCTAGTCTGCACGTTGAAAGCTGAAGGTTAGAGTGCATGTGGAGGAGCTGGAGGAGAAAACCAACCAAATTGAGGTGCTAAGTGCAGTCTGTACGTTGTAAGTTGAAGTTTGGAGTGCACGTGGAGGAGTTGGAGGAGAACACTGGCCAAATCGAGGTGAGGGGTGCTAACCAATTGGGTTGCAAAGGGTTTTACAACACAATGCAATTTGTAATTTGGGAAACACAATGTGGGTTTTCAATTATTTTAATCTCCTTGTTTAAATGTAAAGGGTTGTCTCAGTGGGTTGCTTGCTTCTTAACACGTAAGGTTTTGCAACCTGGAATGTTACAAAACAGTATGTATGTCTTCAAAATCACACATTCCATTGTTGTGTTTAAATTTCGGACGAATGAAAAAAAAATTGCACAAAATAATTGTATTTTGGAAAACACAATGTGGGTTTTCAGTTATTTGAATCTCTTTGTTTAAATGTAAAGGGTTGCCTCACAGTGGGTTGCTTGCTTCTTAACACATATGGTATTGCAACATAGAGTTTTACAAAACAATATGAATGTCTTCAAAATCACACCTTCCATTGTTGTGTTTAAATTTCGGATGATTGAAAAAAAAATGCACAAAATAGTTGTATTTTGGAAAACACAATGTGGGTTTTTTAGTTATTTGAATCTCCTTGTTTAAATGTAAGGGGTTGTGTTACAGCTGGTTGCTTGCTTCTTAACACCTACTATTTTGAAACATGGAATGTTACAAAATAGTATGAATGTCTTGAAAATCACATATTCCATTGTTGTGTTTAAATTTTGAATGATTGAAAAAAAAAATGCACAAAATAATTGTAATTTGGAAAATACAATGGTGGTTTTTGGTTATTTGAATCTCTTTGTTTAAATGTAAAGGGTTGTCTCACAGTGGGTTGCTTGCTTCTTAACACCTACAGTTTTGCAACATGGAATGTTACAAAATAGTATGAATGTCTTCAAAATCACACATTCCATTGTTGTGTTGAAATTTCACATGATTGAAAAAAAAGTGCACAAAATAATTGTAATTTGGAAAACACAATGGTGGTTTTCAGTTATTTGAATCTCCTTGTTTAAATGTAAGGGGTTGTGTTACAGTCGATTGCTTGCTTCTTAACACCTACAGTTTTGCAACATGAAATGTTACAAAATAGTATGAATGTTTTCAAAATCACACATTCCATTGTTGTGTTTAAATTTTGAATAATTGAAAAAAAAAAGTGCACAATATAATCGTAATTTGGAAAACACAATGGTGTTTTTCAGTTATTTGAATCTCCTTGTTTAAATGTAAAGGATTGTCTCACGGTGGGTTGTTTGCTTCTTAACACCTACGGTTTTGCAACATGGAATGTTACAAAACAGTATGAATATATCTTCAAAATCACACATTCCATTGTCGAGTTTAAATTTTGCATGATTGAAAAGAAAAGTGCACAAAATAATTGTAATTTGGAAAACACAATGGTGGTTTTCAATTATTTGAATCTCCTTGTTTAAATGTAAGGGGTTGTGTTACAGTTGATTGTTTGCTTCTTAACACCTATGGTTTTGCAACATGGAATGTTACAAAACAATACATGTCTTCAAAATCACACATTCCATTGTTGTGTTTAAATTTTGAATGATTGCAAAAAAAGTGCACAAAATAATTGTAATTTGGAAAACACAATAGTGTTTTTTAGTTATTTGAATCTCCTTGTTTAAATGTAAAAGGTTGTCTCACAGTGGGTTGCTTGCTTCTTAACACCTACGGTTTTGCAACATGGAATGTTACAAAATAGTATGAATGTCTTCAAAATCCCACATTCCATTGTTGTGTTTAAATTTCAGATGATTGAAGAGAAAAATGCACAAAATAATTGTAATTTGGAAAACACAATGGTGGTTTTTTAGTTATTTGAATCTCCTTGTTTAAATGTAGGGGGTTGTGTTACAGCTAGTTGCTTGCTTCTTAACACCTATAGTTTTACAACATGGAATATTACAAAATAGTATGAATGTCTTCAAAATCACACATTTCGTTATTGTGTTTAAATTTGGCATGATTAAAAAAAAAAGTGCACAAAATAATTGTAATTTGGAAAACACAATGGTGTTTTTCAGTTATTTGAATCTCCTTATTTAAATGTAAAAGGTTGTATCATGGTGGGTTGCTTGCTTCTTAACACCTATGGTTCTGCAACATGGAATGTTACAAAACAATATGAATGTCTTCAAAATCACACATTCCATTGTTGTGTTTATTTTTTCAACTTCGTGTCTTTTATACTACACTTGTGTGTCAACACCATTAATTAAACTCCTTTTATTTTGATGATAAAATTTTCGTTTAATTTTTTAATTTCTTTTCCAAGTGGTTATTTGTAGTGTTTATGTTGTTTTACTTTAGTTTCAGCAATTCCAACTATTGCTTTTGCATCTACAAGTTGACCAGTCACACATTTTTGCTCATCCCCATTGCTGTTACTTGTTATCACCTCCCTGACATTCCTTTTCATAAGCTTCTACCTTCTATTTCATATGTTTTATTTGTAGATTTGGAGCAGTTGCTCCCTCATCAGCCCTTAGGACATCACCATCCATTTTTTCGATAGAGTTTTGAATGTCTTCAATACTTTTGTGTAGCTTTGTAACCACTCTTTGGTCAGCTTTGAGAGTGTTTTTAGTAAGTTGACCAAAGTTAAGTAACCATAAGAGTTTGCAACCGAGTTGATTAGTGTCTTATTTGATTGTGATGTAGTTCTTAATTTTATTTTATTGATTTCTAGCTATTATTCATTTAGATGGTTCCTTGATTTTTTCCTATAGTTGATGTTGATAGTCAGTCACAATCAAATTGCCAATTTATTGTTTATGACTTGAAAGTCATTTTTGAAGTGTTGATAGTCTTTCTTATTAGAGAATGTAGATGTTTTCTATTTAATAAGTTATTTACAAAACTTGTCTACCTTTTTGCATAGGGATTTCATGTCTCCAGCCAACCAATTCTCTTTTTCTGCTCTAAGATTTGTTTATTTCCTTTTCATTATCATCTATTTCGAATTGTATTTGTTCCATGGAATTCTTAAGTTGAAGAATCTTTGACTTCATTTTTTCAACTCCACTTATAGCATCATCTCTCACTTTCTTTTCTTGCATAAAATCATATGGAATACAAAAGTTATAGACTTTATCCACTTTTGCATTGGCATTTTCCCATTGCACATATTGCATGATAGTCATTCATCAAGTGCAAGAACAATCTTGTCAATCAATACATTATCTATATTATTCACTTTGGTTTGCTTCTTTTCAAGTGTTTATAGAGTAGATTCCTTTTTCATTACATACTTTCTACTACCTTCTTCTCGAGTTTTGCATTACCATATGCCTATTGCAGATACTGCACATGCACCTTCCTCAACTTCTCAATAGCACTGAGTCTCTTCAATCAATATAGTATCTGTCTCATTCACTTTGGTTTGCTTCTTTTCAAGTATTTCTACAACAAATTCCTTTGTCATTTCATACATTCTAGTACCTGTTGCGTCCAATTTTGCATTGTCATTTGCCTAATGCACATACTTCAAATTCTCCTTCCCCAACTTCTCAAGAGTAGGAAGAATCTCTTCAGTCAATACATTATATATCTCATACACTTTGGTATGCTTCTTTTCAAGTGTTTTTACGAATGTTTCCTTATTCATATCATACATTGTAGTACCCACTACCTCCTAAAGTATTAAGAAGATCTTAGGCTCATTAACACCCAATGTTTTCCAACACTGAATTATAAATAGAAAAAATGAGTGTAATGAAAACCTTACAATACCAATGTAAGAAAAGGCACCTTGAAAATTTACCAAAACTATTACTTACAATATGAATTGCATTTGGATTTCCTCATATCATTAAACTATAGGCAGGTAGGAAAACATAGTGGATTGTGAGTTAGTTTGTTGAGTTTGTACAAAGTCGAAGGGTGGAGAATTTGGGGAGGAGTTGTAGCCAGGCGATACATAAAAGTAACTATATTTAGCCAAGGGATGACCAACCAATTGTATTCTTATATATAGAGGGTCTTACAATACTATGTGGGTTGTAGGTTTCTTAACGCCTTGTGTTTTCCAACCTCTGATTATACAGGCAATATGATTGTAATGAAAACCTTTTGTTGTTTACACAATACAAATGTAATGAAAGGGACATCTTCAAAATATATAACAAGTCTCAGGTAGACTAAAAATTGCATTTCAACTTTCTCAAATCAATAAACTATAGGCATGTTGGAAAACACTGCGGACCTTGTATTTTATATATTTGTGCTTGTTGTAAGTTAAAGGGTGGAACTTTTTCTTTTGTGCTTGATGTTATTTCACTGGTCATGTTTAGTTTTATGTTCACAAATGTTTGACTTCACTAGTTCAAATCTAGTTATATCATCATCTTTCACTTTCTCTGCTTAGAAAAATTCATATAAAATACAAAATCTCTCAAGTTTATCCACTTATGCATTGCGATTTTCCCATTGCACATATTGCACATACTCCTTCCTCAACTTCTCAAGAGTGGTAAGAATCTCTTTAGTTAAAACAATACCTATCTCATTAAGTTTGATCGCCTTGTTTTCAAGTGTTTTTAGAGAAGATTCCTTTTCAATTTCATAAATTATAGAACTTGCTGCCTCCAGATTTGCATTGTTTCTTCGCCTTTGCACATACTACACATGCTTCTTTGTTGATTTATCAAGAGCATAAAGAATCTCTTAAGTCAACACAGTATCTATCTCATTCACTATGGTTTTCAATGCAAGTAAGCTTCATAATTTATTGCAATTGTGGTTTACAGTTAAAATTGCTTTTTGAATTCTTCATATGTTTCACAAATAAATGCATAAAAAAAATGCATTTTAGCCTATGTTCATTTAGTCATTTTTTTATCAGCAAATGCAAAGAATGTGTCTTTTTTTTAAAAAAAAATTGACATTACTAGAAGCCATAAAAGTAATCACATATTATTATTCATGTTACACTTATAGGCTACATATAAAGTTGTAGGTTGTACTTCTCATCATGTTGTTCAACCTGCACTTTTTAGTTCATGAATTATCATATACGCTTTTGTTGGTCATGTTAAGTCACCCTAAATGGAAGACTCGATATCACAACATGCCTGCTTAGGTAAAATAGGTTTGTACACCCCATATAGTATGATGTCTTAGTTTTTTTCATGTGAGGTTGCAATTTTACCTACGGTCTTTATGTCCGATTGGAGGTTCAACTAGACACTGTGCTTTCCAACTTGCATTGGCTGACATCATGGTTGATAGGAAAATTTATACATGTATGTTTTTCCTGATTCACTCCATTACTGATTCATGATTTCGTCAACAAATGCAAGAACTATTTTATTCTTTTGGCATTGTTGGCAGCAATGGATGCACATTTATTTACATACAAGGTTGTCATAAAAGGTTTTGGTTGCCCTCTAATATTTCCTCTCCAATAACACATACACATGCACCACAACCAACATATCTTCCCAAAATAGTACATATGTTGTTGCAACTGTAGAAGTAATTACATAGTGTTATGCACATTACACTCATACACCACATAAAAAGTTGCCGGTTGAACCACTTATCATGTGGTTCAACCTTCACTTGTTTATTTCATGAATTTCTAGATGTGTCTTTGCTGCACATGTTAAGTCACCATAAATGGAAGGTTGAATATCACAACATGCCTCTTAAGGTAAAAGAGGTTTGTACAACCCATATACTCTAAAATCTTAGTTATATTTACATGTAGGGTTGCGAATATACTTGCGGTCTTTATGTTCGCTTGGAGGTTCAACTAAACACAATGTTTTCCAACCTACATTGCCTTACATCTTGGTTGATAGGACATTTTACACCTTTCTTCCTTTCCTCATTCTCTCCATTACTTATTCATTTTTTTTGAACAGATGCAACATACATGTTATCATTTTGGTGTTGTTCGCAACAATGGATGCACTTCTATTTTACATACAAGGTTGTCATCAAAGGTTTTGGTTGCCCTCTCACTCTTCGTCTCCTTTAACACATACACACACACCACAATAACTATATCTTCCCAAAATAATATATTTGTTGTTGCAATTGTAGAAGTAATTACATATTGTTATGCACGTTACACTCCTATGCCACATACAAAGTTGTAGGTTGAACCACTCATAATGTGGTTCAACCTTCACTTGTTTATTTAATGAATTGCTAGATGTGTTTTTGCTCCTAATGTTAAGTCATGCCAAACGAAAGGCTTAATATCACAACATGCCTCCTCAAGTAAAAGGGGTTTGTACACCCCATATACTCTGAAATCTTAGTTATATATACATGTAGGGTTGCGAATTTACTTGCAGTCTTTATGTCTTCTTGGAGGTTAACCTATACGCAGTGTTTTCCAACCTGCATTGACTTACATCATGGTTGATATCACATTTTACACCTTTCCACCTTTCCTCATTCTCTCCATTATTGATTCATTTTTTTCAACAGATGTAACAAACATGTTATCATTTTGGCATTGTTGGTAGCAATGGATCATGCACTTTCTTTTACATACAAGGTTTTCATCAAAGGTTTTGGTTGCTCTCTAACCCTTCCTCTCCTATAACTCATACACATACACCACAATCAATGTATCTTCCCAAAATAATACATTTGTTGTTGCAATTGTAGAAGTAATTACATACTGTTATGCACGTTACACTCCTACACCACATATGAAGTTTCAAGTTGAACAACTCATCGTGTGGTTCAACCTTCACTTGTTTATTTCATGAATTTCTAGATGTAATTTTGCTCCTCATGTTAAGTCATGCCAAATGGAAGGTTGAATATCACAACATGCCTCCTCAAGTAAAAGAGGTTTGTACAACCCATATACTTTGAAATCTTAGTTATATTTACATGTGGGGTTGGAAATTTACTTGTAGTCTTTATGTCAGCCTGGAGGTTCAACTACACATGTTTTCCAACTTGCATTAGCTTACATCATGGTTGATAGGAAATTTTACACCTTTTCGCCTTTCCTCATTCTCTCCATTACTGATTCATTTTTTTTCAATAGATGCAACAAACATGTTATCATCTTGGCATTGCTGGCAGCAATGGATGCACTTTTTTTTACATACAATGTTGTCATCAAATGTTTTGGTTTCCCTCTAACCCTTCTTCTCCTTGAACACATACACATGCACCACAACCAATGTATCTTTCCAAAATAATACATCTGTTGTTGCAATTGTAGAAGTAATTACATACTGTTATGCATGTTACACTCTTACACCACATACAAAGTTATAGGTTAAACCACTCATCGTGTGGTTCAACCTTCACATGTTTATTTCATGAATTGCTAAATGTGATTTTTCTCCTCATGTTAAGTCACACCAAATGGAAGGCTGAATATCACATGCCTCCTTAGGAAAAAGAGGTTTGTACATCTCATATACTTTGAAATCTTAGTTATATTTACATGTGGGGTTGCAAATTTATTTGCGATCATTATGTTTGCTTGGAGGTTCATCTATATGCAGTGTTTTATGTAGATAGGGAAAATATAAGGTGAATGTATAAACATGAATAATAAAACCCTATCAAGCACAATAGAGCACAAACTAGCATGAAAATTAAAACAAGAAAGCAAAGCAAACCAATCTCCAAGCTAGACTTGATTTATCTCCATTGCTCTTCTCCACCTGCATAAGAAAGCAAAATTTTGAAGGATCGACTATTGTAGGAATATTGGTTTCTCAATTCAGTAGCATAAAATTGAGATAGAAATGATAGATGACTGATAGATGGAAGATTGAAGAATAATTTTGACAGCATAAGAACACTTGAAGAATCAACCCCCCCAAATGGCTTATGAGAGAGTTTATTTATAGGAAATGTCTAATTTGGATTGACGGTTGAGATTGAATGTCAATAAGATGTCTAAATCAATGGCCAAAATTGAAAGTTGTAGTATGAAATAGGTTTAGGTCAAAATTAGGGCAATGACAAGAAATGAAGGGCTAAGATTGAATTATAAAATAATTCAATCAAGGGCTAAAATTAAATGAGATGTCAAGAGATAAGATTTGATGTGGAAGATAAGATTGGCATGGAAAAAGAGGTGATAGGAGAAGTTAAATAATAAAAATTATTTAATTTAGGTGACCAATGAATAATTAAATAATTAAAGATATTACTTAATTATAGAAGAATGTGAGAAAAAGAATCATTTTGCATTAAATAATGATTTAATTCAAAATTCAAGAGAGTGGACCAAATTAAATAAATAAAATTTATTTAATTTATGAGAGAAGAGACCAATGAATAATTAAATAATTAAAAATAACTATTTAATTATAGTGGATAGTGGATAAAAATTAAATAAATAAGAATTTATTTAATTTTAGAAAGAAGAAGACTTAATTAGTGACGTAATTAAATAAATAAAATTTATTTAATTAATCAAGCAAGAAATAAAGATAGGAATGAATTAATTAAATAATTAAAATTATTTAATTAATAGATGACATGACTTTAGAAAATAATTAAATAATTAAAAAATATTTAATTAGCAAAGACAAAAGGGGAAATGATAGAGAATTTAGAAATCGCAAGCCTAGGACAATTTTTAGTGTCTACATTTTCCAACCTACTTTGGCTTACATTGTGGTTGATAGGACATTTTACACTTTTTTTCCTTTCCTTATTGTTGTGTAGTTTCGCACACATGCCCCACTGGAAGTAGGGACCCTCTTTTGCTCTGGTATTTTGGCATCTTTTGGGCCTATTGATTTTATTGTCCTAATTGCTTTTGAGGTCCTTGGATTTTCATCTGGCCCACCCAAATCATTCCCCTAGGTCACACAATGAGAAACTTAAGTTTTGAACAATTCGGGTTTTCACTTAGGGTCGGGATTATCCATCCCATCTAGATTTTCCCGGATTCCATCCAAAGCCTGGCGAGGTAACTTTAGCGCTGAAGTCCAAAAAATTCAGGACTCCACAGAATTCTGCCTAGTTCGAATTTTTTCGGATTTCGTTTCGCTGTTGGGTTCTCGAATTTCTCCTTTTCGTCTTATCTGCACCATTAGTGCATTTGGGTAAGATTTCTGAGGTCAAATTTAAAGGGATTTGGGATCACTTTCTCTCATCTTTGTTGTGCATTTGTTCTTACATATGAGATTGCATGAGTTGAAGCTTGAATTTCTTGATTTGCTTGCTGGTGCATGGATTTTTGGTGTTTCAAGTTGATTTGGTCGCTAGAGCATCCGAGTTAGCAACTCATTACATTTGTGGTTGAATTTGATCTATTCATGGTATGTGGTTTCAATCATGACTCTCAAGTTGCTATTGATTTTTGATGCTTTATGATTTAAATCTATCTAGGAGCTAGACTCTGTGTGATTATGATTGAATATGTTAAACTACGGTTGCATTTAAGGTTCAAAAATTCTCAATTCTTATCTAGTATTTTGCCCTAGTTCATTCAGCCCAAACGTTCAACTGAATCGCATGTCAGTGAGACACTAAATCATGTCTCCTTAATGCCAAAGTATCCGATCATAGAACCCGTTGGAAAGACAAACGCTATTGGCAGGGATCACTCCAAACTCACTTGTTTCATTGATGAATTCCAAACATTCAGTCGGCATGAGTCACAATGATATGCATCCGGAACAGCTCCACTGGCGAGACATCTACTGTCACCGTGAGATATAAGTTTCATTCCGACAGACCAAAGGTCATGCCGACCTCCGATGTTTTGCCTAACTTCGGGACTTTCCTTTATGGCTGGATTTTCCTGGATTCCTTCAGTTTCTCGAAAATGTGCTGGTGTTCAGAGTTTTGCACTCTTTGCGGAATTCCGGTCTGGACAATTTTTTTTCTGAATTTTCTGCTTTAGTATTGTGCCACTTGAGATGCTTGATGGAAGAATGATTTTGGATGATGAATGCTTGATATTCTATGCTTAATTTAATAGATTACACAATGATTCATGCATTCTTTTGTTCATTTTGATAATCTATTGTTGATATTGGTGCCTCATTGGGAGAATCCACCTGGTTCAGAATTTTTTGAAATTCCTCCCAGGCTGGTTTTCCCCGGTTAGCTCGAAATCCTGAACTTCTTAGTTTTGATGCTTAAGGGTTGATTTAATAGTTTTATCATGATTTTGAGCTAACACTTTGATGAATTTTTTTTCAACAATCAGATTTTCATGTTGGAATTTGATGGATGCAGGCTGAGTCTAGCAAGGCAGCGGCTGGAAAGGCTAAGAGAGACACAGAGGGATCCTCCATCACTAAGGCAGAAAGAATGAAGCTATATGTAAACAGTAGGATTCCTGAGAGCAAGATAGCCTCAGTCTGGTCTGAGGTTTCAGAAACCAATGCATGAGGAGGTCTACATCATTGAAGACTGTCATCGAATAATATGGAGGTTTGAAAAATCCAGACAATGCTGGATTCCCTGAGAGGCGGATTCCCCGAAAGAACGTAGCTTGGGAAAATCCTTCTACACAAAAGTTTCCTGAGTACTCTAAATCCCCGAGCAGTATAAATCCACCATCTTGTGCATTCTATGGGTTTCTGAGATCCGCGAGCTGATGAAAGTGGCACGAGGGAGGAAATGCTAAGTTTAGCGATTCGAATCAAGGAATATATTGTGAAAATGAATGATATTGTTGATGAACCAAGGCATCTTATTCCGAAATGATTGAGGAAGTGGTGGTGGGATGTTTACTCTCTAGTCAATGAAAGATCCAGTAACTGAACACAAGTTGGATGACCCAATGACCTATAGTGCAATCATTAATAAATATCAGTCCAACAAGATAGATTGAGATAACACGTAAAGGATAGGATGGAGTGTGCCAAAGATAAGTACGGGGAGGAAGTAGTTAATGCAATGCTGCATCAAGCCTTGTGTTTCTCTATTATTTTGCTTCTTCTTTAAATGCAGTGGACCGAACTGGTGGGAGATCCTAGGCCGACATGGTTGGTGTATATGCATTCAATGCATATTTTGACCTTTTTTTTGAATTCCTCTGGGCTAACTTGTTTATGTGGATAGTTGTGATTGTAAATTCTTAGGCTGACACACTTTGGGGTTTTTCTATAAATATGGAATTTCGCCTCATTTGTAAGGGCTAGAGAAATTGAATGTTAGAGCGAATTCAACAGTAGAGCAGGAGTTAGAGTTAGGAGTTAGTTGTTTCTCAAGCAAATATTGTAATAGAAAATTGGAATTGTTGCTATAGTGGATAATTTGATGCAAGTAATGACATTGTGACTTGGTGCCATACTTGTGTTATTCTTATCTAGCATGGTTCTTGTTATTCTATCTTTAAAATTGCTTTGTTCAAAAATAGTTGATGTATGTTAGATTTAGAATTATATTTGTTTAATGGTGTTCGTGATTTGATACTTGAAGTGTTTGTAGCAATCTCTGGTCTATACTCCTAGCAACTATCTGATTGTAGTTGTTTGGAAAAGTCAACCTGGACCACATATTCATTGTGTTTAGTTCGATTGTGAAGATTATTCATTTCAATTGTAACAAGATTTCCTTGAATGAATGTTCATGATTTGGAAATCTTTAATGCCTTAGAAGATTGCACTGTTTCTGTAAGATTGCAGATTTATCTGGGTTAAGCAGGAATTGGTTTTTAAGGGATTGGTCCATTTCAAGTATTTTCTCATTTGCATTATTAATCTTAGGAATAGTTTTAAATTTAGATAACTCTTTAAAACCCTTATCTTTTGCATTTTCTTTTATCATTTGGGTTAGATCTAGGATTTTAAGTATCACAGTATTGCAAGATCTGATAAGTTATCAAGATTCAGTATTTGCTTGTTGTAAGGTCCCATTGTGATTACCAAAATTTTCATGTTTATCACTGAGTTATTTATGCATTGTCAAGACCTAGCATTAGAGACCTTGGGGTTATCTCTTGAGGCTTGCTGATAGAGATTTACCTTTCAAGAGAGATAGGATATCATATTCTTTCTGAGTTGTTGTTGTGCAGAAAACACCATCAACACTTATTCTCTCCATTACGAATTCATTTTTTTTTCAATAGATGCAACAAACTTGTTATCATTTTCGCATTGTTGGCAACAATGGATGCACTTTATTTTACATGCAAGGTTTTCATCAAAGGTTTTGGTTGCCCTCTAACCCTTCCTCTCCTTTAACGCATACACACGCACGACAACCAATGTATCTTCCAAAAATAATACATTTGTTGTTGCAATTGTTGAAGTAATTACATACTGTTATGCACGTTACACTCCTACACCACATACGAAGTTTCATGTTGAACCACTCATCGCGTGATTTAACCTTCACTTTTTTATTTCATGAATTGCTAGATGTTCTTTTTTTCCTCATGTTAAGTCACACCAAATGGAAGGCTGAATATCACAATATTCCCCATCACGTATAAGAGGTTTGTACACCCCATATACTTTGAAATCTTAGTTATAGTAAATGTTGGGATGCGAATTTAATTAAATGTTGGGATGCAAATTTAATTACAGTCTTTATGCCAGCTTGGAGGTTCAACTAGACATCATTTTTTTGAACCTGCATTGGCTTACATCATGGTTGATATGATATTTTACACCTTTTTTCCTTTCCTCATTTTCTCCATTACTAATTCATTTTTTTTCAACAGATGCAACAAACATGTTATCATTTTGGCGTTGTTGGCAGCAATGGATGCAATTTTTTTTACATACAATGTTGTCATCAAAGGTTTTGGTTGCCCTCTAACCCTTCCTCTCCTTTAACACACACACACACACACACCACAACCAATGTATCTTCCCAAAATAATACATCTGTTGTGCAATTGTAGAAGTAATTATGTACTGTTATGCACATTACAGTCCTACACCACATACAAACTTGCAAATTGAACCACTCATCATGTGGTTCAATCTTCACTTGTTTATTTCATGAATTGCTAGATGTGCTTTTTCTCCTCATGTTAAGTAAGGCCAAATAGAAGGATGAATATCACAACATGTCTCATCAGGTAAAAGAGGTTTTTACACCCCATATACTCTAAAATCTTAGTTATATTTACATGCGGGGTTGCAAATTTACTTGCGGTCTTTATGTTTGCTTGGAGGTTCATTTATACGCAATGTTTTCCAACCTGCATTGGCTTACATCATGGTTGATAGGACATTTTACACCTTTATACCTTTCCTCATTCTCTCCATTACTGATTCATTTTTTTAATAGATGCAACAAATATTTTATCATTTTGGCGTTGTTTGCAGCAATGGATGCACCTTTTTTTTACATATAAGTTTTTTATCAAAGGTTTTGATTTCCCTCTAACTCTTCCTCTCTTTTAACACATACACACACACCACAACCAATGTATCTTCCCAAAATAATACATCTTTTTTTGCAGTCATAGAAGTAATTACATACTGTTATGCACGTTACACTCCTATGCCACATACGAAGTTGCAGGTTGAACAACTCATCGTGTGGTTCAACCTTCACCTGTTTATTTTATGAATTTCTATATGTGCTTCTGCTCCTTATGTTAAGTCATGTCAAATGGAAGGTTGAATATCACAACATGCCTCCTCAAGTAAAAGAGGTTTGTACACCCCATATACTTTGAAATTTTAGTTATATTTACATGTGGGGTTGCAAATTTACTTGTAGTCTTTATGTCAGCTTGGAAGTTCAACTACAAGCTGTGTTTTCCAACTTGCATTGGCTTACATCATGGTTAATAGGACATTTTACACCTTTTCGCCTTTCCTCATTCTCTCCATTACTGATTCATTTTTTTTTTAATAGATCCAACAAACATGTTATCATTTTGGTGTTGCTGGCAATAATGGATGCACTTTTTTTTTTACATACAAGGTTGTCATCAAAGTTTTTGGTTTCTCTCTAACCCTTCCTCTCCTTTAACACATACAAATGCACCACAACTAACATATCTTCCCAAAATAATACATTTGTTGTTGCAATTGTAGAAGTAATTACATACTGTTATGTACGTTACACTCCTACCCCACATACAAGGTTGCAGGTTGAACCATTCATCGTGTGGTTTAACCTTCACTTGTTTATTTCATGAATTTCTAGGTGTGCTTTCTCTCCTCATGTTAAGTCACACCAAATAGAAGGCTGAATATCAAAACATGCCTCTTCAGGTAAAAGAGGTTTGTACACCCCATATACTCTCAAATCTTAGTTATATTTACATGCGGGGTTGCGAATTTACTTGCGGTCGTTATGTCCGCTTGGAGGTTCATCTATACGCAGTGATTTCTAACCTGCATTGGCTTATATCATGGTTGATAGGACATTTTACACCTTTCTTCCTTTCCTTATTCTCTCCATTACGGATTCATTTTTTTCATCAGATGCAACAAACATATTATTTTTGCGTTGTTGGCATTAATGGATGCACTTTTATTTTACATACAAGGTTGTCATCAAAGGTTTTGGTTTCACTCAAACCCTTCATCTCCTTTAACACATACACATGCACCACAACCAACGTATCTTCCCAAAATAATACATTTGTTGTTGCAATTGTAGAAGTAATTACATATTGTTATGCACATTACACCTATGCCACATACAAAATTGTAGGTTGAACCATTGATCACGTGGTTCAACCTTCACTTGTTTATTTCATGAATTACTAGATGTGTTTTTTCTCCTCGTGTTAAGTCATGCCAAATGGAAGGATGAATATCACAACATGCCTCCTTAGGTAAAAGAGGTTTGTACACCCCATATACTTTGAAATCCTAGTTATATTTACATGCGGGGTTGCAAATTTACTTGCAGTTTTTAGTTCAGCTTGGAGGTTCAACTACACGCTATTTCTTTGAACCTGCATTGGCTTCATCATGGTTGATAAGAAATTTTACACCTTTTTTCCTTTCCTCATTCTCTCCATTATTGATTCATTTTTTTTCGACAGATGCAACAAACATGTTATCATTTTGGCATTGCTGGCAGTAATAGATGCAATTTTTTTTACATACAATGTTGTCATCAAGGGTTTTGGTTGCTATCTAACATTTCCTCTCCTTTAATACATACACACACACCACAACCAACATATCTTCCCAAAATAATAGATATGTTGTGCAATTGTAGAAGTAATTACGTACTATTATGCACGTTACACTCCTACACCACATACAAAGTTGCAGGTTAAACCACTCATCATCTGGTTCAACCTTTACTTGCTTATTTGATGAATTGCTAGATGTGATTTTTCTCCTCATGTTAAGTCATGCCAAATGGAAGGATGAATATCACAACATGCCTCATTAGGTAATAGAGGTTTGTGCACCCCATATACTCTGAAATCTTAGTTATATTTACATGCGGGGTTGTGAATTTAGTTGCGGTCTTTATGTCTACTTGGAGGTTTATCTACACTGTGTTTTCCAACCTGCTTTGGCTTACATCATGGTTGATAGGACATTTTACACCTTTCTTCCTTTCCTCATTCTCTCCATTACCGATTCATTTTTTTTTCAACATATGCAACAAAAATGTTATCATTTATGTGTTGCTGGCAGTAATGGATGCACTTGTTTTTTACATACAAGTTTCTCATCAAAGCTTTTTGTTGGCCTCTAACCCTTCCTCTGCTTTAACACATACACATGCACCACAACCAGCATATTTTTCCAAAATAATACATTTGTTGTTGCAATTGTAGAACTAATTACATACTATTATGCATGTTACACTCCTACGCCACATACAAAGTTGCAGGTTGAACCAGTCATCATGTGGTTCAACATTCACTTGCTTATTTCATGAATTGCTAGATGTGCTTTTTCTCCTCATGTTAAGTCACACCAAATGGAAGACATCTGCTACCACAATAATGGGTTACACTTTCTGTGACATCCTAATTTTTTCCTACAATCACATATTTTTAGAAAATATAATGATTTAAGCCTTTAAAGATTCCATTTAAAAGATTTTAATTAAAGAGGGTTTGATCAAACCCACTTAAATCAAACCCCCTTGGATAGAATCCCATTAGTTTTAAACCATACCTATAATGGAGTCTCCTCTACACCTATCAAAATGCTAATAAAAAACCACTTTTGATTTACCTTTTGGGGTATCAAATGAATTCATTCAAAATTTATATTTTGTAAGTATATAGCCCTTATTATAAGCTTTCCAAAAAGTATAATTTTAAATATATTTAATTTGATTATTAAATTTATTTTTTATTTTTTGTGAATGTAGGTTTTTCAATGAACATAAAGGCCTTTGTTTCATACATACAAAAAAATAGAAAAATAAAGAAAAAAATCCTAAAAAAATATATGTGAACTAGGTATTAATGTCCTTATTCCAACAAAAAAAGAATAAGTTAATTCAAATGTACACAAAAAAAGTTATGTGGTCTGAAGTACACGTCTGTCCAAATTATAATTACTATGACTTGGAAAATTAATTAAAAAATATATATCCAACAAAAAATTATGAAAAAATATCCATGCACTATATATTGGGGTGAAAAATGTGTGTTTCAAAAATTAAATTGTATCCTTTCTATAAAAATTTTTATGTGGGCCGAAGTAAACATCACTTTTTGAAAATGTTGTTTTGTAAAAAAAAAAAAATTTATAAAAAATTACATAAAAGCATTTAAAATTTATTTTTAATATTTTTTTTTAAAATATAGTTACAATCTACACACAAAATCTCACAAATCACTAGTTTGCTTTATCTTCAAATTCTTAATGGTTTAGCTGCTATAGGTGTAAGAAAGTGAAGATCTGGTGAAAAATGTTGATTTTAATGTCAAGTCTAGCCTAAAAGTGTAACCCATTATTGTGGGATATCATGCCTCCTCAGGTAAAAGAGGTTTGTACACCCCATATATTTTGAAATCTTAATAGTTATATTTCCTCATTCTCTCCATTATTGATTCATTTTTTTGTCAACAAATCCAACAAACTTGTTATCATTTTGGCGTTGCTGACAACAATTGATGCACTTTATTTTACATGCAAGGTTGTCATCAAAGGTTTTGGTTGCCCTCTAACCTTTCCTCTCCTTTAACACGTACACATGCACCACAACCAATGTATCTTCCAAAAATAATACATCTGTTGTTGCAATTGTAGAAGTAATTACATATTGTTATGCATGTTACACTCCTACATGACATACAAAGTTGCAAGTTTAGCCACTCATCATGTGGTTCAAGCTTCACTTGTTTATTTCATAAATTACTATATGTGCTTTTGCTCCTCATGTTAAGTTATGCCAAACGGAAGGCTGAATATCACAACATGCCTCCTCAGGTAAAAGAGGTTTGTACACCCCATATACTCTAAAATCTTAGTTATATTTACATGTGAGGTTGCGAATTTACTTGCGGTCTTTATGTCAGCTTGGAGGTTCAACTACATGCTGTGTTTTCCCACCTACATTGGCTTAAATCATGGTTGATAGAAAAATTTACACCTTTCTACCTTTCCTCATTCTCTCCATTACTGATTCATTTTTTTGTCAACATATGCAACAAACTTGTTATCATTTTGGCATTGTTGGCAGTAATGGATGCACTTTTTTTTTACATACAAGGTTGTCATAAAAGGTTTTGGTTTCCCTCTAACCCTTCCTCTCCTTTTACACATACACACGCACCACAACAAATGTATCTTCCCAAAAATAATACATCTGTTGTTGTAATTTCAGAAGTAATTATATATTGTTATGCACATTACACTCCTACACCACATACGAAGTTGTAGGTTGAACTACTCATTGTGTGGTTCAAGCTTCACTTGTTTATTTCATGAATTGTTAGATGCACTTTTTCTCCTCATGTTAAGTCACACCAAATGAAAGGATAAATATCACAACATGCCTCCTCAAGTAAAAGAGGTTTGTACACTCCATATACTTTGAAATCCTAGTTATATTTACATGTGGAGTTGTAAATTTATTTGTGGTCTTTATGTCAGCTTGGAGGTTCAACTACACGCTGTGTTTTCCAAATTGCATTGACTTACATCATGGTTGATAGGAAATTTTGCACCTTTCTTCCTTTCCCCATTCTCTCCATTATTGATTCATTTTTTTGTCAACAAATGCAACAAAATTGTTATCATTTTGGTGTTGTTGGAAGCAATGGATCATGCACCTTTTTTTTTTACATACAAGCTTGTCATCAAAGGTTTTGGTTGCCCTCTAACGCTTCCTCTTCTTTAACACATACACATGCACCACAACCAACATATCTTCCCAAAATAATACATATGTTGTTGCAATTGTAGAAGTAATTACATATTATTATGCACATTACATTTCTATGCCTTATACGAAGTTGCATGTTGAACCACTCATCGTGTGGTTCAACCTTCACTTGTTTATTTCATGAATTGCTAGATGTGCTTTCACTCATCATGTTAAGTCACACCAAATGGAAGGTTGAATATCACAACATGCCTCCTTAGGTAAATGAGGTTTGTACACCCCATATACTCTGAAATTTTAGTTATATTTACAAGCGGGTTGTGAATTCACTTGTGGTCTTTATGTCAGCTTGGAGGTTAAGACATATAGAAAGAGCAGCCAGATGCAAGAAGAGAACAAAAATTTCCTCTATTACTAGAATGAAATTATAGTTTGTGCACCATCCTATGGGCTACTTATTACATAAATTTGCTAGCTTGCATATCTGAACCAACCTTCGTTCAACACTATATGATATTCTGTTACTCCTTCGCTCTTGTCTCACATATATTCCTTTGGTGCTTCTATCTCTCTCCAATTCTTTAGGTCAGCCTGAACCTCATGTCGTAGTTTCTATCATTGTCCAATCAGTATTCAAGATCTCCAAGTTGTTACATTGTTGTCAACAACTCCATCGAGTTGGCCTTTGAAATTGTATTTCACAACAATGATGTGAAATACAACAATATTGCTTCGCCAAGTGTTATGATCGAATTCATCATCCATTGCCATTGACCATCTTCGTTATCTACCGCTAATGTAATGTCGCCTAGAGTTAGCAAGATCTCACACTGAAGCATATATGTCACATTGATAAAACTCTTATCGGACACCATTGGAATGTCGAACAGACTTTGGGGAATCTCTCATCGTTCGAAGCATGTATGTCTCACCGATATTGCCACTGCTAGGTGAACGATCGATATCCATGTCATCGTTTCGTAATTCACAACAAGGATGTGAATTACTGATCTCCCTATTGCTATCTTCCAACTATCCACTTCCCCATCGGTCCCACCATTCACTTCCATCCATTGCCTTGTCGAAGAGACATTAGAGGATGTCATGCCAAACCCCATATGCCACCTCAATACTGCTACCTCCACTCCACCGTTGAAACTCGCCATGTCGAAGAGAATTAGGAGAGTCTCTTTCTGAAACCCCGAAGTCACACCGACGCATAGTCCAATGGAATGTCGAAGAGACATTCACAAATGTCTCACTAACCAACCTATCTCTCACCGACAAGTCTTCACCGCACTCCATCGTAATGTCTAAAAGACATCCGCCAAACTCCCACTAACATTGCTCTATCTCGCTGATGAGAACAACACCAAATCAGGATGTCTAAGAGACTTCTTCAGATCTCTCATTGACTAGCCTGCCTCTTGCTGACATAGCCCACTGCCTACTCCCAGCAACAACTTAATGTCACAATGATAATGTTGAACACCCAAAAGAAGAAACTCGATGATGATTAAAATTGTCAAACCCTTATTAGAATTAAAATAACCAGATCGATGCAAGATTGTTTTTCACCCTAGATGCTCCTGCATCACTATCACTTGAAATTTTAAATTCCTAAAAAAAATAAAAAAAGGGAGAATTTTTATTTATTTATTAATTTGTATCTTGAGTTCATTCCTTAAATTTTGGAATTCAAGCTCTTAAGCTAAATTGCAAAATTGAATTCATGGGACCACCAACTTTAAAATATTCCTAAAAAATCTCAACAGTACCCACTAAATTTTTTTAGGAAGCCCCCCTCTATGGGACCTTATCCTTAATATCATCTTGAATTTCTTCAGTATTCTAAAGATTTTAAAACATATCATTTAATACAAATTTTAAATTGTAAATATCAAATGAATATTTTTTATTGTAAAATTTATAAAACATTACTCTTTTAACACTTTATATAAAAATTAATTATATTTAAACATGAACTGTCATTCTACGATTATATTCAAGTTAAACTACAAAGCATAAAAAAATATCATCCTCCCATATTATCATCCCACATTATCCTCTTGGCGATTTTAGCAAGTAAATATAAACCAATTATCCTCTTGGCAATTTTAGCAAGTAAACCATAAATATAAAAACCTGCTAAATATTTCTAAACATTCTATTTCTATTCAACAATGTAAACCACCAATAAGCTCATAACTAAATATTCTATTTCTATTCAACAAGGTAAATCACCCTGGAATAACTCAAATTTAAGATTTTGTAAGACACTGCTATAGCTAAATATGGGGGCAATTTTAGAAAGTTTCTCTTCCTATCAATTAATTTTCCTGCACCGAATGTTTCAATTCCCTCTATATATAAAAAACTTAAGCCATACTCTTTTCTGGGTTATAGTGCTTCAATTCCCTCTATATTTTCTATCTTGTACTGATTATTTTATATCCTCTTTATTGTGCTTTTTCTTCAATTCTATCTGTGTCCATAGATGATTTTAATTCATACTATAGTGCGCTTGGTAAACTTTTTTCACGTGACCGGTGGTGCTGGCGCGACACGCCCTCTAGTTCTACGGGTTTGGGGGGAGACTAGACCTCGTGATAACTTTCCTGCAACATGATGCTTTAAACACATTCTAAGTTTTGACAATAGTAAAACAATCTAATTTTAAATGTATCAATGGAGTACCTAGTGATAAGGGATGTTGAAATGGAAAATGTAAATGACAATGCAGATTATGACATAGTGATGAGTGATGTTGAAATAGAGTATGTAGATATTGAAATGGAGAGTGTAGAGGATTATGTAGAAGTAGAGATGGTAGATATAGAAATGAAAAATGTAAAATATGCAGATGTAATGATGGGATATGCACAAGTTGAAAATGGGATATGCACAAGTTGAATTTTTTGAAATAGAGTATATGAAGGAAAATTAGATATGGTGATAGAAATTTTGCGATGCAAGAAGATGCAAGAGGTACAAGTTAATTAATAATCTTTTATATTCTAGTTATTTGAATTTTAGTCAATTGATAAGCATTACCTGAGATATTGATACTGATTTTTTTTTTTGGTTTTTTCGTGAAACACTAGAATCATGCTTTTTAATGGAGATATTTAGATTGCAGGCGAATTTGTTGTGTGTCATAGCTGAAAACATTGAAGAATAAATGAATTTTGTGGCCTCTTGAAAAAAATGATTTCCATTGATATTTATGTGCTTTGTATTGAATAACTATTTGTGTATTTTTTTTAGAGCATCAAATATAAATATTCCTTAGTATTAACTCATTTTGCAAAATTTCATTAAAGTGGCATTTTGATTTTGATCTCAGTGACCTTTTGATAGAAAAATCAGATCATTTTGTGGATTTGACATAATTAATATTATAGAGCTAGTAAAAATGTTTAAATCTTATACAAATGCATTCATTATTTTATAATATCAAAAAATATGCAAGTTTTGGATTTTAATATACTGTCTGATCAACTCCATTTATCTTCTTAAGGAATCTACTACAAAACCCTTATAACAGAATTAAATTAAACATAATTTACATGACAATTTATATTTCTTAAACATTAATGGGGGTAACCATCAAATTCTAGGCCTACTCTTATACAACCAGTTTTATAAAAAATGCTATCTCTTTTTTTTAAAAAGGTGCAATGCACCCATATTATAATCAGGTACAAGAAACCACAAGATACTACCAAACCTGTGAGCATTGACCCAACGAGGGTTTGAATCCTGGTGGCCGTCACTACAACCAAGCGACTTGAACACACAACCATGCCCTTATTGACACTGCTATCTCTGAAGATGTTGCAAATTTAATAATAATACCTTTCTCTCCTTGTGCAAATTTGTCCATGGAAGTTGTATGTTATTTTATAAAAAAACAAACTTCATTCAAGGGTTCTAAAATTGAAATATAATGGGTTCTATAAATTGACGTCCATTTCAATAGAAAAAGCCTTAAAATACTCATAGATCGTGTGCTGACATTATAGCAAAAGGCAAGTATTGTCTTTGTGGAAACTGTAGGAGATATATTGTACGGTTAAGAGAATATATCAGATATTCATATAGTACACAGGAATATATTGTCTATAATTTCAATATTTAGATTTTATTATTAATGATAATTTTGTTAAAAAAATCTTTTAATGACCAACTCTTATTAAGAGGTTAATTGAGTTAGAGAGACTATCCAAATGCCTTCCCCAAAAAAAACCATAGTTTCATCCTTTCAGCTTTTGTTTCGGTCAGATTGATAGTGCTTATCCTCCAGTTTTGGATGACAACTTTAATTGGAGTTAGTAATGAGGGATTTTGAGGTTGAAGTTGACCAGGGCTTAAATTTGACGGTCAACCTTGCCTGTCAACAAATTTTTTAATGACGGTTATCTATTCAAAAGTGCCTTTAAAACATTATGATATACCTTAGTGTAAGTAAAATTATATATAAATCAAATATATATATATATCATTATAATTCTATATAAATTTTGTCAGTCTATCCAAAATCTCTCCTTTCATCTAATACAATCTTCTTAAAATTTTGATTGTATTTTAGGGAAAAAATCTCTAAATACGGTCATACGGCCATCAAATTTAAGCCCTGGGTTGAACAATAATAGTACTCTTATATATCTATGCAAGTTTTGATAATAAATATATACCGTAGGCAATTAACTCATGTGGTGGTTTTAATGGATCTTCTTTTGTCCTCCTTGATTTGATTTATCAAAAAATTATAAGACAAATCTAGATGTTTTAAATTTTGGTGTAATGAACTATATGTGGATTTTAGAGAAATAAATATTTGAATCTAATTTTATTGTTTGCATTGCGAAAATCTCGCAATAAACACCCATTTTCATCCTTCTTTCCATATGAAATCTCCAAATTTTTTATATTCCCTTAGTTTTTGGTTAATACTGTTGGCATGACAGTCATTGATGATATTGGCATTGTGCTTGATAGAATTTAAAAATCAATTGTATACTATTTTTAAATCATTTTTATTTGACAGTAAGTAAGATATAATTATGATAAATAAAGTTTGAAGGTCATTATTTGTTATTCTATAACTCATATTAAATGTCACAATTTATAATCTATAGTCATTTATTAAAAGAAGAATTATTAAATATTTTCTTCCCACTCACTCACTTGAGATAAATTTGAATCAAATGCTTGGTAAGTTGTTAATATCCAATAAATACAAATTGGAGAATATGATAAAAAACATCTAAGAATTTAAATATTTGTATTTAATCTACAACCATGAAATTAAATTGCTTGGAAGAGCACAATGAAATTAATCTACTGCCATGGAATAAATCCATCAAGAAGCATCCATGAAATTGACTGGTAAATGATCATATCAAGATTGATCCTAACATGGAATCAATCTATAGAGAAGCACAAGTCTCACACAACCTCAGTAGCATATATAATGAGGATTATATAAATAATTACAAACATGTTTGAATGTAGTTTAGAATTTAAATTTTGTTATCTAAAAGGAAAGATATACAGATGTATTTGGTTTCTTCAAAAAATCATGTGATATTTTCAAGAAAAAACAACTCTTTAAAATGAAAACAATGAGTATTTTGATATAGGAGAAGTTAGTAGACCAACTATTTGAAACCTTCACATTTTTAAACTAGACAAAGATTTCATTGAGCTAGTGGAGATCGAAATGATGAGTAAAATTTGTAGAAGGGATTTTTTCCTTAAACTAGTTGATAGAGTTTAGGTACATTGCTAATGAGTAAATCTTTGGTTATTTCTCAATTTAGCTTATGGACAATGAGAATAGGATGCTAAAAAATGTAAAAGATACTTTAACTTCATATGGAGAAAGGACTCGCTAGTTTTTTTTCTCTCATAAGTAAAATATTTATTGCAATTTATTCCTAAAATAGCATTTTTTATTATCCATGCTACCAAATGATAGAATGTGTTGAATTTAAATAAGAACAAAGAGTTAACTACACTTTATGAAACACTAAAGAAGATTAATGATAGGGAGAAGGACAATAAAATCCTTCACATTTGCAATGCCTTGCATTTGAAATAACTAGTTTCCAACTGATTTTTTCATTTGTAAACCATTCACATGATGCCAATGCAACAAGAATCAATATGGGTGATAACTCGAGGATTCATTCAAGAAAGTCCATCCAATTTAATGAATAAATGTACATTACCTATTTTAATGTTTTTTTCTCTATCAATCTTAATGATAGCCTTGCATAAAATTTAGTTTCAACTATGTGAGAGAGAAATACTAGGTGAAATCAAAGGTAATGATAAAACATAACAATAAATTTAGAAAAATGATTTAAATTATTGCACTTCTTTTCTCATAACTACCCTTCTACATTTTGGACAAGATGAGTTGAATTCAAATCCCTACCCAATACTAGATAAAATCATAATCCATACTAACTTGTGACCTTGCATAATGTAAGCTCTGAGAGAGGTGGATGAAATGGATATTTCTCATGAAGAGGAAACACCTTATATCATATTAATTATTAGAATGTGTATGAAGCTCCATACAAAATAAACAATAAAAATAAAATGAAATTATGTTATAGTTCATATTCATTGTTAGGTCTCAAAAACACAGGTTACAAACCTTGAGAGGATGCCAAGGTCTATGGTAACGTTTTTGGCTAACGAACGGGGTTGATTGATGTGATTGAGAACCCCCTACACTTCAGGCTCTACTAAACCTAAGCAGGTGTACATAAATCATGGAGTAGATTTAAAATTTATGTGTGTGGTCTCTAACTTGGGAGATCTATTCACAGTGGCATGTAGAAGTGAAATAGATGAAAGGCTGATAACTAATCCTACAATAAATGTTTGGAGGGTTGAATGTATGAACGCGGTTTTATATAATGTATTGCTTGAAATGAATATGACTAGAGTGCCTAATCCTATTGGGTTAATAGAGTCAAGATGTGTATGATGTATGTGTCCTATTCTTGGATACAGTTTGAATTGTTTGGCACTTTTAGAAGTTTATGAATGACATAAACGTGCAAGAATGCAATTATTAGGTTCTTCTTATTGATCCAAATGACCTTTTCCAAATTACTATGATTTAATTAGAAGAATTTAATCCTTACTTGAAGGATCCAGTTAACTGAACCACACAAGAACAGCACATGTGCCTTGATAAATTGAATATATACTTGATACAAAAATTTAAATAATAAGGAAACATCAATCTTGGAGACAACCAGATAATATTTATCAATTAATTTAACAAACAATTGACGCCAAAATTTGAACACCAGATTAATTCTTCTCCATTTGTATTAAACTTCAAAAGATGATACATTGTATATCAAAAGTCTTTTATGTTGTAGAAATATCTATGCTAATACTGCTACTATTCTAATGACGATTGTAATCTAATATGTCTCAAAATCTAGCCTTGGTTTCCCTTATATATGGGAAGCTACAAGCTTCAGGCCATTACACCAAAAGTTGCATTGTTTCAATTATGCTTTACTAAAATCTTAACAACTGTATTTAGAAATAAACAAGAAATAGCTTAAGAAGTCTGCAACAATTGTGATGCACCATAGTCTGTTAGTCTTCATCAGGTACCTGTGATCACCAAAGATCTGTCTCAAGGTCCATTCTCCACAATAATGCATGAGATTTTGTGAAACTTTGATGACTTCAGCTTCTCATTTTGTTCAAGTGATAAATATGTTAACTTTTGACAAGTGCTCGATATATCTTGTTTTAGCATAATTATCAGTGTTGCTGATGATATCTTTCATAGCAAATTCCAAAGTAAAAATCCGTTCTAGCTGTGTATCATGTGCATTTTCTATCACCCTTGCTTCATTGTTTACTACATCAAGGGCCATTGGTAGATACTGAGTGAGTTCATCCTTCCATACATCTTTCCCTTCTAACTCCCCTTCATTATCAAATAAATTTGGTAGTGCCATATTCAAAGGTTGGTTGAAATCACTAAGTTCTTATGTCAATATTGTAGAACAGTCTAGATAACTGAAGGGGGGGGGGTGAATTAGTTATTATAAAACAATTTTTTTGACTTTAATTAATTTAGAGTGAGCTTAAATCAATCATATAATAATCTAACAGATATGAACATGAAAGCACATAACAACACCATGCACAAAGAACACCAGAATTTACGTGGAAACCCAAGAAGGGAAAAACCACGAAGAATGCTAATTCTCAATTATATTTAACACCGGTTAAGGTGATTTTTACAAAGGGCTCACTACCAAGTTGCTCACTATAGGTAAGGATCACTACTGGTGGGCTCACTACCTGACTATTATAGCAAAAGATAAAAAGGGCTCGCTTCCTATAGAAAAGGGCTCATTGCCAACAAAAAAGGCTCATTGATAGAAGAAATATGAAAGGAAATCCATTGCTGAAATAATTGACACCAACAATGACATCGAATAGAATCTCATTGTCTGTTGCCTCTGATCATATACTTTCGCATACTTCAAAATGTCTAGATTTTTGCATTCATCACAGTTGCTTTCATCAAACAGAAACAACTTTTACTTATACCATTCCATGCTTCCATAAACTCCTAAGTCGACCAAACACAATGTCTTTATAACCCCCTAAGTCGGCCAAACATAATTTGAATTAGGTCATCACAAAACATTCCCACAGTGGAGAGGAATGAAACATGGACCAATCAAAACCTCCTTGCTCAAATTAACATGCTACTATGATATCCAAAAATAGAATATACATGTTACAATGCAAACAATGTTTCAAAACACATTAACCGATTTCCAAATCAGTCTGGACCCATAAGAGTGTGTCTCATTATGTTGCAAAATGAATGGGACCAAGAAAAGAATGACCAAAGATAGATCATCACAACACAACATTCAGAGCACGCTAATCCAGATCACCAAAGCATCAAAATCAATCAACCAAGGATATGTTGTGACATCAATGACAACTATTAATGGCAACAATCAAAAACATCACATTCCAATAATCTCCCCCTTTGTCATTAATGGAAACATCCATCAACAAAAAACCAAACAACACAAATATAAGCATCTTCTTTTTCTTCTTTTCTTCTCCCCCTTTGACATCAAGGACAAAGGGCAAAGCTCCCCCTGAAAAAATTACTTCGCTCCCCCTATGAGGAAGCCTCCCAACATTGATCTAAATAGGAGTAAAAATGTGATATCTTGGACCAATGCACACCCTGGTGCACATTATTGTAGATTAGGAGGGGGGAAATCCCCTAACTTCTGTTGGAGATACTCAAAAGTATCTTTGCACAATGGTTTTGTGAAAATTTCTGCAATCTGCTCTTTTGTAGGTACATATTCAAGTCCGGTCTCATTCTCCAATATATTTCCCTCAAGAAATGATATCTAATGGATATATGTTTCATTCTGGAGTGTTGTACCGGATTCTTGGAAATTTTTATTGCATTGGTATTATCACACATAATTGAGATCGGTTCATCAAATGTTATGCCAGTGTCCTTTAGTGTTTGTTTCATCCACAATATCTAAGTGCAACATGAGGATGCTACAATTTATTCAACTTCAAAAGTAGATAGAGATACAAAATTTTGTTTCTTACTTGACCAAGCAACCAACCGAGAGCCAAGGAAATAAGCTCCACCACTTGTGCTCCACCTATTATCAACACATCCAACCCAATCAACATCAGTATAAGTTGTCAAAGTGAAATATTAGTCCTTTGGATACCATAACCCCATATATTTTGTACCCTTCAAATATCTAAAGATCCTTTTTGCTGCAACAACATGTGATTCTTTTGATTCTTGCTGAAATCTAGATGCTAAACAAACAACATACATAATGTCTGGTTTGGTAGTAGTCAAATATAACAATCCTCCAATCATTGACCTGTACATACTTGCATCAGCTTTAGGTGAATCATCTTCTTTTGTCATCTTTGATTTAGTAACAATAGGTGTATAAACTGGTTTGGAGTTCTCCAACCCAAACTTCTTCAATAATTCTTTGGCATACTTGGACCGAGAAATGGAAATTCCTTTGCTTTTCTAATTTACTTGTAGCCCAAGCAATAAATTTAACTCACCTATCATCATTTCCTCCAAAAAATTTCATCAACATAAACCACAACAATCAACATTTGATCTGAGTGAATTCTGTAGTATAAATTACTATTAGTAGATCCCTTCTAAAATCCTTGTCCAACCAGATACTTATCTAATATGCCATACTAGGCTCTAGGTACTTGCTTCAATCTGTATAAAGCTTTCTTCAACCTGCAAACAATGTATCTGGGTCACTTCCAGACATGAATCCCTCTAGTTTCTCAGTGTAGACTTCTTCCTTCAATTATCCATTCAAGAATGTAGATTTTACATCCATTTGATAGGATTTGAAATCCTTAAAAGTTGCAAAAGCTAAGAATATCTGGATTGCTTTCATCCAGGCAACAAGAGCATATGTTTCTTCAAAGTCAATGCCTTTGACCTGAGTGTAACCTTTGCAAACCAGTCTTGCCATGTTTCTCATTACCTTTCCATTTTCATCCAGCTTGTTCTGCAATACCCACTTTGTTCCAATTACATTTTTGTCTACCAATCTGGGCACAAGTTCCCAAGTTTGATTTTTCTCTATCTGATCAAGTTCTTCTTTCATTGCCTTTACCCAATTCTAATCATTATATTCTTCTTCCATAGTCTTTGGCTCAATCTCTGAGAGTAGACACAATAATAGTTGCTCTCGAGCTGCTTTGATTCTTATGTTGATTCCCTTATTTTAATCTCCAATAATCTTCTTTTTAGAGTGATTTTTCTTTACATACTTTGGGGTTTTAGTTGTAGTTGTTGTAGCCTCCTCTATCTCTTCTTTCTTATCCTTCTTTTAATTGTCTTCATTTGATTTATATTCAATATGCCTATCAATATTTCTCTGAATATCTTCATCTACTTTCACATTCTCACTTTCAACCATCTTGTCCAGTCTCTTGTTGTAACACTAGGACACTTTGCTTCTTGTAGAGTAACCCAAAAATATTCCTTCATCTTCTTTGTTGTCGAAATTTCCAAGATTTCCCTCATTTCTCTGGATGTAGCATTTGCTTCCAATTTTTTTGAAGTACTTTACTATGGGAGCTCTTCCACACCATAGCTCATATGATGTCTTTCCATACATCCTCTAGAATAGTATTTTTTTAAGAGTGTAAACTGAGGTGTGTATTGCTTCTCTCCAATAGACTTGTGGTAAACCTGCTTCATTAATGATCATTGTTCTAGCTACTTCTTGAACTGTCTGTTTCATTCTTTCCACTACACCATTTTGCTGAGGTGTTCTAGGGGTAGATAGCTATCTTTTAATACCATGTGTTTTCAAAAAAATTGTTGAATTCATTAGAAGTAAACTCTCCTCCTCTATCAGGTCTTAAACACTTGATTCTCTTGTCAACTTCATTCTCAACTCTTGCCTTGAAAATATTGAATTTTTCTAAATCCTTTGATTTTTCTCTTAAGAATGCAACCTAGGTTAATATGGAATAATCATCTATTAAAAGCATGAAATATTTATCACCTTGTAAGCTTCTTGTTTTTATAGGACCACATAGGTCAGTGTGTAAAAGTTCCAACAAACCAGTAGATGATTCTTCTTTTCTTCGGACTGTTTCTCTAGTCTACTTTCCTTCTTGACATCCTTTGCAGATAGTGTTGTCTAGTTTGGTCAGTCTTGGAAAATATTTGACTGCCCTTGTTGAACTTATCCTTACCAAGTTGTCAAAGTTGATGTGACATATCCTCCACTGCCAGAGCCAACTATCATTGGACTGAGAAAATAAGCATCTCTTTGTAGCTCCTTCCAATTGATACATATTCCCACTTGTTCTTTTTCCAACTACAATAACAGTTCCAAATCTCTTTCGGATCTCACAACCATCAGCTTGAAACACCACATTATAACCATTTTTGCACATCTATCTGTAGACATGCAAAATTAACATTCTGCATTTGATTAGGTTCATTCATTAACTAAACTAGATTTCGCATTAGGTTCATTCATCGATTGATCATGTTCACCTTCATTCATTCAGCAGGTAATTTCATTAATCTCCATCTCCTAAGGTCATTTATTTAAAATCAAGAAAACATTATCATCAGCCTTTTAATAAATCAAACATCCATTTAAATCAAATCCAAAATCATATTCGATCATTTTCTGATTTAAATAAATCAAATATCAAAGTCCTAAAATTCAACTCACCTAATCATCATTAAACTAACATAATCATCATTTATTTAATCTAACCATGATTAAATACTAATCTCACCCACTTGCATTCTCTAGATATCCCCACTTGCACAAATAAATCAATTTTATTGATTTATTAAAAACCCTCATTTTGTCTCAACATGACAAGTTGATTTGTCCCTCCAACATTGCATTTATTGTTGTTTTTCTTGTCCCCCTCTCAAAATTTATTGCAAAATTTGAATTCAAATTCTCCCTCTCATGGGCACTCTTCCCAAATCTTGCACAACCATTGGCCTATCACCACTTGACAAGTTTCCTCTTCTCATTGGAGGATCTTTAGTCCCACATTCACCATCTTGGCCAATCTCTCATCAAGAAAATCTATAAAAGAAGGCTTTAATCCTCATTCATGGATCCACAACTTTTATGCAAGGTTACTCTCTTGATTTGAGAACTCATCTTGTTCATCATCTCCATTTGCATTTACATCATCTTGAGCTTTGATCAAGGGTTGGGAAAGGGTTACTAGCACATGTAACACCAATCCAATATGGAATAGGTGATTATCTTGCTTTTGAAATGTCTTCTTGATGTTGTTTTTGTTACTTGTGGCATTTCTTTAGCATAGATATTTTATTTCATAGAGGTATTTACTAATTTGTATGTTTAGACTAACCCTTCTAATGAGTATTTGAGGTTGGTCTTACTTGAAGATTTAGGGTATGTCACTATCAAACACTCAGAAGATTATGATATTTAAACCCTTCACATAGTAAACATTGTTAGTGTTATGTTTTCCATCAAAGGTAATAGAACCAATTCCAACAATTTGTGTTGTTTTATCATCTCCAAATCTAACAGAACCTCCATCATATTTCTCAAGCTTCACAAACTTACTTTTATCACCGGGCATATGATTTAGACATCCACTATTAATCAACCATTCATCTCTATTTTTTTTAACAAATAATGCAACTTCATTGTTATCATTAGATTTCAGACAAATATTAGAGATATAAATCTAGGTTCATCCTTTTCCACCAAAAACAAAAAATCCTCATGATCTGATTCATCATCTGAGATGTCAGCATTCTCATTATCATAATAGACCTTCTTATTGATCTTATTAAACTTTTTCCTTGTTCCTTTCTCAGGACACTTAGTTGCTAAATGACCAATCTTTCCACATCTAAAGCATTTAAGAGGTAACATACCTTTGTACTTTCCAGTACCTTTCTTCAGTTTCCTTGTGAATTTATTTTCCAACTCATATGAACTTCCATCATCTGGATCTTCTTCTATCTTTGTGGCTTTGAAGGATGTTTTAGATTTCTCATTTTCTTTTCCAAATTTCCTCATCTCAAATGTGGTCAAGGTGCCAAATATTTGCTCTTTGGTGAATTTCTTTAGATCATAAACTTCCTCAATAGCTGAGATCTTGTCACCGTAGCTCCTGTAGGGTCATCAAAATATTCTCCATAACATCTTCATCTATCAGAGTGCCTCCTTGATTTTTGACTTCATTTATTGCACTGCACCTCTCTGAAAGTAGCTTGTTATATCCCCACCTTCTTCCATCCTCAAGTTTTCATATCTGCACTTAGTTGTCAACTTATTTGATAATTTGACACTATCATTTCCTTCATAGATTTATTTCAAATTTTCCCAAACTTCATAATTGGTTCCCAATGAAATAAATTTTGTTAACTTGGTCTTGGACAGAGCACTAAAAATTGCATACCTTTCCCTTTCATTCTCTTCATAGGCTAAAATCTCATCTGCAAAACTAGGACCAATTTCCGATTCAACATATTTTTTCTCAATTGCTTTCCAATTCTTGTAGCCTAGAGAGATTAGATAACCTTTCTTTTGCACTTTCTAGAAACTGTAGTCAGATCCAACAAATATAGGAATTTTCAGTTTGTGCATCATCAGATCTACCCCAAGAAATTAAGCTCTTCTTTGAGGAACCAAATATTTGATACCAATTGTAGAATAGTCTTGATAATTGAGAGGGGGGTGAATCAATTATTATTAAAAAAAATCTTGACTTTAATTAATCTGAAGTGAGCTTAAATCAATCAAATAATAATCTAACATATATGCACATGAAAGCACATAACAACACCATGCACAAAGAACACCAAAATTTATGTGGAAACCCAATAAGGGAAAAACTACAAAGAATGCTAATTCTCAATTATAAAACACCAGTTAAGGTAATTTTTACAAAGGGCTCACTACCAAGTTACTCACTGTAGGTAAGGCTCATTGTTGGTGGGCTCATTGTCCAACTATTATAGCCAAAGATAAAAAGGGTTCACTGCCAAAAGAGAGAGGCTTAAGCCTACAAAAAAAGGGCTCACTGCCAACATAAAATGACTCATTGCCAAAAGAATGATGAAAGGAAATCCACCACTAAAATAACTAACACCAACAATGACACCAGATAGAATTTCACTGTCGGTTGCCTCTGGTCATATGCTTTTGCATACTTCACAATGTCTGTATTTTTGCATTCATCACACTTGCTTTCATTGAACAAAATCAAATTTTAATTATACCATTCCATGCTTCCATAAACTCCTAAGTCGGCCAAACACAATGTCTTCAAAATATCCTAAGTTGGCCAAACATAATTTGAATTAGGTCTCCACAAAACATTCCCGTGGCGGAGAGGAATGAAACATGGACCAATTAGAACCTCCTTGCTCAAATCAATGTGCTACCATGATATCCAAAAATAAAATATACACGTTACAATGCAAACAATGTTCCAGAGCACATTAACCAATTTCCAGATCGGTCCAGACCCATAAGAGTGTGTCTCATTATGTCACAAAATGAATGGGACCAAGACAAGCACAGCCAAAGATAGATCATCATAACACAACATCCAAAGCATGCCAATCCGGATCACCAAATCATCAGAATCAATCAACCAAGGATATGTTGACATCAATGACAACTATTAATGACAACAATCAACAACATCACATTCCAACAAATATGGTGCAATATTTATCATGCATATATATTAATTCTTTATATTCTTTGAACACTTGTTCACCAACATTCTCCTTAGCTTCTATTTGTTCTTTTATCTCTTTTATTCTAAGGTGTAGTCTATTGTGTTCCTAATAGGCAGCAAATGTTTTGCTATGGATCACCAAACCTTATCAGCTTTCTTGAGCACCTTTTCAAAACTCTTATTTATCAACTGTGAAGCCATTTCAAACTTAGTGATCTTCAACTTCTTTCCTAATTCATCATGTTTTTTGTTGAATTATTTCATTATTTTCACTTCCAGTATGTGGTTTCAGACATGGCTTCAAGCACCTTTCTTTCACAATCCACCAATGGAGAATAGACGCTTGAGGAAGAAGGTAGTTTGTCTCTGTAATTAGTCACCTCTTGTTTTAATCTCTCATTCTCAGAAACAATCCTCTTATTGTCTATTATCAGTTTTTTAATTTGTACTTTGTTGAGTTTACCAACATTAATAGTCAATTCAACTATTTCAATAGGGTTTGTATCTCCCACTCTCTGTACTAGAAGATGGAAAAAGACTTGATTGTGGGCCTCTTCTGTAGTGGTTATAGAGCCCACATTTGTATAGTGGCATTGTCTTGATTGTATCCTAAACCGGTATAAATTTCATCACTAGCCTCATTTGTCAATTGCAAATTTTTATTTTCCCTTCTCCTGAAACTATCAAAAATTATGGCTGAACTGATGTCCCATCCTAGGGGAAGTATAACTCCAGCCTCTTGTAGTAGTTCTCATCCTCTTTTAGGGGTGATATTCTCCATCTCTTTGTCAACTTCCTTTTGTATCTCCCTTAAGGCATCAACCTCCTGCTCCAAGCTAATTTCTTTCATCTTTTCTCTTATCATCTTCCCCTTATATTCATAAATGAATGATCTGAATTCCAAGGTTTGAACAAAAACATCATTAGAAGTAAATTCTAAATTGGCACAATGCCTTACATCATCACAAAGTTTGTCTGAAGCTTCAAATGAGACAACACTCCTCTTTGGCGGTAATTCATATTGTGGGATGATAGGAGCATTTACTTGTGCAACTTCATCCTCCTCTTCAGCATCATGTTCACATGTGATGGGAGTGTCTACTGAGAAGCTAATATTTAGAGTGGGTTGTGGTTATGAATGACTTAGAGACATTATATTTTTAGCTTGTTTCCTAGAACAAGTATCTCTTCTTTTCTCAAAGGCTATGAGAGGCACATCCTTTGTCAAGTCATCTTCATGTAGTATTAATTGCTCAACTCTCTTTAGAGGGTCCTATATTTTGTGGAAAGCATCTGTGTATGACAAACTATGGTTCTTCTTTCACACCTTTTCCATCATCACCCTATTGTATGCTTCTCTCCTTTTTTCTGCATGAGATTCATCACAATTTATGATTACATCATCAAAAAAGAGTTCATGTTTTTTCAATTTTTGAGTCATTTTAGCATTGTGAATGAAGAGCCCAGGATCAAATTTTTCTCTCTTATTTCCTTGTGGCATGCTATAATGATTTAACTTGCTACCAATAGAATCATATCCTTTCTCAGAAGCAATAGAAAAGTCACCAAAACATAAGGTCCCAGGCATGAGAGACTATTTTCCATAACTTTTGAGATGCATGTAGTCTGAATAATCCAACTACCTCAATATTTCTAAGTGAGCAATTCTATCAGGAACTATTTTGGGTAGTAGGAATGGATCTTCTTCAAACCCATACACCCTTATCATAGTACTATCATCATATGTGTACTAGTCTCCCCAGTTGTGGTTCACCTTTCCCTTTGGGTCCTTCTCCTTGGGTCTAAGAAATATTTGTATTTCTGGGGATAGGTTGTAATCACAAGGATGACCAAACAATTTGTACAAGGGCTTCACAAAGTATTCTTCAAAGTACAAGTAATGGTACCTTCCAAACCTACTATCCCAAATTGAGGTCCACATCTATACTGGTCTTATGTTTTCATCCTCATCTAGGTCCTTGATTCTTAGCTCTTTGTCCCAAATCCCCACGGATTGTCCTTCATATAAGATCATATGCATAAGCAAAGAATACTGTTTGAAATTGATTGCATCACTATTATTTTTTATAGAAGCAAGTGATATGTTCATAACCTCTTCCAAATATTCTGCATAGTCAAATGGTCTATCATCTTGGTTTTTATTGTCTACTGCTACGACCATAGGATCTATAGCCATCTCAATAGGAACATCTATTCCTAAGACTTGTCCAGCTGAGTAATAGGTATATTGGTAATATTATTCAAACAATTCAATAGAAAATGGAGGTTGTTCGTTATTGGAAAATCTTCTAAGTTGATTTCCTTTGTCATGGGGTCTATGTAAACGCAGCTTCCACCTTTTGTAACTTGTGTCCAAAGTATGGTATTCTTCCAAAATATCTCTAATTCTCAGTGGCATCTTCATAGATGAATCTAATTGAAAAACCATTAAAATATAATCCCTGGTAATGGGGAGAAAATGTGACCCGTCATGTGAATGAATTGTCCTCATTTTGGGATTATACATTTTAGCTAGTACTCTGATCAATTCCACATTGATAAACACATTCAACATCACAAGCTTTCCTAAATTCATCCTCCATGGATTTGACAATGCTTATGCCTAGATACTTCTTTCTATAATGGTATATGAATATGTCATATCCTTGTTGTGGAGTCCATACATCTCCTTGGTTTCTTTGTTTATCTTCTAGTTCTCAGCTAAAGGATTGAATTGTATTATTCATCTTGACTTTCATCTAGAGCTGGCACATTGTTCAATTAAATCTTGATTTAAGGGACTTGTTTCTATTTTCTATCTTTTTACTTTAGGTTTTTCTAATGTTCCTTCCATACTTTTAACACCCTAGCTCTTTTGTAATTCAAACAATTTTTGATAAAATATTCATTTCGACTCTTGGATACTTACTTGAACCAATGTCGCCTCCTCTGAGCTTCCCACTATCAAGAAATCTCGCGTTCTCCAATTTTAGCTCTGAATTGTGTATGATCTGAAATCTTACAATAAAAATATGATCGAGATTTGGCACATATCATCTAACTTTGGTTCATAAATGTTGTTCTTGCCAACTTGCTAATCAATGGTGGCATTAATGTCAGTTGTCTCTTCAAAATTTTCACTGGTCATGTCATCTAGGTGAGAAGTACCTTTTTCGTTGTGTCGAAGGGACTATGATTCCACTCTCACCAACATTTTCTTTTCCCTTCGATGTCTTTTCCTTTATTCTTTATTTCAGTGTTTCAAAGGGACATGCATTTACTTCCCTTCGATATCTTATGGTCTCTTCAAAAACCATTCCCTTGGTGTTACTTTATTTACCGTGTTCTTTATATTTTGAGATTTTCCTCCTTTCATTATCAAAGTGATTGAAGAGACTTCCATTAGTGTCCCCCCGATATAATATTTTCTCTTTGATATTTTATTCCCAACTATTTTCGTAGTGTCAAAGGGACTTATACATTACTCAACCAGATAATCCAATGTCTCTTCAAAATTGTCATTCTGCTAGTTGTGTTTTAGATTTGATAGTTGTTCATCAATTATTGTATTATAATCAGTTATGTCCGAGAATTTTTTTTTTCCTGAATACCAAAATATTTTGACACAATTGGAATATTATTCTTTTTTTGATGTCTTTCATTTCAATCTATCGAAGAGACAAGATATTGTCTCCCTTCGAAAAGTTCAGGTGTTTTCAAAATATTTCTTTTTGAGCTGTCGAGGTGACTCTGAAATATGTCCCTTAAATACATGGTACTCTCCTCAATATTTTATGTTAGCTTGTTCTATCATCCCATCGAAGAGATTGAGATACAACTCTCCCCAAAATGGCATTATCTAATCAAAATGTGTTTTTCCTAGTGGCAGTCTTAAGGGAAATTATGTATTAAGGTAGCGATTATGGGAAGGGCGATTTGAATAATATTTTAATAGAAACAAGTTTTAAAGGGATTATTATTATGAAAAATCTAGGATTATTATGCAAATGTGATGGTTTTTAGGATTAGTTCCCATGGTGTAAATTTAAATGGTCATACTAAGGTGATGAGGACTAGTGAAAAATTGAGGTTAATTTTTGGTTCTAATAGTGGCTCTGATTGGGGATGAAAGGTTGTGAGGTCATTGCAAGAATTCAAAATCATCTCTAGGACATAGAACATGGGTGAATATGGCCCAAAAGAAAAATGAAAAGGAATCCTAAAACTAATGTGCATGGAATAATATTTCTTTAAGAAAAGAAATGCTTCAAGAATTTTCCACACTAGAAATTCTTGATTTTCTCCTATCATGTTTTGCAGATAGTATGAGTCTTCCCCAAACTTGTCAGTGATAACAAATGGTCCAATCCATAAGGCTTCAAATTTCCCATGTTTTCCGTTTTCTTGACCTCTATCATTCTACATGAGGACCACATCTCCTATTTCAAACTTCCTTTCTTTTGTTTTCTTATCAATTTTTTTTTTTCATTTGTGACTACAATTCCTAATTATGCTTTTGTGCTAGATGTCTGATTTCATACAATTCTACTAATTGTTCTATTATATCTTCCATGGGCTCTAGAATTTCTAGATCCTCATGTAATATAAATTCATAGACTAGTAAGATATTTTACAAAGGCATCCTAGCTTGGGTTCCACACACTAGTTTGAAAGGGGACTTTCTAGTATCCTTCTTTGTTGTGATCCTGTCTTCCCAAACTGCTAATCTCAACTTAGAATCCCATGCCTTTTTATTATTTTCCAACATTCTTTTGATTATCTTCATAATGCTCTTATTGTTGGATTGAACTTTTCCATTCGCTTGGGGGTGATATGGTGAAGCATATGAGATTTTTATATCATATGGTTCACAGAACCTTTTGAATTTGTCTGATCTAAAACACATGCCTTTATTTGTTATCAGTCTTATAGGGACTCCAAATATGGTGATGATGTTTTCTAATAGGAAATTTATCACAACCTTGCTAGTAGCTTGTTTTGTTGGTATAGCCTCCATCCACTTCATAAAGTAATCAGTGGCTACTAGGATCCACTTATGCCCACCACTAGATTTTTTTGTAATCTCACCTATAAAATCAATTCCCCTTTGATGGAATGGGGCCTCAACTTGCATATGTCTTAGTGGTAATGTCCCCTAGTATTTCATCTTGCTAGAGATTTTTTGGAAAGCTTCACACTTTCTTACATAACTATAAGCATCATTGAAGAACCTCGACTAATAATAACCTACTCTTAGTATCTTGTGTGTAGTAGTCTTTGTTGAAAAATTTCCTCCACATACGACCTCATGCATTTCTCTCATAACATGTTTTGCTTGTGTTTCATCCAAGCATAATAACAACACACCATCCTTATTTTTCTAGTACAAATCTCCATCCATGAAAACATATTTTGATGCATGATGTTTCAAGGTTATTTTCTAGTTGTCATTTAATCCTTCTAGAAATTTGATATATTTAAGGTAGTATACTATGTTAGTGTACCACTATGTATTTTCTATGCTTGAAACCCAATTTTCTTCCCCTTCCATGATGAAAATTTGTGCAGCTTCTAGATTGGACTCAACCATCAACTTTGCTATTCCTTTCCCTCTTAAGTTAATTTAGTGATTTGAATATTAATGTTAAACTCTTGGATATAGTTTATCCATCAACACCTTCTTCTAGTTACCTCTGTTTCTGAAAAAAAACATCTTTTACTGTAGCATTTAGTACATAAGTGATAACTTATTCCCCTACTAAGTAAGGCCTGAATGCTTTGACTTCTTTTACTAGGGCATAAGCTTTCTTCTTAGTAATGCCATACTTCAACTCTACCCCCTATAGTGATTCACTATAGAACGAAATAGGTTGTTCATTCCATCACTATTCTCTTGTAACATTACGACTACTATCATGTGGAATGATGTGAAGGAAAATATCTGGAAGGGCTTGTCAAATTATGAAGATTTTAATACAGGTGCTTCTTTGATAGCTCTTTCGATTGACACAAAGGAATCAATAGCTTCTTCTTTGTAATCAATCTTTTCACCCTTTTTTAACATTTTCGAGATTGGTTTTACAATCTCTGCAAAGTTTGAGATAAACTGCTTAACAAAGTTAATATGTCCAAAGAAATATTGGATGGATTTCACATTCTTTGGGATGGAGATCTTGTCAATAGCTTCCATCCATTCCACATTAATTTTTCATCCATCCTTTGAGACAATATGCCCCAATATTTTACCTTTTATGACAACAAAATGACATTTTTTTAGGTTTAGAGAAACTCGATATTCTAGTGCTCTAATGAAAATGTTCTCTAGATGTGTACAATGATCTTTTGATTTCTTGGAGTATGTTGTTAGGTCATCCTGATATACTAGCATTATAGCATTAATCAAATCAGTAATGGATACATCCATGGCCCTTTGAAATGTTGCTCCAGCATTGGTGATACCAAAAGGAATTTTCACATAAACATATGTCCCCAGGGCATGGTGAAAGTAGTTTTATACTGCTCTGAATCTTTGAACTTCACCTAGTTATATCCTAAGAATCCATGAATCATAAACAAAAAATCAAAGCCTATGACTCTTTGCAGCATTGCCTCCATATTTGGAAGGGGGTAGCTATCTTTGAGTGATACCATATTCAAATTCTTGATATCCACACACAACCTTATATCCCCATTTTTCTTTCTTATAGGTACCAAATTTGATACCTAGGAGGAATGCCTAATTGGTTTGATAATTCCTCCATCTCCCAGCTTCATAAGTTCCTCCTACATTTTGGGTGCTAATGTAGGGTTTATGGGTCGTTGCTTTTGTCTAAATGGTTTAGCATCAAATTTTAATGGAATTTTATACTGAAAGAGATCTTCCCTATATGTCTTGAGGGAATCATATGACCAAGAAAAAACATGTTTATACTTTATAAGAAGATCTATAAGATTTTCTCTAATTTTAGGGTTGACCTTTTTACCAATATATACCCTTTTGGGATCCACTTTTGATCCAAGATTAATTTCTTCAATGTCCTCATGCTTAATAGGTGTGGGTTTCAAATTGAATTTGTGATGTCCATCGAACACCCTCTCCAATGATACATGACCCTTTGGAATCTTATTTGTCTTAAGTTGTACCACTTCCTATCCAAAGATAGTTTTTTTTCCATCTATCTCCTCAACATTGGCATTGAAGTCATTTTCTCGAGACTCATACTGATCTATACAGTTAAGGAACTTGATTAGGTCTTCATCATCATTTAATGCCTGCCAACTATAGATGTTATCTAGGATTGCAAGCCTTGTTTTAAACTCTACTTCCATTATCCTTGCTAGCGTGATGCCATCCCTTTTCAAAGCCATATTTGTTAGGAAATCTGCCATTATATTTTTAGATCTTTCTAACTAGTCTATTGAGAATGCATCAAATAGTTCAATGGTGTCCCGAACTAAATTTTTGTATTGGTTTAGTCTTTTATTCTTTGATATGTACTTGTCCCTAACTTGAGAGACAATCAACTTAGAATCTCCATATACTGCCAACAACTTAATCCCATATCTTGTAGCAATGTTCAAGCCTAACAACATGGCTTCATATTCAACTATATTATTGGTACATTCAAATGTTAACAAGAATGAGTACTTGAATGTTTTGCTAAAGGGTGAAATAAATACTATTCCAGCTCCATTTCCACTTTTGTTGCATGCCCCATCAAAATACATCTACCATACGACACCATCATCATATTGAGCTTCTTTAATAATTGGTTTTGTGTTTTGCAATTCGGGTTTTGATTTTTTAATTCTAAAATTTCCAAGATCCACGTCACAAAAACAATTTATTTGGTTGGGATAAAAATTATCTATGGCATGCTCCAATATGGATTCCCTATGCATCTTGAATTCTTTCCCATTTACTAGTATGGTCACATATGATAGATCTAGTTGGACATTTCCACCTACTACAATAGTTCACTGTCTGGAAAACAACATTCCTTAATAAGGAGGAGTATCCACCACAGTGATGTCAATTATGTATGTTGCTTCGAGGTATGCTTCCAACTTCAATGAGCTACATTCCATATAACTTAAACCACTAGGAAAGACCTATTGTCCATGGCATAGCATTTTCCATAAGTTGTGTTCACCCATAAGCCCAGTTCCTTCATGACAACCATAGGCATGATATTGATCGTTGCTCCTAAATCGATCATACAATTTTTTACTAGATTTTTATTAATCAATAGTGTGGTGTATAATGGATCCACTTTAGAGGGGTCTTTTTTTAGAGTATCACCAAGGTACACTTCTAGTGTTTTTGTGGCTTCTCGTTCAACATTGTTTATTTTATTACTTTTATCTTTACTTTGGTATTGCTACTTGCTAGACATGTTAGAGATTAACTTAATAGCACTATCCCTGTAATCATTGACCCTAATCATCTCTAGTAATGGTATAAACATCTTTATCTAATACAGTGCTTGTGTTATGCCAAATGAAGAAGTGATTAATGATTGTTTAGTTTTTCTATCTTAGTGGCATTCGTTTCTTCAGTTCGTATCTTAACATTGTTTGTAGTCTTCCCTTGTTCTACCTTTGATATTTATTTTGGCACGGCTTTATGATTCTTTTCTCTTTTTCCTTTCATTTGATCATCTTTGGTCTTCTCTTTATGCTTTTTTTCTTTTATGAACATGCTCTTAGGTGTTCCTTGATCAACATTTGTGGTTTTGTTCCTCAAGTTATAGCCGCCTTTGATTTTTCCCACATTTGCTAATGTAATGGCCCTTTTTTCTTCTTTGGTTGGTTCCCTTAGCTAGAACTATGGTGTTGTATTAGATGCATAGGAAGTTTCTTCTTCATCCTCCTCCTGATCAGAGAATATTTCATGTCATCCCTTGTTAACATTGTATTTTTGGTTACTAACATCATTATTCAAATCCCTCTTCAGAAGATGAGTATTCTTCATCAACTTGCTGAGGTCCAAACCCTAACATATTTATGGCATGGTCATTCCTCTCCTAATCATAAGACCATTCATTTTCCTGTAAGGATTGGGCTACTATGCAATATTTGGGTGCATGTGACAAACTGTAGGCTAAGCACTATGGACTACTCTCTACCACATGTGCGCCATGTTTTTTCAAAGGGTCTAGGATGTCTTTATTAGAATTTTGTCTATGATTGTCATCTGCTGCTCTCCCATCTTTCCAGTTAGTATTATATGGCATGTCATGTAGTCTAGGTTTGTCATTTTTGTAATTGTTGTCATGTCTAGCCTACTGGTTGTTTTGGTTTAGTGGGATTTTGACATTATCCCGTTTGCCAATTATCCCTGTAGCTTTCTTGTTATTTTGAATGTTGATAGAAACTTTCTATGCTTTTTATAGGGTGTTAGGAAACTTATTCTTGAGTTCATACCCAATCTTAGGGTCAAAATATCTTAAGAAAATGGCCTTGGCCATATGTTCTATTGGTTTTGATCCAAAGGAAATCTTGTTGTATACCTTCTAAAATATTTGGTTAAAATCAACAACTGATTCATTTTGGTGCTTTTGAATTCTTGTTAATTCATGTATGGAAAAACCTGGTCATAATGGCTTCCACATTGTTCCTTAAATTGATCCTTGAAGTATGTCATGGAACTGATTGAAGCATCAAGAATTTTTTTAAACCAATCCCTAACATCTTCAATCAAAGACATCATGAATAACCTCATGCATATTTCCTCGTATTCTACACCGTAGTCATCTATAAATGCCTCAAAATTCCTTATATGCTCCTCTACTATGATGGCATTGCTTCCAGAAAATTCTGGACTTGCATTTCTTAAATCACCACCAATTAGATATGGGCATATCGGGTGCCTGGATAAGTCTAGTTGTTCTATATCTATTTATATTTGTGGGTCCTTGTGAATAGGGGTTTTGGTTAGATTGGTTCAGCTGGTGCTAAGATCCTTACTGATATTGATGGTGGGATACATTTTGTTGGATGTTCTTGATGAAGGGTACTCCCCTTACAATATAAAACTCACAAAAACCATAGATAATGGCACAAACAAAATGCAAGAAGGAAAGCAAATATTTTCTATTATCATTGAAATGAAAATGAAATTACAACATTATATTTGCCATCACATGGGCTTTCTGATTACATAAATCTACAAATTTGAAAATCGGAGCCACCATCTACTCTGTCATGGTCCCCTCTTTGTAGTCCCTCTTTACATCCTTTATTTGGAAGGTGTAACTTCCCTAGAATCTTCTGGAAAGTGTCACTTCATCATGAAGATATTTTGAAATTTTATTAATTTTGGTATTACAACTTCGTGGGGTCATAACTTTTGATCCGACTGTCATATTTTCCATTATAATACCTTTACAGAAAGGTCTTAGGAATTATTTCGCCTAAAATTAGGGCCTAAAGGCCGTCCACTTTTGTTTTCCACTAATTTTTTAGGTCCATCCAGGGCCTCTAAGTGCCTCAAAATTGACCTTGAAGATTTTACTAGGATTTTCAAAAATTAAAATTTTAGCATTTCTCACATGACAATGGTATTGAAGTGATTTCTTCATCATTGGATTAAATTTACCATTCTGGAGGTCTGTGTAAGATTTTGTGTTCAACTATGCATAAATGAAAACTTACTAAAATAGTAACCCTACCAAATTTAGCCCTTATTGAAAAGAAACAACATTTTTTTTGGGTGATGCAAGATTGCTCTTACACCCTGGATGCTCCTACATCAGACACCCAGGGTAATTTGAAAAGTGACCCTGTCACTTCTCAGGAGTTAGGCAAAAACCAAGATGGTTAACCTTAGACTCAGATAACCATGACGATTCTTCAACAGGCCTTCCTCTCCATTTCACCAAGTACTATTTCCTGTTTTGTGTGCTTCTTCCCACATGGCTATCCAAAATGTCTTCTATCTCCTCCTTTTCTAAAGCAGGTGCTGGAATGTTCCACTGTGCCTCTTTTATTTCTTCATCATTTCCTCCCTAATGATATTCTATTAGATCTTAGATGTTAAACATAGGTGAAATATGAATTTCATCAGGCAACTCTACCTCATATGTATTTCCTGAATCATGCTTCTTTAGGGTCTTGCATGGTCCAAACTTCTTCATCTTCAACTTGTTTTATGTACCAATTGGAAACCTTTCCTTTTGCAAATGAACCATGACTTCATCTCCTACATGGAACTCCTTATACGTCCTTTTCTGATCTACCTTATCCTTATACTAAGAGTTCATCTTATTGATATGCTTCTTCACCTTGTCATGTAAATTCTTCAGGTGCTCAACAAAATCTTCAGCCTCAGCACTACTCTTCTCTCCTTTATCCATCTTTCTCAGTTTAGAAGCATTCCTTGGACTACTCCCATATACAATTTGGAATGGTGATTTACCAGTGCTCCTATTGACAAAATTGTTATAAGTAAATTTTTCATATGGTAAAATCAAATCCCATCCCTTTGGTTTATCTCCTACTAAGCTTCTTAGCAGGTTACCCAAACTCCTATTGAACACCTCTATTTTTCCATCAGTTTGTGGATGGTGAGCAGAACTGAACTTCAAATCTGTCTTCAACTTCTTCCATAATGTTCTCCAGAAATAACCAACAAATTTGGTATCTCTGTCTGAAACTATACTCTTCGGTAGACCATGTAGTCTCACCACCTCTTTGAAAAACAAATCTGCAATATGAACATCACTAGTCTTATGACACAGAATGAAATGTGTCATCTTTGAAAATCTATCCACCACCACAAATATGGAATCATTCCCTCTCTATGTCCTTGGAAATCCAAAGACAAAATCCATACTAATGTCCTCCCATGGCCTCTCAGGTATAGGTAATGGCTGATACAATCCAGTATTTTGACTTGTTCCTTTCGCCATCTAGCATACTCTACAACTTTGTATAAACTTCTTCACATCCTGTTGTAACTGTGGCTAGTAATAATTCTCACTAATAAGAGCAATGGTCTTATCTTGACCAAAATGCCTAGCCAATCCTTTGCTATGCTTCTCCTTGATTAGATTCTCTCTCATAGAACTCCCTGGTATGCACAATTGGCTTCCTCTAAACAACATTCCATCTTGGATTAATAAATCCAACCATCTTGTCCTATCCAATGTAATAGGTTCCAAAAAAACCTTCCAAGCTTCTGTAAATTTTGGATCTTCTGGATACAAACTCTTGAGTTCATTGAACCCAACAACCTCTATATTCATTTCTATCAACAAATTTTTCCTTCTACTCAAGGTATCCACAACTCTATTTGACCTTCCACTCCTTCGCTTCAAAACAAAAGTATAACTATGCAAAAACTCAACCCATTTTAAGTGCCTTTGATTCAAATTTCCTTGCCTATTGAGATACTGCAAAGCCTGGTGATCAGTATATAAAACAAACTATTTTGGCAACAAATAGTGTCTCCATTTTTTCAAAGCTTGAACTATAGCATAAAACTCTTGATCATAGACATAATATTTCTTCTTAGCATCATTAAACTTCTCACTAAAATAGGCAACATGCTTACCTTGTTGACTAAAAAAACTCCTATGGTAGTGCCACTAGCGTGACAATCTACCTGAAAAACCTTATTGAAATCTAGAAGTGCCAAAACAGGTTGCTCAATAACTTTCTTCTTCAACATGTCAAAACTTTTGGCTCCTCCTTGTCGGCCTCCTACAATGATTTAACAACTAGGCCTTTACAATCATGATTCAGAGATTGGACATCTAACCTAAATATCACAATCATCATGAAGGTGCATTTAACTTGTCAACCCAGGGATGTGAACTTGAAATGGGTCAACACAGTATGTGCACTAGGAACGCAAAGTAGCCATTTTCATTCTACAGCTAAGAAAGAAACAATGTTGAAAGTAAATTGCTTGGAAAGGAATAACATAAATTTTGAACATCAACCGACAACCATACTAAGCTGAAATGCATAATAGAGGTGAAAATATGAACAAAAAACATAAAAATACTCTGTCTGCTTTGGATGTAGGAACAATCACAGAATGGAATTCTAGTGGCTGCAGGAACAGTCGATGCCAAATTATTAACTAATTATTGAATAGAAAGTAATACTAAGCTAAAGGACATATTTCTCACCAAGTGGGCCCCCTTGGATGAGTATCATTTACTACTAATGAAAACTTAGATGCTCAAACTTAGAACTTTGTTTTATTCATCATAAAACATGAGTACAAAAGAGTAGCATAACTATATTGCTGAAAAATAAGGATGCAAGTACAATATCAGATTGTGAAACCTTCAAAAAAGGAGCATCTAATCCTTATTTATACTACCAACTAAATAGGGTAGTCAACTCCACGAACTAGGAGGACGCTATTTAGGGAAAACAGAGAAAGTGGGGCAGCGGTTACACATGCATGGAATCTGGTTAGACATGCATGGCCAACTACAGATTTAGCATTGCAGTAATGCACACATTTTCTCAACATCAATAAAGACCACTACAAGGTGGTTACATTCGGTTTGCATGGGGAATCTCCTATTGTCATCCTCCTTTGACCTTTGAACGATTCCCTTCCTAGACGTTATGGTGCATGCCCAACTAGCGGTGTCTTCCTCAATTTAGCATCCTCAAATTATATCTGCATGGCAATGTTAGTACACACAATAATTGCATATCTATAGCCACCTTAAAGAAAATTCATTAACCACATGTAAAATTAATATAGATAGTTCATATAACATGCCATTATCATTAAAGGTTTGCAGAAATAAGATTAAGCCAAATGCCAATATTTCTAAGAAAATATCATAAAAAGTGTCAACACTTAACATCAAGGTTCATGATATCTTCAACAAGTAAACCATAAATTCTACCCAAAACTAGACCATAAACTAGGCTCATCACTTCCCCCAACCTAAGGTCTTGCTGGTCCTCCAGCAGGGGAAGGTTTGTTCTTCTACTTGGTCAATGCTCTAAAATTTGCAACTGACAATTGCCCTACATTAGTGTTTGTTGTTCGTGATCAGGTTCCCAATAGAATCCTCCCAATCTTTCCAATCTACTCCATCTTCATCTCTCTATAACAATATCATAGTTGTAAAATCTGAAGTTTGGTATAGGCCACATCAGGAGGGGTGGCTGAAAAGTCAGGGGAAGCCAAAATCGCCCTTTTGTTCTTCCAATGTGAATATATTTGTCAATTCTTTTAAATGTTGCAATATAGTTCTGGATGAAATGAGGTTCATCTTGTTTGAGATCATCAATTAGGTTGTTCCATCTTTGTGAGAGGTATCTCTTCATGGTTTCCTCTTTTGTTTTTTCCTTTACCTCATACTCACTATATATTGCGTCTATCCAAGGGATAATCCTATTACCATAGCTAGGTCTGAAAAGCATTTTTTTGCCATTCCCTAAAAATATCCCCTGGATTCCTTGATTCAGCCCTAATGGGTAGAGGGATGTTGGATTTCAATTGATTATAAGCCCCATGTTGTTGTCCCCAACTAATCTCATTTTGTACCTAACATAAATGCCCTTAATTGGACATCTCCAACATATATAGAGGGTTCCAATCATGGTCTTGAGTCACAACATAGTTATGCAAATAAAACTCACACAATAAATTCTTCATTTCAGGGGAAGCAATCTGATAAGCATTGAAAAATTCAATAGGGGTTTCAATAGAAGGGTTCAAACCTGAAACAATTCTGGCCAGCTTAAAAGAAAGATACTTCTCCTTAAAATGCAGAACATAGACTCTTGGAGGGGCCCTACACTCTAAAATATGTGGTACTAAGGCTGCCATATCATCCACGTTTTTCTTCAATGTGGAAATTTTTGCATCCTTGTCTTCAATCTCCTCATCTTTCTTTTGAATTTCCTTCTTTTATTTGTGCTTCTCCTCCTTCCATTCTTCTTCTCTTCTTTTCATTTCCTTCCATAAATGCATAGCTACCATGTGCATTGAGAAATCAGGGGGTTTATGCATTCCTACCAACATTTTCCCTGGCATTGATGCTTGCTCTCCATATAGTACTAATTGCAAGGATTCAAGTTGTCTCGTCAATTCAGGCTGTAGGGGTACTGATTGTTCTTGTTTTTGTTGTTGATGTAGGAACTCTTGTTGTAGAAAATCTTGATTTTCCTCATATCCTTGATTCTCCACTTGTTCTGCAATGTTAGCAAGGTCTTCCAATGTTATGTTTTCCGCCATCTTAAATATATCTTCTTCCTCAACATTTTCCTACCCCATTGTAGCTTCTATTTCCCCCTGTGATATTTCTCTAGATTTAGGGCTTTCCTATGGAGCCATACCAAAGGCTGGCCCAACTGGTCTTGCTTTCCTAGGAGGGCTCTCATATTTGTCTTTGGCTACAGGATTAATAGTGTCAACCTTTCTCTTCTTAGAGCTTAGCACCTCTTTTTCTGCCAATTTCCTTTTTGCTTTTCCTTTTCTTGTTTCTACCTATCTCTTATATGCCATAGTGTTCATTAAAATTCCAAGTGGAATATCATCCTCAGAATCTAGGGGAGAACTTTCTTTGTCTAAGTGCTTTGTCCCATAAGAGCTAATTTCTATGGTTTCTTCTACTGTGGGAGGGTTTTCACTAGGGCTTGCACTAGAGGTTGAAGCACCAAGAGTGGCTTCAGCCGTGCACAATCTCCTACTAGACCTATAGCGTTGAGGTAAAACCCTAGGTTGCAAGTGCTCAGGTCTAATTTGATCAATTTTTATGAGTTCTTCCCAAGTCATTCTAGATACATCATGCAGAGACTTCTCAACTAGCAATTTAATCAAATAATGGTGGGAAACATAATTGTCCTTACCTTTTTGAATCTTGGCTGCCTTGATTGAAATAAGGTTGTATAGCACGTTCAACACATTCATCCTCCTTCTACGCCTCATATGATTCAAAATCTTGAAGTGCACAGAATCCAAATTCGACTGGTGACCTTCACAAGTGATGTATTTTATGACATAAATGACTATCTTCTTCCATGGCTCAGGTAAATACATTCTCTTCACACTGTGTTTATCTATGCTCAATGGAGGATTGTTCAACTCTGTAAATTTGTCCCTAGCTGACCTAGCATCTCTGGAAGTAGGGTAATTTTCACCATCAACAGGTAACCATGTAACTTCTACAATTCTTTCTTCAGTCACTATGACCTCCAGCCCTTTTGCATAGCCTTCCCTTCAAACAATGTCTGGGTGAATTCTAGTGCAATGTCTTCATCAAAATGATCCAGCTTTAGCAAGTAGTCTATCCACCTGCAATTTCTAAATTTGGCCAGGCATTGTGCATCCTATAGTAATACATCATGCATGGTGGGTTCATTTCAAATTAACCCACCTCCCATTGTCTACAATCAAACAAACACTCTGCAGTTTCCTTCCTACAATTCTCGTTTGAACCAGATTCACCTTCCTGCAACACTTGCTAAATTTTCAATGCCACTGTCGACTGAATTTTCCCTTTTTAACTTACATTTTGTTTGCAACTTGAGATATGATAGGGTTAATAATAGCAAGGAAGGAGTAATAAAGGAAAGGTATGATGGAGATAAATGGTGGCGGTAGTTGGTGTCACTTCACACATGTGAGTTGTCCTCTCACTCAGATTTAAAATTGGATCAATTTAAATTTGGCTGACATAGACCAGTGTGGACTGACACATGGGAAAAATATTCACATCTTTTTCCTCCCCCCTAACCTAAATTTGGGCATGTGTCCTCACATGCGGGATGATGATTTGATAGGGTAGGGAATATTGGCATGATATGGTGAATGTCCATACTAACGTACACCAATTAAATGAATGCACTTAAAGATAATTAAGATATAGGAATTAATGCACACATACCTGAATGTGTGGAGGATTCATTGCAAAGATTGTGGAGAAAGTACCACTCACCTTATAGGAAATAAGTTGAGCAATTAATGAAGATGAGGAGGAATGAAGTGATGTGATGGAAGAGACAGAAAGGTGGAAACAGATGGGCGGATAGGCATATGGGAAAGGAAATGGTCTCCCATGGGAGTGGAAATCTTTATTATGACAAGTACATACCTTAATTAGCTAGAAGGAGGGACACTAGGTCCACTTCCTTTGGCTACGGGAAGCTTGGGTGCTGCATGTTGAGTGAATTTCTTTAGGAACTCCTCCTTGGAAGACGACTTGTGATATAGTCCAAGACAATGACAATTGACAAGCAACTTAAATCTGACTAGGTCAATAGTAATGAGCTATAGAACACAATTAAGGAATACTTCAGCAACCTCATATGGTCCTAGCCACCTTGTTTGCAATTTCCCTGCATTGTCCTAATACTTTGAGTCATAGAGCAGGGCCCAATCTCATGGTTTGAATTTCTTGTCCTTTATTAATTTGTCATACCACTTGATTCTTTGATTCTGCACTACCTTTGTGTGATACAAGGCTTCTCTTCTCATCTCATCCAAAGCATTTAACTACATCATTATTTCTCTCTATGCATTAGAGATATCCATCCCCAAATCTACTGTAGTCTGAAGAGTCTTGTGTTCAAATTCAATGGCTATCATGGCTACCTTTCCATACATCAACTCAAATGGAGTGAAGCTTGTAGTTATTTTCCAAGTAGTTTTGTAGGCCCAAACAACTTCTAGTAATATTTTTTCCCAATCCTTTCTGTGGATAGTGTGATATAAGAGGGATTCGCTACACACAGGTCTCTCCTTTTTTTGAGAGATCACTAGGGAACGAACTACCCTTATACACCTCAAAATAGTAAAATGATAAGGAATTAAGACCTGGTTAAACTTCAAGGAAGATAGTAGAGGCCCTAAGAGAGCTAGACCAATAGTTTTCCATCCTAGAAGAGAGATCTCTTGGCCATAAGACATCAGTGTAGTTCTTGGATTCCAATGTGACGTGCTATAGTCTGAAAGACACGCTGGTGTCCTAAGCATACAAAGAACTCAGGAGCTCAACCGATAGAGATAAATCCTACTGACAGACTTAGGGATGATTGATTCAAAACTGTTGACTAACTAGAAAATCAAGTATTGAAGGAAATACAATGTGCAATTCTGTGATATTACATTTTTCCCCCACTTTAGTGGGCTCGATTTTGAAAAAATCAGCCTCGCTAAAGTAGAAAAGAATTTTTTTTTAAAATTTTATAGATTTGCGTGCCAACAAGAGGAGACCATAGCAGCTATCGTGGTCGAGCTAACCGAGATTGAAGATGCCCCCAACATCCAAGCTCGAAAAACAACATCTCTGGTCATGAATTTGTTGAATGTTCCATCCTACAAAACTCAATGTTTAGGTTAGCTTCAAAAAATAAGAAGAAAGCTACCTCAAAGATGAATGATCAAGAAAAAAGTCATCAATTCGGAAGAAAATGTGATCAAGAGACGACCTTATGCCCCCTCTTGATTTTTCCCTTGGTTTAGTGGGGCGAATTTAGGAGAAATCGGGAAGCCACAAGTCCTAGGGAAAATGGGCCCTGGGGAGGCCTATATATACCTAGGTGGGCCCCTAGAAGAGTCATTTTCACTATTCACCACGAGCAAATTATTGAATTTTGTGAGAGAAAAGTTAGTAAAATGCCTAGCAGGAGAGAGTATGAGTAGCCTAGGTTGGAGCAGCTGCATCAGAACATTGCCGAGGATCACAAGGTGGACTAGGTAAGTCACAAATACTCGTTTTTAGTGATTTTTCATGCATTTTTTAACATTTTTTCGCCAGCGAGGTGTGCAGGTGTCTTTTCTATGTGCATGTGTCCCAAAACATGTTTTCATCTTAGTTTAGCCCTATCATCCCCCTTTTCCACTTTCGTCTTAGAGATACACTGTCGTCTCTGACGTGACCATGGCAGAGGGGGACATATGCACGTTGCACATAAGTCTTAGTAATTTTTTCCAATTTTTTGATGTAAAATGTCAATGTTATAATTCAAAATTTTCCTACTTTTTGGTAGGAGTACATAGAGATTTCGGAGCATCCTGGAGGGTGAGCATTCTAGCTGGTCTGCGAGGAGAGAGACCACTTATCCATGGATGAGGTCACACTTTTAGAGCACATCGGTCTTTGGCACGTTTTCACTATGCCAGACATGAGATATCATGAGTGGATGCTTACAACCCTTATGGAGCGATGGGACACCACTACCTCATCTTTCCAGCTACCAGTTGGAGAGATGACCATCACTCTTGAGGATGCCTATCAGATCCTCAGACTACCCATCCATGAATGGTGAGTGGAATTAGATGACACACAGTCGACACGTGAGCGAGAAGAGGGCTTCCGCTACTACACAAGGAGGATGGAAAGTGGCGATGGCATGGACCATATCTACACGCACTGGTATGACCAGGTGAGGACCACAACTCCATTGATCTATCGAGTTATGGTCATGACCATTGCATTTTGGATCACGATTGATGGCAAGGATCACACCTGCATAGGGGCCTCATCCACACTATTAGGGAGATGGTAGAGCATAGGACTATCTTTTCCTGGGGGTGTAGCATTCTGGTGCACCTCTACCAGGAGTTAGGCTAGTACGCACACTATGAGTACCATAGCTTGACAGTGTGCACACTTTTGCAGGTGTGGGCCTTCGCCCACATAATGTGCACCCGGCCAGTCAGCTTTCCACAGTTAAGACCATATGGGGTCCCCATGGCTCATTGGTATGACATGATGGGCCAATGGAGATTCAAAGATTTATAGTTTTGGTGGCTATAGTTTGATACCCTCACTCTAGATAGGGTCTGATGGAGGCCCTATCAATTTTTTAGGTGTGTGGATGATAGCAAGTATTTGAGGAACCTGCAGAGAGACCATTTTTTTATTGGACATAGGGACTATATTATTATGCCCTACTAATGGAGTCAGGTCATGCGACAACATGGATGACCATAGACTATGTTGCTAGACGTGCCCACCTACACTAGGGCCCATAGGAGCATGACGAGGGTCAGGGACTTCCCTTTCCTCACTATCATAGATATTGTCCCATTTGATGATGATGTGCCTGACCATGATCTACTGCCCCTATCAACAATTGATAATGTTGACATGGCTGTAGACTTTATGTGGTGGTGGGAGAGGCATCAACTTGCTCCTATGTTCAGCGAGGGTGCTCTAGGAGGGGATGCTGGTCCATTGGGAGACCTACCAGCCCCGCCACCTCAGGACAAGAGGAGAGGCCAACAACAGGTCAGGGAGGAGAAGGAGGTGACACCCTAGGAGGAGGAGGAGGTTCTACCAGTGAGGTCAAGGCAATGGAGGAGATCGGATCCCCCACCGGCCACTTCAGTCTCTTCAGTACCACCATCTTCCACTGCAACTACATGACTTGCGGTACCAGTAGCAGCTACTAAGCCTAGCAGTGCAGGTCCAAGTATTGATCCTCACCTTGACTCGACATGGTAGCCAGGGGATCTAGGTAGACATGTATTATTTTTTTATGTTTCATACTTTTAGTCGAATGATATACATGTGTCTTATATATGCCATGTGATACTGATATCTTTTTCTTCTCTATGGTTGTAGAAGATGCACAGGGATGGACTGGGCTTATAGCTTAGTGTATATCGAAGGTTACCCCCATTGTGCAGATTTAGGGGTTAGTCTTAGAGGCATATCGGCTAGTGTCCATGGGGCATCATTCCCCTAGATTTGAGCCGATTACACGTCTATGGATTGCATATGAGGAGCGGGGTGTGGAGTTTGTCTAGTTGAGTGCAGAGTTGATGAGCGTGCGAGGGCAACGCGACCAACTATCGGGGGAGCTACAAAAAATGCTCACTGAGTGAGATACGATAGTGAGGAGGGATGATGCCACTGAGCAAGCACATGACACCCTTCAGAGCCATCTCGATGACCTCAATGGGCAGCTAGCAGATGTGAGCTTGAAAAAGGTTCAATGACTGCGATACCAGTTGCAGTAGGTTGAGCTGGATATATCTTCCTTGTAGGGGGAGATCAAAGGGGTGCAGGAAGCCTTGTCCATATCACACTCTCATCGTTCATGCTCGATGACTATGATCCAACCCCTCCCATGACTTCCAAAGCATCCACTAGAGCTAGAGGGGTCTGAGAGCCATGCACCTCAGTGATCAGGGATCATCATTATTTTTTGTGTATATCATTTTTGTAGCGAGATACATATATGCTCATGTATACTTGTAGATCTTTTTGTACAAACATATATTCAGTAGCCACTCATTTTTTTGTATAGTGGCCAAATACATGTATGTGACATTGGATACATACATTGCGTATATATATATACATATATGGATACATCGATTCTTGTCTCATGGCATTGTTTATCTGAATGTACATATTTTTTCCTTACTTTTCGTAAGTTAACACTATGGATGTTATACTTTTATATGGATGTATGCTTTACATTAGATTCTAAGATGATTTAATTAATCACACATGATTGTATGTTAATTAAATATAATGATGATCTAACACACACACACATGCACGTGGTTATTCATAACACAAAACAAAATTCTCATAATGTGTTAATGAACAATGTCAACATATACAGTTCTAATACCCTTTCTTACAGAGAGAGAAAGAGAGAACCACATAGGTGATACATAGGACACTACGCACAGTAATGATGGAGGTGCATAGTGTTAACAGGTTCCTTTAAAGGTGTCCACCCATAGATGATAATCCATAGGCACCTGATTTGTATACATAAATCATGATGTAAGGGCCTAACCAGTTAGGGCTGAATTTTCCCCTCTGGTTGGGCAGTGCATTTACATTCCTCTGATTTTCACAAAGAACCAAATATCCTATTTTAAGGGTTCGAGGGAGTACACTATGATTGTATTGTCTAGATAGCCATCGGTGATAAGCTTTAAGATGTTTGAGGGCTTGTAAACGGTGCTCATTGAGCCTCTCTAGCTAATGTAGGCAGTTGACTCGATAGGTCTCATTATCAATTAGCCCTTTCAGGGAACCTCGTAGAGATGAAATTTCCAATTCTAAGGGAATGATAGCTTTGGCAACATACATGAGGTTATAAGGCATTGTCCCTATAGCTGTGCAGACACTCGTGTGATAGGCCCATAAAGCATACGTTAGTTGAATGTGTTAGTCTTTACCGTGTTTATTAACTATTTTTTGGAGAATAAGCTCAAGATTTTTATTCGAGGCTTCTACTTGACCATTAGATTGAGGATAGTAGGCTATGGAGAACCTATTCTAGATATGAAATTTCTCAAGGAATTCCTTCACTTCCTTGTTCTTAAATGGTGTACCATTGTCAGAAACAAGTGTAGCAGGCAATCCAAATCGAGAAATGATGTTGATCATAAGGAAGCTACAGATAGCTTTAGCATTCATGGATCGGAGTGGGACAACTTCGACTCACTTCCTAAAGTAATCCGTAGTGGTAATGATGAAGGCATGTCCCTGGGAAGAGGGAGGTGATATCTTTCCAATAATATCCAACCCCCATTTAGTGAATGGCTAAGGGGAAGTTTGGTTTTGTAACTCTTGGGTGGGCACGTGAATGAGTCAGCTATGTTGTTGGAATTGAGGGAACTTCTTGAAAAATTGAAAGGAATCTTGTTCCATTGTTTTGCAATAGTATCCCATGCGTATCAATCTTTGTGTCAAGGATTTACCACCAAAATGGCCACCCCCTAGAGCCTGCATTAGCTTCCTTAAGGGCAAGGGGTATTTCCGTTTTGGTAAGAAACCTAAGGATTAGGCCATTATAGGCCTTCCTATAAAGGATGTCAGATAAGATGATGTAGTGAATCGAAAGCTTCCTCATGCGAGTGCAGTCATTTTTTGTCGCATCGTCGGGGAAGTTCCCAATTTTTAAATAGTTATAGATATCAGAAAACCATTCCCTAGAGTCTACATGGGAACACATGGGGAATTCAACCTTAGGTTCTTCAGAGACTGCAGGGGTTCGCAAGACCTGGACTACAAAGTGGTGTTCTTTCACATCTTCTTTGGAAGGTACAAAGGAAGCGACACTTGCCATGGCGTCAACATGTCTATTTTCTTTTCTAGGGACATTGTCTATTGTGAAAAAAGAAAATTGTTTGAGCAAAGACAAGGCAAGGTCTCAGTACCGGGACAACTTACTTTCCTTGGTCTAATAGGTTCCCATTATTTGATTCACTATAAGTTTAGAGTCACCTAGGATACGAAGGTGTCTGATTTTTAGTGCTATCATTACATGTAAGCCAGCTATAAGGGCTTCATACTTGATGATGTTATTGGTATAGGGAAAGTCTAATAAAAAATATAAGGGAACTAATTTTCCTTCGGCGGATATTAGGACCACTCCTGCTTCGGAACCAGTTTGACAGCTTGACCCATCAAAATACATTTTCCATTCAAGATCATGGTTGATCTAAAAATGTTTTCATCAGGAAAAAAATCCAAGCCAGGAAAGGAGCGAGATGAGGGAGTGTCTTCCAATTGATCCACAACCTCTTGACCCTTTATCAATTTCTGAGTGATAAAATTTATGTCAATTTCAGAAAGCAACATAACCCATTTCACTAACCTTCCTGCCAGATCGGTGCTGGAAAAAAGATGCCTTAAAAGATATGTTTTTACTATGATGTGCATTTCAACATGGAGGAGGTAATGCCTCAACTTCTTTGTAGCGAAGACAAGAGCAAGGAACTACCTTTCCATGGGTGAATAATGGGTTTTGTAATCAACCAAGATGCAACTAATGTATTAGATTGCACTTTCCTTTTCAGAGTCGTATTGGGCTAAAAGAGCTACTAAACCATATGGTGACACAGCTAGGTAAAACAGAAAGGGTCTATCTTGCATAGCCAACATCAATACGGGAGGGTTGGCTAAGTAGAATTTGATCGACTCAAAGGCCCTTTGACATCCCTCATCCCATATGAAGCGAACATCCTTTCTTAACAAACAAGTGAAAGGAAGGGTACGATCAGCCAATTGAGATATGAATCTATGAATTGCTTGAATCTTCCCCTATAAACTCTACAACTAAGTAATATTCCTTGGCAAAGGCATGTTAATGATAACATCAATCCTTTTAGTGTCAACCTTGATCCCATGATGAGAGACTATGAACCCCAGAAGCTTGCCCACATCAATGCCAAAGATGCCTTTAATGGGATTTAATCTCATTTTATAGAGTCAAAGTCTTTTGAAAATAAGGTGAAGGTTCTTAGGATGATCTTGATGGGTTATGAATGTGGCCAATATTTCATTGACGTAATCCTCTAGAATCTTGTGAATGAAGTCATGAAATATCAGGGTCATTTCCCATTGGTAAGTAGCTCTTGCATTCTTTAACCCAAAGAGCATGAACACATAACAAAAAGTACCCCATGGGGTAGTAAAGGTTGTCTTGTACTGATCGTTCGAGTTGATACAGATCTGATTATAACCCAAGAAGCCATCCATGAAAGAAAGCAATGCATTGCTTGTAGTTGAGTCAACAATCATATCTATATTAGGTAATGGGAAATCATCCTTAAGAGAATCCTTATTAAGGTCTCAGAAATTGATACATATGTGAGTGTGACCATCAAGTTTACTAATGACAACTATGGTTGAAATCCAGGGAGAATAATCGATGGGACAGATAAACCATGCTTTTAATAGTTTCTCTATCTTAGTCTTAACCATTAATGCCACTCTAGGATTGATTTTTTGGATTTTTTGCTTAACCGACTTGGCATCAGGACATAGGAAATTATTATGAACCACTATAGATTCATCAATACCGGGCATATCCTCATATGTCCAAGCAAATATGTCAGGATGAGAACGCAAAATATTGGAGTGTTCATTTGGTTCTTTTGAAGAAAGACACTTTCTGATTTTTGATCACCTTCTTAGGGGATATGGGATCCATAGAGACCTTGATAGTATCCTCTTTTAAAAGGGAATTTTGGTTTTCATGCTTAGGTGTGGCAAAATTATCACTAGTGTTAGATAGAGGGTCCTCCTCATCAAAATTCAAGACAAATTCCCCAAAATACACTTTACTATGCAAGCGATACGAGAAACATCTTTTGTGGTGATAAAAGGGTAATGATGAGTATGCGACTAGAAATTCCTCTAACGCCTCATCAGAACAGAAGATATCTAGAGGAATATTCTTGGCTTGCTTCATTTCCTCTATTAACTTAGGGTAGATAAGGTTCAATGGTTCGACCGAAATCATATTAACACTCCAACACGGTTTTAGCTTAGATTGTTCAAAGGAACAACCTAGTCCTAAGTTACGTCATCGTGGTTTAAGATTGATGGGGACTTGAATTCCCTACTCAATACGCCCCAATCCCTTCTTCCCATAGCCATATTGAGAAGTAAGCTCATATCTGAATTTGTAGTGAGTTTTTAAAACCTCAAGAGGCGACGAATCTACATAGAGTGCTTCGTTCCACCAACGAACATCAACTGCCTCTACGGGGGTGTTTCCACCTCCTTTGTTGGATTCACGAATGTTAATTTATTTTGCAAGAGGTGGATCATTCTCCTTGGTGCGGGAAGGAGTGATTTCTTGAACAAGATTGCCCTTCTCCTCCATGAGAGTATTATCCACCTTTGTACTAGGGGCACACGGAAGGTCCACACAAGAGGATTCCACCTTGTACTCTGCAATAAAGAATTCAAAAAAGTTCAAGGAACCCTAATCATCTCCAAGGAAAGAATTCATTTGAGAGGATGATGCGGGAGAATTCAGATCCTTTGTTTTAGATGGTTCTTTAGTTTCGACACTCACACTGGGAATGATTTCTAGAGAGGGTATTGATGAAAAACATGCCATAGCATCAACAGTTAAGGAAGGGATACAATTCTTGAGGGTAGACATAGTTGAGGCACGACCGACATAAGCTAGTTCACAGAGGCAAACACCCTCTGGATCCACTTTAACTGTGACTACCCAATTGTTTGTGATAAATTTCAAAGAACAGTGTAGAGTGGATGTTATTGTGCCCATAGCATGGATCCAAAGTCTCCCTAAGAGGAGATTATAAGGTAAAGGTCTAGGCATCAAATAAACCAACGTGGGTAAGGTAACAGGGCCTAGCTGCAAAGGTAGTATTATCGTACCTAGAGCTTGGCGGCCAACGTTATCAAATCCACGAAAGTACAAAGAGGAAGTTGCTAAGGAAGATGAGTCATTTAATTTTAGGTAGTAGGTCCATACCACAAACATTGAGTTCCAATCCGGTATCAATGAGGGTATGCCTAATACTAATGTTATTAACATTGACTATGATCATCAAAGGCTCTGCTTTCTTCTACACGTTTGGAGGTGGGAGTTCTTGTGAGTGGAATGTAATATTTGGCGAATCCACACGAATATGAGCCAACACATTAACATCTATAGGCCTAGTAGAGGTAGGAAAGAGAATATTTTGTAGGGCCTCCTAAAGCATCTCTTGATAAACCGGGGTGGTCTGAAGCAAGTCCCAAAGCAAGATCTTAGCCAGAGTAACACGAAGTTGCTCGACAAGGTCATAGTCACTTGGTGCTTTGATCACAAGTTTATGTGCTGCAGGAATGCTCAGTTGGGAAGGTGGTAAAGAAGTAGGATTAGAAGGTTGTTGATCCAAGTTTTGTCTATTACTCCTTGTGGGATATGTGTGCCCAATGACATTATAGGATGTGGAATCCATAGATTTCATGAACCTTGAATACAAGTTCAGTGAATCACTATGACATGAAATTCCATAGATGACAGGGTCGGCTGGGGTTATGTAGATGACGGGTTTCTTTGGGCTCGGAGGAGCTGCTAAGACTACCACCACATTTATCGATCCCTCAACCTTTCGAGAAGAGACTTGTTCGAGAGATTTCCGAATAGGGGGGAATGCTTCTAAGAAGTTATCTAGAGCATCGTCCAACATATCAAAATCTTCCTTAGAAAATTCATCATGATGAACATGCAACATCACAAATAAACTTCTGACATTCCTATCGGGTTCACCAAAATGTGATATATGTCGGATTCACTGCACACAGGTCTCTCCTTTTTTCAAGAGATCACCAGGGAATGAAGTACCCTTATACACCTCAGAATAGTAAAATGATAAGGAATTAAGACCCGGTTAAACTTCAAGGAAGATAGTCAAAGGCCCTGAGAGAGCCAAACCAATAGTTTCCTATCCCAGAAGAGAGATCTCTCAACTAGAAGATGTCAGCGTAGTTCTTGGATGCCAGCGTGACCTGCTATAGTTTGAAAGACGAATTGGTGTCCTGAGCATATAGAGAACTCAGGAGCTACATCAACAAAGATAAATCATGCTGACAGACTCAGAGCTAATTGATTTAAAACTATTGACTAACCAAAAAATCAAGTATTAAAGGAAATACAATGATGCTTGGAGAAAGCTTACCCTTTCCACAAATGCTTGAGTCTTCACTCCAAATTCCTTTTCATTACGTACACCCAAGAGATCAAGGAGAAAGTTGTTGGGTGGCTATATAGGGGCTTGCCTCAGTTAGACCCCACTTTGGTTTTCCCACCTCCATGGACAACCAAGTTAGAAAGGAAAGAAAATTGTGTGGTGAAAACAATACCCGCTCAGGGGTAAAACCTACACCACAATAAGCGTGTGGCAAAAGCAATATCCGCTCAAGAGTAGAACCCACACCACTAAAGAGTAGATAAATGCTTATAAAAGGGAAGTGAGAAAGGGAGAGAAAGCATTACCCATGGGCCAAGGCCCTCTCTGAAGCTCATGGATGCACCACTGAGTGCTTTCTTAAGAGCTACTATTGCTACTAGGGGGGACCTCAATTTGGCATGGCTTCACTTATGAATGTATTTCTATCAAAGGAGAAGAAGTCTCAAAGTTGTGGCTAAAGCAAAAAATGAGAGCTAAAGTGATGTCTTCGAATCTTCCAATCTTCCAACCTCCAAATGAGAGGCAAAAAGAGGTTCTTATGCTTGCAAAGGTAGCAAAGAGCTATTACTTTCATAATGTAACTCCTAGGACACGCCTCATGGGGGTTAACCTTCCAGATTCCACTTTTTGAGCTTGAGAAACGACTAGGACGCTAGTGTGCCATGCAGATGTCTACGCGTTGTGTGTTCAACCAAAGCCTGTATTCTCGGGGAACACATTGCTAGGCTTCTGTTGCTCATTCACTTGTCCTCTTGAAGTTAGAATCACAAAATTCTGACTCAAGGGGTTTTTTCATTAATGTTTTGGAATGTCATAAATGCTAGGCAAGAATGTGAAAATATGGAATTTCCCCTATGTGCAATTATGCAATATTACAAATAGCTACTGTCTTGGTCAGAATAGCTTCAATTTCTCTATTGGTCACCTCAACTTGGCCATTGGCCTAGGGGTGATAAGGAGTAGGCTTCCTGTGTTTGATGTTGTACTCATTGACTAGTTCTCCAATAAGGGTTGATGTGAATTGTGCCCCTTGATTAGGCACTATCTCTTGTGGAACTCCATACCTTGTGAAAATATCTTCATAAAGAAATTTTGCAACCTTTTTTTATCTCTTGCATGCTTCATGGCCTTAACATCTACCCATTTAGTTACATAATCAGTGCATACCAATATATAGGACTTACCATTTGATGGAGGGTCAATGGATCCTACAAAATCCAATCCCCACTTGTCAAAGGGAGTGATTACTACCTGAGGGAAAAGTGGAATCTCATCAAATCTAGTTGGTCTACCCATTCTTTGTCATCTATCACATTTTCTGGTATACCTTCTTGCATCCTTGTAGAGTGTTGGCTATTAATATCCTGTGTTCAAAATCATCATTGTTGTCCTCTTGGCTACAAAATGTCCTCCACATGGTTTATTGTGGCATACATGCAAAATGTCATATATCTCATCTTCTCTCACACATCTCCTCATGGCATGGTCTGGTCTAGTATAAAACAGACATCCAACAATCCTTGAGAAAGGAAAAGATTTTTCAATGAGTTCCCTACTCTCTTTTGGGGAGAAGTGAGGTGGAACTCTACCTGTGACCAGATAGTTAGCTATCTCAGCATACCAGGGTGTTTGTAGACTGATGGAGAATAGATGCTCATTAGGAAAAGAGTCATCTATGGCTTGATTATCTTCTGATGTAGTCAACCTTGAAAGAAAATCTGCAACATTGGCCTTCCTTGGTTTATCCACAATGGTTATGTCAAACTCTTGTATCAACAATAACCATCTTTCCAGTCTACCTATGATCAAAGCTTTGTTCATGAGATATCTATTGGTTGCATGATCAGTGTGTAGAAATATTTGATAGCCTATTATTTAGTGCTTGAATTTTTTCAGGACATGAATCATTGCCAGCATTTATTTCTTTATCACTGTATAGTTGAATTCAACTCCTTGCAAATTTTTGCTGACAAAATAAATGGCATTTTCAATAGCTCTTTTGGTTCTAAGATTGCTCCTATGGCATAATTTGATGCATCTATATGGATGTGGAAAGGAAGCTCCCAATTTAGTCCTTTGAGTATAAGAGCATGATTCAAGGCTACCTTCAAATCAAAAAATTCCTTATCACAATCTTCAGTCCATTAGAACTCAACATCTTTAGTGAGGAGGGTATACAATGGTGTTGCTATTTTTCTAAAATCCATGACAAACCGCCTATAATAACCTGCATGGCCCAATAAACTCCTAACATCCTTCTGCTTTGCAGGTGTGGGAAGATTTGTGATTACCTCAATCTTTGCAGGATCTACTTGAATTCCTTTGTGAGAGATGTAGTGCCCAAGAACTACACCTTCCTGCATCATCATGAAGCATTTTTCACTATTTAAAGAGAGATTGTGATCTTCACATCTATGTAGGACTTTCTTGAGATTCTCCAATGCTTCATTGAAATCACCACCATAGGTGGTGGAATCATCTATATAAATTTCCATGCAATCATGAGAAATGTCTTAAAATATGCTAATGAATGCCCTCTGAAAAGTTGCAAGTGCATTGCATAAGCCAAATGGGAGTACTAAATAGGCATAGGTCCCCCATGGATAGGTAAAAGTGGTCTTCTCCTGGTCCTTTGGTGCAATTTGGATTTGGTTGTAGCCGCTAATTCCATCTAGAAAAGAAAAGTATTGCTTTCGTACAAGTGAGTCCAAAAGTTGATCTATGAAAGGTAAGGGGAAATGGTCCTTTTTGGTAGTAGTTGTGATCAAGAGTTGTTAGCCTATCTAAATGACACAAAACAAAATGAAAAAGATAACAAACAACACTTAACACCTCAAGATAGGGCTACGTTAACTCAAACAAAATAGAGATAAAAGAAAGCAGATTTACCTTGCAAGAGTTGCTCCTTGGTTGGCCCTTTGATAGTCGATGTTTTGTGTGCTCCTTTTATGGCAAGATAGATTAAAGATGGACTCAAAATGATCTATGTGAGATAAGGAATGCAATGAGCTATGTGGGTAGTTGGATTGATGAGTGCAAATGCAAATGATAAAAGCTTCAAAGCATGAAATAATGGATATTTTGTGAATACATGAATGCAAGTGTGAGATAGAGCTTAAATGCAAGATGTGTGAATGCCTAATGAATGAAAATGAAAGAAAATCTTTCATTTTAAGGGAAATTTCTCTAGAGAATTGAACGGTTGAGATTTTTCCAACATGGGCAAGATGAAGGGTTTTGGTGAGTTGAGGACTGACAAGCCCTCACATCTTGCCATAAAGGCTTGTATCTTTGCAATCGTTCATTAGATTTCAGTGATTCCAGCAGCATCATGAAGGTGATTCAAAGCTTTTTTCATCAATCTAGACCCCTTGATCAGTTTTAGCTCCAGGTACTCTTGCATTGATTTTTTTAGTTTGGTGCATTTTTTCAATAACTTGGATATCCTGAAGCTTGGGAAAATATTTTTTGATCCACGTAGCATCACTTCAGTTGCACATCATATTTGGAAGCTTCTATTTGTTGTTGAAGGTCAGTGTCTTTGTGTTTTTTGGAGAAATTTCATTATGGGGCTTGCATAACTCCTTCTTTGGTTATGTTTCACAAAGGAAACTATTCGCAATGGCGGGATGGGATCACACAACATCTCCAATCACTTGCATTGTTGCCACATTTGTATGGTATAGTTCCCCATCCAAGTGAAGGTATTTATAAATTTGCTTGGAGTTGCAGCAGGTACACTGTTCTGGAGATCATTGCTATGCAAGTTGATTGTGATGTTTTGAGATCAATTGATCATTGTGATTGTCCTCACATCCTTTGGACTAAGCTTTGGGAGATATATGGAGATTTAGATACTCCACTCTTCCTTGATGGTCATGATTCAGAATGTCATTCCTCAAATCAATTACCCCATGATGATATTGTTGTGCAAGAGGTTGATTTCCTTGAATCTTCTGAAGATGTTGACAAGGTTCCTTCAGGCGCTTCTTCTCCATCAGAGACTATTGGTATCCCTTCACATTCAGTGATTCCTTGTCCAGGTTCATTGATTGAGGCTTCGATCATCACTCATTAGGAAAAATTCAGTTTTCCAGACTTGGCATCACAGAATGGCTTCATTTTAGGTATCACTGACTTGGCTACTTCTACAACTTTGGAGGACATTCTTGAGGGGATATCACTCCTCTATTTAGATCCCCCTTTGGAGATTTTTCTTGATTCTTCTCATTCCTTTGTCTCAACCTTGATTGGAGATCCTAAGACTATCTTAGAGGCACTTGGTTTCTCTTCAAAGATTTCATGTCCGATACTTCTTCCCTATCATTCCATTCAGGATTTGAGGTTTCTTCAACATCCACCATTGGATTTGCTTCTTCCTAGTGGGAGACTTGTGGTTTGGACACATTTGTTGCTTCATACCTCTTTTAATGGTTTTGAGGACACTTCATTTAGGGGGGGATATCAAGTCTCCATCACATTCATTACATCTCAGTCTTTGGATATTGTTCAGCATCAGTTTCCACATCATCCTAGTTTGTCACCCTCTTCATTGAGTGTGGCATCTTCATCATGAGGCATGGAGACATTTGAGTAGAGTTCAAAGACTTCATCGTCATCCACCTTCATCCTTCCTTCAATTCCTATCTGGAATGGGAAGTATCTCTACACTTGCACTTGGTTTTGTTTCTTCTGAAAGGGAGACAAGTTGTTTGTCAACATTGGATCATGTTTTGTCTTCAGACACTTACCATCTTTACAGGTGATCACATCTTTTGGGGGGGCTATATTGTCTCTCTCTTTCCTCCCTATGGGGGGGCTATTGTATTGTATCCATGTGACAGATGGTGTCCTTGGGGGGTATTTGGGAGTCCTCCATCCTTCCCATCCTATCTCACATTTTTGCATTTTCATCTGCTTTTTTGGAGAGGGGTTTTGTTCCCACTGGGTTTTCCCCTTTTCTCCGGTTGTGGGATATTTTCTACATCTTTTCATGTAAATGGGTACCTAACATGGCCTCATAGTTGGGAACCATCATCGATCATCTTTGCATAATCATTGCATTTTACTCCCTAAGTTGAACTTATGGGGGGTGTTAGTGTAATTAAATTAATTATTACACTAGCATAAGTTAACTTAGTTCATATATCATTTAGTCTTAGGTTGCATTTTAATAAATCATTTAATAATGGGGTAATTTCTCCTTCCTTGTTTGTAGGGATAGGATTTCTTCTAGAAGATGAGTTGTCTTTCTAGAACTTATCTCAACATTTAATAATTTTCTAGTTAGTTAGGTTTCATGTTGTCACATGTTGTTAGATCATGACACATGGAAACATCATCTTGCATCTTGCATCTCTCTCATGCCTATATATTCAGTTCATTTGTACATTTGTGATCATCTCATCTCATAATGTAGATCAATATATAATCTCCATTGTGCATGCCTAAGTTTGAACACTTTCTGTGTGGTTGATTATCTTTCCTAGCAAGGGTCCTCCATTGAAGACTCAAGAGCTTTAGGCACTGTACATCCATAATATCAATAGGAAAAGGGACATGTGAGGTGGAGGTACTTGCAAGTACCTTGGGATGAGGAGAATATTTCCTAAAAAATAAACTTCTTGTTCCCATATGGGAGGAAAGTGACATATGAGGAATTTTAGTATTCCTCAAAAATCTCCATGGGGAAGAGAGAAGTGGTTGGGGAAATAAATGTGACTTTTAAATTCACATGATTGGAAAGGATAAGGTGGTTGGGAGAATAAATATGAATTTTAAATTTATATGAGAAGCACCTTGTGGATAAGACAAGGTTCTTATGAAAGAAGCTGAAAAGTACCTTATGGATAAAACAAGGTCCTTATAATAGAAGGTTCTTGGCTCCATGTGACTAATGTCACAAATGAAGAGTTATAGAACTCCTAACAACTTGCATGGGGAAAAAGAGAGTCTTGGAGGGATAAATGTGAATTTTAAATTCACATGGGGAAGAGGGTCTAGGCTAAATGTGGAAATTGTGAAGGTTGGCCACAAGGGTATGCTAAATGTGGTAAAGGGATTAGATTAAGGTTGTGCAAATAGGTGATTAAGAAAATTAATGAGGGATTAGAGGAAAGTGGACAAATATGGAGGATGTGACATTAAACTTGATTAAAGGTGTGCACATCCTAATCATGGATTAATTAGACTAATCTAGATTAGAAAAAGGTTATATAGGATGTGACAAGGATAGAGAAAAAGAGGAATTTAAAATTGATTTAAATTCCAAAAGGCTAAATGACCAAATTAAATAAATTGATGTATTTATTTAATTTAGAGAAAGGATGAAAGGTAAAGTATTTAATTATAAAATTAAATACTTTAGGAACCTTAGGGAAATGGGAAAATATTAATTAAATAAGTTATTTAATTAATATTGATGAAATAGATGGATAAGGGAGGAAAATTTGACCATATGGAAGTGGTCAAATTTGGATGTCTACATTTTGCTTCTCTTTGAAATATTGTTAAAATAATAGTATTTCAAAGAAAATAAAATGCAGATGACTCAATAGAGGAAGCGACTAAAAAATGATGCCCCATCATGGGAGAGGTTGCGTGAGCTACCCAAATAGAGGGAAATGAAAGGAGAAGCCCCAGTCCTGCAAGGGAATGACGATGATGGAGGAATGGAGGAAAATGGTAGGGTATGCCCCCTCGAGAGGGTGGAAGAGGGATAACAAGGGGCCCCAAGTAACTTCTTGATATGAGGAAACAAAAGGTACTGTTGGATAGATCTCAAAAAATGATGAAGATTTTCTTTTGAATGGAGTGAAATGGATACACGGTTTGCAAATGGCGGCCCTAGGAAGTTAGAGGATTAGTTGAATTAAAAAGAGGTTTAAATAAAAGGGGAAAAATACGTTTCACTTAAAAAGGTTAAAATGGAGGGAAAAAGTTATATAAGATAATTGTAGGAAATTACCACTCCTCATTTGCACAGTTGGTAGTTGAGTGAGAGAGAGTGGAGAGGAGAGGAAGGAGATGAGGAGACGAGGATGCTGGAGGACTATGATTCTGACATCATCCACCAGGGGGATGAGGTACGATGTTTCTACCAAAAGCATGTGGTTCCATGCCAGGTTAGGTTCAAAACCCTCTTTGTGATTTTAAGCATTTTATAATGTACTTTTAGGTTTTAATGTTTTTTCAAAACATGGGTTTTGGGATTGGGGTAGTTTAGGAAAATGGGTCATGGGAAAAATTTTGATTTTGGCAAGCAGGTAGACAAAATCGCCTATTAGAGTCGAGAGAAAAGGGGGAGCGAATTTTCCCAATTAAAGGGTAAATACACCTAGAAAAATAGAAAAGAGACACCATGGGAGGGTGGATTTTCCCTGGGATTGGAAAAATCCTCTTGAGAAAAAGGGGAAGGGTTGCATGGGTGATTATGCCAAATCGAGGGGTGACCCCACCCACAAAAGGGGTGATCCCACCCTGAAGAGGAGTGACCCGCCCAAGGAGGGGTGACCTCGCCCGGGCGGGTTCACCTGCCCAAGGCCTAGGTGGGTCCACCCATGGCCAGGGTGGGTCCACCAAGCCAAGGGCAGGTCTGCTCATGGGGCAAGGGCAAGTTTTCCCATGGGCCAAGGGTAGGTCCACCCACAGTTGGGATAGGCTTGCCTGCAGGCTTAGGGAAGGTCTGCCCATGGCCGGGGTGGGTCCTCTTGCCTAAGGGCTAGGTTCGCCCATGGCTGGGGTGGGCCCACTCGTGGGCCTAAGGCAAGTCCGCCCATGGCTAAGGTAGGTTTTCCCACTAACGGGGTGGGTCTGCCCATGGATGGGGTGGGCTCACCTGCAACCAAGGTGGGCTAGCCAGTTTGGGTAGGTATGGAAGGAGGGGAAAAATAAAAATAGATTAGGCAAGGCATGGAAATTAGGGCCAAAAAGGGGGGGAAACAAATAGTTAAAAGAGAGCTCAGTGCCAGGGAAATGGATAAGAGGGAGGAGATGAAGAAAGAGAGAGGATGACTGACATGTGGGGTTTGGTGTGAATACAAAGCTTTGATAGTTTGCAAACATGTGAGAGATGATCAGAGGTGTTGGAGGAAATGATATCGGTCATGAACGAAGGGGATCATCAGGCGCTGTCATGGGCAGGACTGCTGCATTTATTGGGATACCTTATGATTAGAGCACATCAGGCGATGCTGATATTCCTGATTGAGCGTTGGAGTTCAGAGACCTCGACCTTTCATCTCCTGACAAGGGGGATGACGGTGATGATGGAGGACGTATGGAAAATATTGAGGCTGCCTATAGTAGGCCACCTGGTGAGTGAAATGATATCGAGGGGAGTAGATCAAATCATATCGTGTGGGTGTTGTTTGGATGAGATGACCTACCTATGCAGAGGGGGAGGTTGGACATGGATCGATGCCTAGCGTTGGGGGTGTCAGCGTTGCCATTATACCTATGCAGGTTGATTAGTGGGTTATTATTTCCAGACCAGAGTGGGCTCTTCTGCAGCCTGAGCTACATGGAGGTTATATTACACATTGTCAAGGGGAGAGAGGGGCAATTTGCATGGGGTACATGCATACTGGCACAACTTTATAGAGACATGCACATCGTGTGCTACCGAGAGACGCAAGATACACTGTTGAAGGTATGGGCCTAGGAGCACATTAGTGTTGCTAGGCTAGAAGTGGTGAGAGCAGGACTAGAGGGTGAGACAACACTAGTAGCATGGTGGTATGGGTTAGAGTATGGCTGGGTGTGGCACTATGAGGGCTCCAAGGATCTGGAAAGATGGAGGAGGATATAGTGTGGAGGTTGTACATAAAATGACAGTTTTCAAGATGGAGGAGAGATGATGCAGGTTTAGAGGATAATTTTGTACCAGATGCTTCATAATTGGGAGGGAGCCACAAATAGTGGAGACACATAGACCAGACAGAGTGACCAAATAGTTTGGGATTACATAGGACATTCTGCATGGACTAGATAGGTTTCAATGGATTACATGAGAGCAGCCATGGGGAGAGTCAATTTTGCCAAGGTTTGTGAGAGAGCATTGGGAGACATTGCATTTAGTACCCTACTTGGGTAAGACTGGGGGGAGATCGATGTAATAGTGATAGTTTTATATGTCGCATGGTATCTCTTTCATCAACCCAAACGGATTAATCCAGAGGAGCTGATTGTGGGGGCATTGGGGTTTAGGCTAGAGGATGAGCTACTATTGGTAGGCTAGAGGAGAGGTAGGAGGGGACAACAGAGGAGAGGATAGGAGGCAGCTGGAGTAGCGGGGTGGCAGGGGGATGTAGGGTCATAGAACAACAGGATATAGGACAGGGTGAGGCTAGGGCCCTAGGGTAGTAGGAGAGGATGAGGAGGAGGAGGAGACAGTGAAGGAGAGCTAGAGTGAGGATTAAGGCAAAGGAGGGGAGGGATGAGGCAGGGATTGGGAGAGGGATGGGAGAGGGTAGGAGGCAGTTGGAGCAGCAGGAGAGAGTATAGATGGTGGTTGGGGCCGCAGAGCAGCAGGAGAGGGTGATGAGGAGGAGGAGGAGACCATAGAGGAGAGCCCAGGTGGAGATCGAGGTACAGGATAGGGGGATGAGGTATATGTGGAGATTATGGATGAGATAGATGAGACAGAGGTGGAGGTGATGGATATGGATGTTCATGATATTCCTTCATTGGCCATGGTAGCATCAATAGCAAAGGATTCGACTATATTGTTGAGAGGGGCCATGGAAATATTATAGATTTTCGAGTAGAAATTGAGAGATACAGAGGCTACGAGATGTAGACTAGAGGTAGAGCTGAGCAGGCTATGAGTAGAGGTGGCCAACACGTTAGCAGAGGGAAATAGGGTTTTTTAGAGATGTATCTGATGCAGTGTCGTAGCATGAGGAGCTACAGGTAGAGAGGGATAGTCTGCTAGCTGAGGTGAGATATCTATGAGCAGAGGTGACTCGGCTGGAGGGAGAGGTATCCAGAGAGCATGAGGAGGTGGTGGCAGCGAGATGGGAGCGAGATAGGATAGAGGCAACGATAACTATATTGCAGGCGAGAGGACAATGAGAGCTAGGAGGAGTGACAGATCAAGCATTGGTGGAGACCTTGGCACAGGCTGAGAGAGACATGGATGATTTGAGGATACAGGTGGAGGGGCTACTGAGAGAGAGGATTGAGATGAGATGAGAGTGAGACAAGCTCCATGATAGGGTTGAGGTAGTAGATCAGATAGTGGGAGACATGGGGCTGATGTAGGTGAGGGAGGATGCTATGAAGGTCTAGGTGCAGACCTTGGAGACAGAGAGGGATGTAGCATAGACACAAGTTCAAATCCTACGAGGTGAGAGGGACACAACATGAATACAGGTGAAGACCCTGCAGAGTGAGAGGGATGCATCACAGAGATAGGTGCTGACCCTACAGAGTGAGAGAGATGTGGCAGTGGCTCAGACACATATTGTAGAGAGAGAGAGGGATGCAATACATGATTAGGCACAAGCAGCGTAGGGTGAGGGTGGTGAGGCAGGGGCAGAGGTATAGAGATTGTAGCAGGCTATGGAGTTTGAGAGGGATAGGGCCATAGAGCAGGTGTCACAGAGGGGGGCAAAGATAAATTAGCTGAGGTTGGCATAGGACACATGGGTGAAGGAGCGGAGATCCATCTATGGGGATCAAGAAAAATATAGACATGAGCATAATGTAGTTAGGTATCAGGGTGTTGAGAGAGATGAGTATATGAGGGAGACATCTTTCTAGATGTGTGCTTACCAGTGGGCAGTTCTAGATCTGACATAACACACAACTCACTATGTCCAATAGGTGCCTCAGATTCCTGCACCATCCCAGTCACTAGGGACATGTACCCGAGGGTACAACGACTATCAGGTGACTCCTCCATGTAGAGGGCCAGTTCCTAACTCTCCACAGAGGTCAAATGTGGGCAACTCATAGTAGAGATGATAGAGGATAGGTGACAAGATTCCAATTTTGGACAGGTGCATGAATGATGTATAGTACAAAGCAATAGAGATCAGAGTTGATATAGAGGCTTGTATTTGTACTTTATTTGATGATATATGTGATGGATATGTATTTTGGTTATATGATGGACATTATTACAGACTATGTGATAGACATTCATATTTTGATCTTTATATATGATATGAGATTGCCCTTATTGACACTATGTGATGCTTATGTGATGGATAATTTTATTTATGCATGTGTATTTTGATGATTTTGTTTATGGATGATCATTATGATATGATGTATGGATATGCTTATGATGATCTATATTAATGCTTACATGGATGAGATGTATAATATGTATGATGATTAACGTGTATGATGCAGGATGTGATGGATGATTTATGACTATATGCTATGGATATGGTTCTAACAACTTGTGATGCAGGTGGCGATGTATGCAATGTGTTAATGATATGGATTAATGTGGAAATGATTGATTAATGAAATAAATTCAAGATGTCTAGAATAAGCAAATATGATTAATCTTAACAACGTGAAATGGTAATGCATATGAGATTAAATGTAATGAACCTAAAATGTGGGATGAGATGCAATTAAATTGCTTACAAACACTAATGGATAAATGAAATGCAACATGAATGGTAGATGGAACTTATTTGAGATCATGCTTACTTTAGCCTATACAAAATAAGGGTGTGTGATAGGTGAGTGCAATGACCTAATGTGAAATGAAATGCATTATGAACATAAATGTCAATAAGGATGTGCATAGTAATGAAGGTAGATGGTAGGCGTATGGTTGATTTAATGACAAGTACTTTCCTTGTAATAATTTAAGGGAAGATTAGTGTGAAACTACACCTGTCAAGAACCATAGGTATCCTGAGAAGAATGGGAGATGGAAGGTGAATGTTTGCACAACCAAAATCATAGGTCATAGCTCAAGTATGAATGCAATGCAATGGAATTGGTCATGAAATGCAATCCTAATGTAATTTTCCATTTTCAGAGCACTGATTTTTGCTATAGCATAAGACACTAGGTACCATGGTATGTAAACCAAGGAAAAATTAGTGTCCAATGCATAAAACAAACATAGAAGAAAAGTAGGTTATCCCAACACCCCAAAGTCACGAAGACCTTGGTCAGGCCAGGAATTGGGACAATAAAAAACACAAAAGGATGCCCCAACATAACACAAGACCTCCGAGATCTTGGTGGGTACCATGAGGAACAACCAAGAAGATAACAACAAAGAAAAAAAGATCATTATATGCCCTTATGTTAACCGATCAAGACACACCATAATATGATAGATCATGGCGGCCTTGACAAGTGATGATAGGGAGCTTAAATGATAAACAAAAGCCAAAAGTATCATAAGATCACAATCAATTTAAAAATGTCCTTTGCCATAGGATCGAGAGAATGGATGGGGTTGATGAGGTTTGTTAGGAAGGATGCATCCTATTGAGACCAAAGATGGATTCTAAACTAAAAGATAGATAAATGATATAAGAAATTCTGAAACCAATTGAATCTCATGATACAAGTGGATCTCATTTGTGAAGAACCAGCTAGATAAGGACATACTTGATGACATGACACGGGACACAAGACACAAGACTAACATATCCTAATGACCTAGGGGCTTGGGGGGCGATCAAAGATTATCCTTTCCTACATGAAAGTGCAGAGCTCTTGTAGTTCAAGAAAAGACTATGGATAAAAGTGGAAAGAGGACTAACAAAGATGAGTGATAGAAAACGATGACCAAGAAAGAAGAGAAAAAAAAAGCCCTGGGGGTGGATCAAAATATTGACCTTGCCTACGTGCAAGTGTAGGGGAAATGTAGTTTGAAAAGGACCAAAGACAGACCAAGAATAAGAATGTAAAGAGGACAATGAAGACCACCATGGAAGACCAAAATAGGATGGAAAAATGCCTCGAGGATAGATCAAATGATCAGCCTTGCCTACGTGAAAGCGTAGGGACAACATAGTTCGACAAAGATGAAAAGGATCGACGGGACGTGATGAGATCTAAATGAAGACCAACACAATGAAGGATCCTAGATGGACATGAAGGACTGACAAGATGAAAAGACTAGTGACACAAGCTTAAATTAGGATAAAAGCTTAGGATGATAGATAGCATATGAAGATTTTCCAATGATCAATCAAAATATACCAAGCGACCAGATGAAAGATGCGAATGAAAGGATGGGATAAGTGGGACGATAAGATATGAGATTGGGATGGATGGAAACATACAGTAATTAGGACACTAGGTAGATAATGATTAAGCCCTTTGTGAATGGCGCATGTGACCAAGTTTTCACCAAACATACTTATCCAAGGCGCCACTAAGGGTGGTTTTCACCATAGGATGAATTATTTCTCTTTACTATTTTTGAAGTTTTTTTGATTTTTTGATTTTTTGTATTTTTAACAATTTTTTACTTTTTTTTTATATTTTTGATTTTGCAGGATAGGATACCCTAGCTGATTTAAGTGTAGAATTTTTTCAGGTGTATGATTTTAATGGGATCCTCTAGGGGCTCTCCTTCAGGTGTAGCAAGTTTGTAGGCCCCTGATCCATACTTTGCGGTGATGACATAAGGACTGAGCCAATTTTCTTCAAAATTTCCCTTCTTTTCTCGGTCTTGTTGAGTGTGTTGATTCTCCTTGAGGACTAAATCACTAACATTAAACTGGTGAGGACGAATTTTCTTTTTGTAGCTTCTTTTCAAATGATTCTGATAGGCTTGAAGGTGTTCATATGCTTTGATCCATATTTCATCTAGGAGTTCGAGTTGGACAAGTCTTGCAAATCGAGTGTCTTCATCATTGATAAGATTCTTCAGGGAGATTCTTAGTGATGGGATTTCTACCTCAATCGGAAAGATGGCTTTGGCACCATAGATGAGGGAATACGAAGTGGCACCAGTAGGGGTGTGGATGGAAGTACGGTATGCCCAAAGGGCGGGATGGATGTGAAGGTGCCAATCTCGACCAGTATTGTTGACTGCCTTTTTAAGGATCATGATGAGGGTTCTGTTGGTGGCTTCTGCCTGACCATTACCTTGGGGGTAATAAGGCATAGACTAGCAATGTTGGAGGTGAAAGGTATCACAAAGGTGTTTCATGGCTTGGTTTTTGAAAGGATTTCCATTATCAAAAATGATGGTTGATGGTATTCCATATCTACAAAGAATATGGAAAAGGATAAATTTAGAAATCAAAGTACCTATGAACTGTGAGAGTGGCATTGCTTCCACCCACTTGGTGAAGTAATTAGTTGCAATAATGATAAAGGTATGTCCATTGGAGGATGGGGGATATATCTTTCCAATTAGGTCGAAACCCCACTGAGAGAAGGGCCATGGTGCTACAAGAGGCTACATATCCTATGCTGGAGAATGTATTAGATCGGTGTGTTGTTGACAGAGTAAGAACTTCTTGACGAATTCACAAGAATCATGTTCTAATGTAGGCCAATAATATCCTACACAGAGAATTCTCTTGGCTAGGGCCATGCCATTGGAGTGGGCCCCACATACACTACTATGTACCTTCATTAACATAGTATGGGCTTCAGTCTCATTCAGACACCAGAGGAGAGTTCCATCATACCCACGTCGATAAAGTGTATCACCTAAGATGGTGTAACAGGATGTACGTTGGATGAAAGACTTACATTGGTTTTGTGTGAGATTGAGGTATGATATTGTCACAAAGGTAGGTGTAGATATCATGGTACCAAGGGGCTGTGGGACCTACAATGTCACACACCATCTCACTTTTTGGGATATCATATGTCGGGATTAAGAGTTGTTCAATGAGGAACTTACACTCTATTTTATCTTTGGGCATGTCAATTAAAGAACCAATGGTAACCATGTCATTTGTTGCTTTGTTTTGGACTCTTGGAATTTGATCAAACTGGATGGAAGTGAAATACTTCTTAAATTCATCTACCATGCATTTATAGGGTAGTAGTTTATCATCTTTTTTGATAAAATCATCGTTGAGCTGTTTGATGATTAATTAAGAATCTCCAAAGACTCTAAGGTGAGTGATATGCCATTGAATTGTAATTCTAAGGCCAGTAAGAAGAGCTTCATATTTAGCTATATTATTTGTGCACGGGAAGGCCAATCTGAATGACTTCGGTATATAATCTCCCTGGGGGGTGACGAGCAAGATTCCTGCCCCCGATCCATTATGTGTGTAAGACCCATCAAAGTACAACGCCCATGTGCCTGCTTTTGTTATTATGAAGACTCCTTCATTAGGAAATTTTGTTGTTAGGGGATAGGCATCTACTAGGGGAGCATCTTCCAATTTATTAGCTATCACTTATCCTTTAATAGCTTTTTGGCCAACATATTCTATATCAAATTCACTTAAAAACATGACCCACTTAGCCATGCAACCAGTGAGAATTGTCCCTGGATAACAGGTATTTCAGTGGGTCGACCTTGGAGATGAGCTTTACTGGATGACTGAGCATGTAATGCCAGAGTTTTTGCAAACTGAAAACCATGGCTAGGCAAGATTTTTCCATTGGGGAGTAGTTGAGCTCAACCCACCAGGGTTCAAATAATGTAATAGATTTCTCTTTCCTTTGATGACTCATCATGTTGTGCCAGTAATGCCCCCAATGCCATTGAAGTAGCCAAAATGAACAATAGGAGTGGCTTACAAGGAATTGGTGGCATTAGGATTGGTGGGTGAGCCATATACTCCTTGATTTTGTCAAAGCCAAGTTGACACTGCCGAGTCCACTTAAAAGCATTGTCTTTATTCAAGAGATGAGTGAATGACTAACACTTGTTAGCTAATTGAGCAATGAATCACTGGATGGGTTGTAGTTTACCTTGAAGGCTTCTTAATTGTTTGAGGTTGTGTGGTGGAGGCATATCCATGATTTCCTTAACTTTCTTTGGATCAACTTCTATACCTCTTCGAGAGACAATAAAACCCAGTAGTTTTCCTGATGTGACCCCAAAGACACATTTCTTTGGATTCAATCTTAGCTTATACTACTCTAGATGCTCAAAGATCTTGTTAAGGACCATAGGATGTTCTTCCCATGTTCTTCCCTTGTTCTTGACTTTCCTAATAGATCATCAACATAATCTTCCATTATGATGTGGATGAGGTCGTGGAAGATAATGGTCATAGCTCGTTGATTGGTTCTCCTCGTGTTTTTGAGGCCGAAGGGAATGACATTATAGCATAACATGCCCCAAGGTGTACTAAAAACTATTTTATGTTGGTCTTCGGGTGCAATTCTAATTTGATTGTATCTTGAGAAGCCATCCATGAGGGAAAGCATCTCATGTCCTGCAGTGAGGTCAAACATGTCTATGCTTGGCAAAGGAAAATCATCTTTGGGGCAAGCCTTGTTGAGGTCAGAGAAGTTTTTACAAATTCTAATGGTGTTGTTTGGTTTGGCTACACGCACTACGTTGGAGATCCATTCTGAATATTCAATGGGCCTTATGAATCTGACATCCAATAGCTTCTCTAATTCCTTCTTAACAAGTAGAGCCACTTGGGGGTGAATTTTTTATAGCTTTTTCTTAACAGGTTTGGCATCAGGGCCTACGTCGAGGTGATGTAACAATAAAGCGGGTTCAAGGCCTGGAATGTCTGAATATGTCCATGCAAAGTTGATGATGCCTTCTTTGAGAAGCTTGGTGATGGTAGAATATTCTTCCTCTGACAATTCTTTGGCTACATAAGTGATTTTGGGATCCTCTTTAGTTCCCAAATTTATCTCTTGAGTTTCCTCTATTAAGACGAACAATCGTTTAGAGAGCTGAGTTCCTAGGAGGGGAAGATGAACATCCGCATCTTCTAGCGCCTCATCGAGGTTTTAGCTGTTAGATACACCCTTTTTTTTACATTTTCTATGTCAAGAAGTTCCTCGGGGAGGTTTTCACAAGGTGACCTTTTTTTATTTTGTTTCCTTTTACTTTTGTGGTTAGGTTGTTCATCTTCCCCCAATCCCATGAGATGTACGTACTAATCCATTGTAGGAAAGGTATCGACGGGAGAACTACCATGTAGGTCCTAGTCTATAAGTTCAGGATGTTTAGGAGATAAGCCCATGGTGCATATGTGTAAGTAGTCAAACATGGAAGAGAGGTTGATGTGATCCACATCATCATATGCATGTATGATGGATTCCTCCTCTGGTATATCTTCAAGGATATTATTTCTCTCACTATCATTATTAGAGGCACTAGATGATGCTATAGATCCCTTCTTTTTTTTTATCATGACCCAAGCCTAAGTTTCTTGGTCTTATTGTAGCCTCAATATGGTGTTTCCTTCCTTGCTCTTCAGTGCCAAGGCCTCTCCCCTGATAATTGTGCTTTTCTATGAACTTAGATGGCCAAGGATAGTTCTCCTGGAAATATTCTTTCAAAGGAGGGGAGGGGTCTGGTTCCTCACGGTAGACCCATTGGCTGATTTCATCTTTGAGTGTGTCTTGCCTTAATCGAGGAGAGCGAAAGGTGCTAGATCCTACATTCAGAACATTAAAGGTGATAGTCTTGTCTTCTTCCTTCGGTACAAACTAAGAGGGTTGGCTATTTGTGTGTGGCGAGGGTGGCATGGTTTCCATACTCAAAGATGTGCACATTTCGTATTCACCACAACCCTTGTCAATGATTTGGACCTTGGTATTGGTGGAATCAGATGTGGATGATGGATTGGATGAAGTGGTGGCTAAAGTGGTGGTAGATGATTGGGATGATGATGTTTGTAGCGGTCCCATTTCCACTCCAAGACAATAGTGGGAATGAGTAAAAGAAGCTTCTAATGCACATAAATATTCAAATGGCTGGGGATCCGCATGTATGGTAACTTCTACCCCATTGAATGGGAATTTTAGGCATTGATGGTATGTGGATGGAACGACTTGCATGGCATGAATCCATGGATGGCCAAGGAGGATGTTATAGGGGAGTTCTAGATCAAGGACATGACAAGTTATGTATTGCACAACTGGACCAACCTTGATCATAAGGCATATTGTTCCTTTAGAATCACGCTCTACATTATCATATGCCTTGATTGTGATGACCTGATTATTTAAATCAGCATGGGTGTATCTTACCTGATTTATGAATTTCAATGTACAAAGGTTTAGGGTAGAACCATTATCTACCAAGACCCTTTTTATTTTATGCCAATTTACAAGGACCTCTAAATGGAGGGGATGGTTATGATTGGAGTCAATGCAGGGCATATTGTTTTAGCTAAAACCTAGCTAATAGGTGGCAGAGAGGTGCCCTACCAATGCTTGAAATTGTGCAGGGTCTATGCCATTAGGAAATTGGGCGTCCCGTAAGGCCTTATTTTGGATTTCTTGATTTGTGGGAGAAGACTTAAGTAAGTCCAAAATGGATATTTGTGCTGAAGTCTTTCCCATATGGTCAAGAATTTTGTATTGAGCATTAGTAGGCTATGGCTGGGTGGATGTGGAGGCTCTAAGGACTGTGACGCAAGTTCGATGGGTGGTGATAGTGAATTGTGGATCTTTTCCTTATACGTGTATCATAGATACATGTGGTTCCACTTGTTCAATATGCATGACGATACCTTGATAATTGAAAGACACATTCTTATAACTGATGTTGTTTGTGGTGTTATCCTGATTATTGTTATTGATAGGCCATGGGTTTGATGTACTAGGACCTTGGTTATGCTTAGGGAAAGCATTTTGATATATTCACAATTCAGCATTGGAAGAAGGTGTTGCATTGGAATCCACATGTATTTCACCCCGATCTATGAGATCTTGGATGTACATCTTCAGACTCTAACACTTATTCAATGTATGTCCTTTAATCTTGTGGAACTCACAATATTCATTTTCTTTAAAATAGGTTGGTTTAGGCTTGGACTCATCGGGTGGCTTGGTCATAGGATATGTAATAGGGTAATTGGTTGAAGAATCCTATTAAACAGGACACTTAGGCGTTCCCCTAGTTGAGTGAATTGACATTTGTCATCCCCTTGGTTATTCTGATTGGATTGTTGGTTGGGATGAGGTGCCCCCTGTGGCACTGATATAGCATGAGGGTTTGACTATTGAGGGGGGTATTGTGGGTTTTGAGAAGCATTGGCCACTTGGATGTTTCTAGTGTCATTGATACCATCATTAACAACATTTTTTTTTGTTCCAATAATGGGGCTTGTCCCTGGACAACTTCTCCTTGTCAGAGTTAAAGATTTTGAGTAGCCCTTTAGCAATGAGGGCTCTCTCAAGAATAGGACATTTCTCCACGATTTCAGCAAAGGTCATGACATAATGGAGTTTGAAGTAGTGGGCCATGTCTGGATGGGAGTTTTCAATGAACAAGGTGATCATGTCCTTTTCCTGTAATGGAGATTTCATGTGACTGGCTAGAGCTCTCCATCTTTGAAGATAGCTCGCAAAGGTTTCTCCCTCTCGCTGCTTTTCCTTCAGGAGATCTAAGATGTCGATATCCTTCTCCATATTAAAGGAGATGTGGGAGACAAACTCTTCTGAACGTTGTGCAAAGGACTTGGTAGACCCTTTCTTAAGACCCATAAACCAGTCAAGAGTTATTTCATGTAAACTCCTAGGGAACAATCTCATGAGGTAATTTTCATTATGCATGACTTCTTGACAGTGGGCGTAGAACTCTTGAAGGTGAGGTTTGGGGTCTTTGGTTCCTTTGTATTTATCAAATTTTGACATTTAAAAATGTTTTTGGAAGGGAACCAATGAAACAAAAGGATCAAATGGGTAGGGACAAATGTCCTCAAACTTGAATGATTATTTGTCGGTCCTAGCTTGTAAGTCCTTTAACATAGGTTTGACTTCTTCTAGATCTTGATTGATAGGCGTTGCAAGAATTGGATTGGATGAACTAGGATGATTGTATGGAGGATACTACTATTATGATGAAGATGTTGTTGAAGCAGCATGATCATAAGCGGTTTGAGGTGTGTGTGGAGGTGTTTGTTGGTATTGATTGGCGTAAGCAGATTGCGGATTGACGTAAGGTGGATATGAAGGATTTTGATGGTAAGAGGTGGTACCTACTTGTTGGTATGGTGGCTATTGTTGATAGTATGAAGTGGATGGAGTTCCCTACTAGTATTGTGTAGCAGCTTGATAGTACGATGACGTGGAAGGGCCCCTTGCTGGTAAGGCGACATTTGTTGATAATAAGAGGTGAATTGACCACCTTGTTGATAAGGTGGCTATTGTTGAATATAGGATGTGGATGAAGCACCTTGTTGGTATGAAGGATGTTGCTAAGTGTAGTATGGATTGGAATGGTAATTGTATGCAACATTGGGTTTTGTGATGTATGGAGGTCGTTGTGGATTAGACTCCTATTGGTATGGGTTTGTGTGTGATTGCAGAGGATTAGTGTAAGGAGGTGGTTGAGACTACGGGGGGTTCTGAGTGGTCATATGAATTTTTTGATTAGGATTGGACGTAGCAGCATAAACAATGTACATACTAGTCAAGGGGTTAAGATATTAGGTGAGAGGATTTAATTGTGTTTGTGTGGGAACGTGTGTATGATGGGGTGGTTGTTGTTGTTGTGGGGGCTACTAACAATGTGGGTGAGATGGGATGTGATGTTGTTGTGGGACCGCTGCAAAAGCTCCATGGGGGCATTGTGGTGGCTGTGATGTAGTTTGTGTTACTTGATATTGGGGTTGTGTCAGAACAGTCGTGTGCTACTGAGGAATGGGAACATTTTGCTGCGGGATGGTAACGTTTGGTTGCAATATTGTGACATTTTTCTATGGAGATTGTTGATGGGGTGGTTGAGATGAAATAGAAATGGTAGTATCATGTTGTGATGATGCTTGCATCACAATGGATTGATGAGGATTAACGGGAGGCTACTGAAATGTAGGGATATTACCTTGATGGGGTGGTGGTAGATTGCCAGCAGGTGTAGATCCTAGAGGTGGCATCAATGCAAGAAGTGTGGTGCCCCTAGTGTTGACAGGTGGTTGAGGTGGAAGTGGTGTAGCAGTCAGAATGTTCTGTGGCATACTATAAGCATGGGGGTCATTAGGATCAAGTGGGGCCATAGCGGCTACAGATAGGAGGTGAGGATAACTGGCGACTTGGTTCATCACAACATTTCCGAACTTAGGATGATACCAATTCACTATAGGTGGACCTTCGAGAATATACGAATTTTTTGGAACATTTATTTGTAGATCTTGTGATGCAGGAAGGGACTGGGCGTCGGTATACTATGACATAGTGAAATCGGGTGGTGGTTTGATTACTTTCATGATTAGAGTTGCAAGATCTTATCCCCACACTCGTTGAGGAGGCAAACTATCATCTGAACATTAGTAGGATTGCTTAGGTATTCGTCAATGGTGACTTCAGGTTGATTGACCATGTTCTCGTCTCCCAATGGTGAGGTTTTTTGGAAATCACTATCGGACTATGATGATGCACTATTATTGGGATCTTGAGGGATATTTGTACCATTGTTGGGATCTTGTGGGATGTTGGTAGTGTTGTTGGGATCTTGTGGGATGTTTGTAGTGTTGTTGGTATCCTAAGGGACATTCAAGTGGGAACCTTGGGCTTGTTGTTCAACCATTTGTTTCTTGGCTTGTGATCAAGTCTAAATAGGCATGAAAGTGCAAAACTACTATGAGACTAAGATGTGGTTAAACTCTAGGATGCAATGCCTAAATGATGATTGAAGGATTGATTTGGTTGGATAGTGGATCAACTGATTGGATGATTTGATAAGGATTAGATTGGATTGGATTGATAGATTGGATGATTGGATAAGGATTAGATTGGATTAGATTGGGTAAGATTGATTGATGAAAGAATTGATAAGTTTGAATGATAGGATAAGATTTGATGATGGAAGGGATTCTAAACCAGGTTTAGAGATCACCCTAGGTGACTTAAGGTGTTGATTGATCAGATTTTGGATAGGTAGATGATTGGGGCACCGAATCCAACTTGAGATGGAAGTGGATTGATAGGGCCGAATGATGATGATTGACTCAGGACAAATGGTGATCCTAAGCAGAAGTTACAAGATGACGATCAATTTCAGACACTTGGGTCAATTTGGATAATGACTTCAAACGAAGTTCAAAGGATTTGATTGTGAAAATGATGATGGATATGCAACCTAGAGATGCTTTATGATGTACCTATATGATTCAGATGATGCAGATGCAAATTACGAATGATGTAGAATGATGGGGTAAAGATTAGACCACTCTAACCAAGGTGCAGGATTGCCTAACTAGGGGGAAAGGTTGCCCAACTAGAGGTCAAGTTCTCCTATCCTAGGGTAGGTTCACCTATTTGAAGGTCAGGTTTGCCTATCCTAAGACAATTTCGCCTATCTGAAGGTCAGGTTCACCTATCATTGGGTAGGTTTTCCTATCTGAAGGTCTGGTTCGCCTATCCTTGGGCAAGTTTGCCTATCTGAAGGTTAGGTTCACCTATCTAAGGTTAGGTTCACCCAAGTTAACTTTCAAACTTGTCTAAATAAAAAAAGAGGATGAAATAAACTATCAAAATGTGCAAACAGGTGTTTGGAATGGGGAAACGGGTGTTCAAAATGAGTAAACAGGTGCTTGAAATGGGAAACAAATGCTCGAAGTGGGAAAATGGACATTCAGAATGAGGCAATGGATGCTTGAAATAGGAAAATGAATGTTCAAAATGGGTAAACGGATGCTCAGAATGAGGAAATGGATGCTCAGAATGGGAAATGGATGCTCAGAATGGGGAAACAAATGTTCAAAATGGGGAAAAAAAGGCTCAAAATGGGAAAATGAACATTCAGAATGAGGAAATAGATGCTCAGAATGGGAAACAGATGTTCAAAACAGGGAAACAGATGCTTAGAACAGGTAAATAGGTACTCAGAACAATTGAATGAATGGGGAAACTGGTTGTTCAAGGTGTAGGATCACCCTGCTTGGGGAAAGTTCATCTAACTTAAGGCATGTTTTCCCCTATTCAGAGTAGGTTCTCCCCTGTTAGGGCAGGTTTTCCTTTGTTAGGGGAAAGTTCATCTGTTTGGTGAAAAGATATACAATTTTGACAGAAACAGGCTAAGGAATGACTGAGACAGAGGGCAGGTTCACCTATTTGGTGAAATGATAGTCAATTTTGATAGAAATAGGCTGAAGAATGACTAAGATAGAGGGTAGGTTCACCCCTGTTTAGGGAAGGTTTTCCCCTATTCAGGGTAAGTTTTCCTGTTTGGTGAAAAGATAGACAATTTTGAAAAAAATAGGCTGAAGAATGATTGAAACAGAGGGCAGGTTCACAAATCACAATCACCAACAGAAAAGGTTAGGGGGTAAGTATTAATCAAAATGGTAGAAAGTAGAGTCTAAAAATAAATTTTAGATCACTATTTTACCTTATAGAAGCTTCTATTCAGGGCAGGTTCACCCCTTTATAGGGCAGGTTTTCCCCTCTGTAGGTTAGGTTCACCCCTCTATAGAAAACAGTGAAGAAATTTGGCCTCTATTGATTAGAAGGGCGACTCTGCAGGGTAGGGTTGCCTTTGTTAAGGTCGGGGTCACCTGTATTTGGGAAGGTTCACCCCTATTAGGAGAAAGTTCACCTCTCTATGACCTGAACCTGTAAAATATAAAAAAACAACAAACATAAAAGCAAAAGGACCCATTTGTTGGTCCCACCGGGCATGCTAGAAATGTGATCAAGACTTGTTAGCCTATATAAAGGACACAAAATATAATGCTAAAGACAACAAACAACACTTAACACCTCAAGATAGGGCTACGTTAACTCAAATAAAATAGAGATAAAAGAAAGTAGATTTACCTTGCAAGAGTTGCTCCTTGGTTGGCACTTTGATAGTGAATGTTTTGTGTGCTCCTTTGATGGAAAGATAGATTAAAGATGGACTCAAAATTATCTATGTGAGATAAGGAATGCAATGAGCTATGTGGGTAGTTGGATTGATGAGTGCAAATGCAAATGATAAAAGCTTCAAAGCATGCAACAATGGAGATTTTTTGAATACATGAATGCAAGTGTGAGATAGAGCTTGAATGCAAGATGTGTGAATGCCTAATGAGTGAAAATGAAAGAAAATATTTCATTTTAAGGGAGATTTCTCTAGAGAATTGAATGGTAGAGACTTTTCCAACGTGGGAAAGATGAAGGGTTGTGGTGAGTTAAGGACTCACAAGCCCTCACATCTTGCCATGTGGAGGCTGAAGTGTCACAAGGAAAAATGAGTTGGAAAAGGGACATGTGAGGTGGAGGTACTTGCAAGTACCTTGGGATGAGGAGAATATTTCCTCAAAAAGGAACTGTAAGAGAGGGGGACCATTGCGTGCAAGACCCCAGGTCATGGAGGGTCAAGACGTGAGAGGCTGCCTAACTTACCTCAACTAAGTGTAGTGTTTAAGGTATGAGGGAGAGAATCATGAGGATTATGGAACCTTACAACCACTCTACAATCTTGAGTTCTAAGATGGGCTAGGAAAGTCAGTTTTTAGGTCCAACTCTGCATCTCAGGGAGCTCTCCGCCCGAGGATGTCAACACAAACTTTGGATGACAGCGCGACACACTGGCATCTTGAAAGTGCACTATAGTTTGTACGGTCAGAACACAACTGAGGAAAGGTTGAACTTGTTAAAACAACTAACGACCTAGCTTAACATTTTCTAAGAGAACAAAACAATACTATGAAATAAGAGAAATATAGGTTGAGGTGATAAAATAGATATACCAAAGCTAAGGTGAGAAGGACGATCTCGTAGAAGAGCCTATTTTCCAGCTAGCTCCACAAAGTGCATCCACCTACACATAGCAAGAGAGAAAATGTTGGGGGGATGTATAGGGGTCTACCTCAGTCAGACTCTCATTTAGGTGTTTCCACCTCCATGGACAACCAAAGGAATGAGATAAAGAAGCAATGTAATGAAAACACAAACACTACAATGTAGTACAATGTTATTCATGAAATGATAGAGGAGATGAGAGGGAAGCTTACCACCTCCACCAAGAGCACTCAAGGCTGCTTGGGGGAGAAATGAGAGGAAATCAAGCCTTTGCTATGAAAGGCATGGTCCCAAACGTGCTCTACCGAGTTGATGGAGTGTGATGTTGCTACAATGGAATGCTTAGAAATGAGTCAGAGTGAGCTTGATAGTGAATGTGTGAGTGCAGGAATGGAAACTTGATGTGATCAAGAGTTGGAATGCAAAATGAAAGAGTGAATATGAAGGAATGAGGATGAAAAATGGCCATATTCAAGTCGATTGACCGAAGGAGGCATTACAACTTCACTGCCAATGGAAAGTGTAATGCCTCTGCTGGCTCACTCATAGGAATCTGCCAAGGACATTAGCGCATCGCACAAACGTCTGCACATCGCGCAGGAATCCCAGACAAAAATGCCTCCACCAACACACAAAATAGGCTCCACATTGACCACCAACAATAGGCTTAAGTAAATTTAAGCCTCCGACTTTGGTTTTCTAAAGTGTATGAAGGAAAAAAGGTGAATTGTGCCTAGGGTGAAAATTCGCTCTTATGCATTTTTCCCCCACTTTAGCGAGCATGAGTACTGATGAGTGCTTGGTAAAGTAGATCAAGAAGAGAGTAGGGTTAGAAAAGTATACCTAAACTATTGCGGAAGTAGTACTCGGTTTGGTATACCCAATGTTGCAGGAGATGTGAAGGGCTCCATAGCTGCTCGGAACTATGAAGTTGGAACAAAGCACATTACAGGCCTGCGAACTTGAAAGGAGGAAAACCACCAAGATCTCTCGCATGGAGGAAGCCCCAAGGAAGTGGACTCTGTAGAGTTAGGAAGCAGAAACATTTCTACCCACAGATAGAGCATGTCTGAAGTGGCGACAAGTCTACCCATAGGTAGAGCTTGTCTAAAGCAATGACACATCTACCAGTAGATAGAGCATGTCTAAAGTAGTGAAACATCTACCCACAGATAGAACATGTCTAAAGCAACAACACATCTACCCACAGATAGAGCGTGTCTAAAGCAGTGACAAGTCTACTAAAAAATAGAGAGTGTCTAAAGTGGTGACACATCTACCCATAGATAGAACGTGTCTAAAAGTGGCCAGTCACATAGACCATAAAACTTTCAAAGGGGTCCCTCGGGAACCCTTCAAAAGGAGAGGGGTCCACTCAAGGGATGCATTGTTTGAAAAGTGAGGTCTAGTTAGGTTGCCCCCAAGCTAGACACAGAAGGGCGAATGGAAAGGGCCTAGTCGGGTTGCCCCCAGGATAGACGTGAAAAGGTCCATTTATCATAAAGGATTTTGAAGAAGGGGTCCCTAGGGAACCCGCCATGGAGAAGAAATGAGATCCACTCAAGGGACACGCAGTTCAAAAGTAATTTTTTTCCTTAGAGTGATTTGTCATCAAGGGATCCTTTTGAAGGATGTTCACTTCATCAAGGAATTCGAAAGGAAGGTCATGCCCCCATGTGAGGGGAGGTCAAAGCAGTTCCCACTTCAGAGGAAGGTCTTCAAGTCCTTTCTTTATGAACTCGTGATGAAGGAAACATGTTCCCTTAGGGTCCCAAGTTGAGAATGTGATTATAAGGAAAATTATTATTGTGAAGACTTTCAAGAAAAGATTCATTTGGCAACGAATTCATTTTTTGAAAATTGAAGTGCTAAAGAAGAGAACATTGTCACACATAGGAGGGAAAACTCAAGCAAAAAAGAGAGAAAGGTGAAGGGAAAGTGAAAGAGAAAAGGAAAAATACCAACAAAGGACATAGGGGGATCTGGTTTAGTGGGATCAAATCTGTCCAAGCTCATATAGTAATAGGTAACCACAATGCAAGGAGAAATATCATCAATCCCCAACTAGATCAAGAAGAATGCATAGAAAATAAAGCAAAAATAAAAAATTGGGTCAACATGGAAGGGAAGCCTAAATCCTCCCAACACTTTGCATCATCCCAATTTATCGAAAATCAATCAAAAACATGGAAGAATTATGGTACAAATAGAATAAAGTTTACGACACACAAACCATGCTTGTATCCAAGCACCAAAAAGGGTGACGAGGGTCATCCAGGCACACATAACATGAGTATGGTGGAACACATCACAAAACACACACACACACAAGATCAAAAAAAGGGGACCTCCTCCTAACATTGATCATCCACTTGCCAATCTAGATCCTCATAAGGGGAAGGAGGATGAGCCTGCAAGGGTGGAATGTTAAGAGGAGGAGAATCCAATCCTCCCACAACAAGGGCCAGGGAAGAGGGCCCCTCAAGGTCCTCTCCATCGAGCTCCTGTGGAGTCAAATCCAACGATTTTGTGAAGATGACTGATAGGGCTGGAATTTCATCCATGGAATTAAACATGCATCCCACAAGACCATCATGCTTATCCTCAGTGGATGGCACTAGCTATGCTTGAGATTCACCGTTAAGCTCACTGAATGACTCAGGAACCGTGACAAATTCAGGGGAAGCCAAGACTAGTTTTTCCACAAGGATATAACAAGTCATCATGGGGCCACCTTGTGAAGAAGGTGGACTCCTCTTATGTCCTTTGCTAGAAGGACCAAACTCCACCTCTTTATTCATGGGAGGAGATGAACTCCCCATAGATGAAGCTAGGGGTGCAAAGGAAGAGGAGGATAGAACCACAACGGACACAATCGAAGTGTTATTCATGTCCACAGGCTTAGGGAAGGGCTGAATACCCGAGACAGACATCAACAAAGGTTGCTCTACTGAAGGAGAGATAAATACCTATACTTGTTTAGGGTTAGGCACATTTGTGCTCACAACAGAAGCTGGGAGCGAATCAAGTTGAAGAGAAACAACAAGAAGGGAGGAAGGAGACATGACAGGAGGTCCTCAAACAAGAGTGGTTGTTTCTTCCTTCTTCTACTGTGAGGTGACCTACTTGGCTAGGAGAGCCTTTTTCTGGCGCTTGAGCTCACGTGCAAGCTTGTTTCTACGACTCTTGGAGTTAGAAGCCAGAGCTTGCAAATGGACGGGAGGTTCCTTCTCAACCATAGGAATGTTCACTATGGCTATTTCAGGCAGAGGAATGGGTTCCTATACAGGAGCAGGGGGAGTAGGTTGAGGACTCGACTCGAGAGGCTCAATAGTGGGCCTCTTTTCACTCACTGCATTAGGAGTAGGAGAAGTAGGAGGCTGTGGATTGAATTATCTGTGAGAACCTTTCTTTATACCGTATAAGTAGTACCATGGTCCTAGATATTCATTAGGAGGGTCTATGATTCTAATCTTGGGCCTATGCCAAGGAGGAATCATCAGACTTAGAGGATAGCCACCAGACTTGCTCATCCAGTACTCTTCCTAGGAAAGGGGAGAGGACGGGAAAGTCTGGGAAATGGTCATTTTCTCTTTACCCTTGCGAGAAGCAGAGGGAGCTGTTATGGACTTCTCCTCCTTCTTCGGGGAAGAGGGAGTAGATATACAACCTTCTCTTTACCTTTGCAGGGAGGAGAAGGGGTCAGCGTGGACTTCTCTTCTTCTCTTAGAGAAGGGGTAGTCGTAAGCACAGTCTCCTCATCTCAGGAAGAGGAGGTGACCAATTTTTTCATTATAGGAAGGGTCAACTTTGGTTCCCCTTTACCCTCAGTTTTATACTTCACATAGTTTTTGTAAAGTAGGTCCATTCTTGGAGGAAGCAGACCAACCAGGGAGGGCCAAAAGTGATCTAGTGAATACCTGCTATGAGATACCAAAGGTTGATATCTGGTATCATGCATTACATGCATGGCACCCTCGTGGGAAAACTTTAGACACTTATGAATAATGGATGTGACCCCATTCATGGAAGCCAGACAAGGAATTCTTAGCTTTACTATGAATAGGTCTGACTCTGGAATAACGTCGAAGATTGTCTCAGCAATCCTAGGGCCAACCATGATGGATAAAGTGATCAAACCATAAGGTTTAAGACTCATACCATTGTAGGTATGGATGGTAAATTTTTTCTCTCCATACTTTTATTTTTGCAATGAGTTCAATACTAATATTTCTTCAGTAATAATGTTCACATGGCTCACGAGGTCTACCAAGACTCTCATCACAATGTTACCATTGACGCGAGTGAGAATGTAAAGAGGTGAAGGCTTGCTGTTTAAGGGTAGATCTTGTGCTATAAATGTAATATCCAGTGAACTGGGTGTGGGTGGAACAATAGAAGTTACCATGACCACATTTAAATAGGCCTCGGGTTGAGGAAGAAAATCTATGGGATTGATAATCATGTTGATAGAATGTGACAAAAATGGGTTGGTGTATATCTGCAATTCACTGTTAGCTTTTGTCATTGATTTTTTAGTGTTTTGTTTGTTCCCATCAAGATGAACGCTACTGTCCTCGATGTAGTCTTGTATCTCATGATGCAACTGCATACAATGTTCAGTAGCATGTCCGTTAACATGATGGTACTGACAGTATGCACTCCCATTGTACCAATTAGGGTTCCCTAACAAGCTTAAGGGGTGGTAGAGTTATGATCTTATCCTTCAACAACTTTTGTAAGAGGGAAGTGTAAGATTTAGACAACTTCATGAATTTTTGGTTGTGTTTGAGGCCATTGTCATCAACAGCGACTACTACATTCACAACAGTTACCCTTTCCAGAGATTAATACGATGGATTTCCTTTCAGAATGGAGCGCGAGGAAGATCCCTTGAACTAAGCAACCATCTGTTGGTATTCTCGTAAGGCTGCACACAAATGCGCTAAAGAAGGATATTTCATAAGGGAAAAATTCTCTTGCCACGACCTTTGTAAGTTCTGTATGAACACCTTCTGCACTTCAAAATTGGGTAGCTGATACAAGATTTGTGGAAGAAGTGCTTGATAACATGCTATAAAATTAGTAATTTTCTCATTGTCTCCTTGCTTCATTTGGATGAGATCTGAGAAGGTCATCTTCGGCCCAATGTTTGCTTGGAACTATCTAAGGAATTGATTAACAAGTTGATCGAACGAGAAAATAGAATTATCAGGCAAGGAACAATACCACCTAAGTGTTTTGTCCTTGAGAGATTGGGAAATATTTTAGCTGTCAAGGTGTCATGATGGAAGAAGTTGATGCAGAGGGCATCAAAGGCAGACACGTGTGTCTACAGATTCCCCTAACCACCAAATTTTTTGAATTTGGGAATCTCCATTCCTTAAGGGAAGGGATTGTTCAAGATGGCAACCGACAATAGGCTATGTTGGAAGAAAGGCTAGAAGATAGGTTGGGCAGAGGCTTGGGAAAGGCTCGCTAACTGACTCTGCATCTTATCCATATTCTGAAGTAGAGTATTCAAAATAGGGCCATTAGAAGATAAAGGGCCAGAGGAACCTCCTCCAGGGCCACCACCGAGATGACTTCTGTTGGAGCCACTACCAGAGCCACAGCCACTAGTAGGGCCACCACTAGAGCCACCACCATGACCTCCACTAGAACCACCTCTGCTAGCACCACCTCCACTACCGAATCCACTGCCACTACCAAAGCCTCCACCACCTATTCTACCAAGACCCCCACTACCAGAGGTGACAAAAGGGGTAAAGTTGAATCCCAATGGGACCTTATTCACCTTGATAGTTTCCAGTTGATTAGGGACATAAGGGGTACTAATGGAAGGGACCGCATCGGCCATGTAGATAGAGGTGGGAGGCATTGATACTCGTAGCTGTCTCTCATGTTCTTTGAAGGTGAATCCTTGTGCAAAACTAGGGTTTCTCGAAGGGGCACACACTTCAAAAATACCGAAGAGACTACTTAGAATCTCTACGCCTATTCAGTTTTAATCCATCATATGTTTTAGTTCACTAACAACTCGAGCAGCCCTAGCCATCTTCCGATTTCTTTCCACATGATTTTTGAGGTCTCCCAACCCCCTTCTAAGGGCAGACACATATTCAATAGGGCTTTGAATGGCCTCATTCAAGTCCATCAATGATGGCATGGGGGATGCAGGAGGAGTGGGAATGTGATCAGTTTCATTAGCAAATGCCATCTCATTCCTTGATAACTGCTCCTACACAACCAAACTAATGGTAGTACCAGAGAAGAGACCCATAGAGAGACCAAGTGAGACCTTCACTCTATCCATCAGGAGGTGTCGTACACTTCTCCTTACAATATGCCCAGAAGTTGTGGACTAGGTTGTGATGCTCATAAACCTTCACAACGCTCAAGAACACAACAATTACAAAGCAACCAAGGGCAGCGCCAACATCGATAGATGAATAGACATTGGTTCATGTTAGGATCACCAAAAATGTAAGAGGAGGGGACCACCGCGTGCAAAACCCCAGGTCATGGAGGGTCAAGAAACGAGAGGCTACCCTAACTTACCTCAGCTAAGTGTAGTTTTTAAGGTATGAGGGTGAGAATGATGAGGATTATGGAACCCTACAACCACTCTACAATATTGAGTTTTAAAATGGGGCTAGGTGAGTCAATTTTTATGTCCAACTTTGCACCTTTGGGAGCTCTCTACCCGAGGATGTCAGCGCGGACTTTGGAAGACAATGTGGCACACTGGCATCTCAAAAGCACATTGTAGTCCATAAGGTTAGAACAAAGCCAAGGAAAGGTTGAACTTGTTAAAAAAACTAATAGCCTAGCTTAACGACTTCTAAGATAACAAAACAATACTATGAAATAAGAGAAATATAGGCAGAGATGATAAAATAGATATATCAAAGCTAAGGTGATGAGGACGATCTCATAGAAGAGCCTATTTGCTAGCTAGCTCCACAAAGTGCGTCCACGTACACACAACAAGAGATAGAATGTTGGGGGGGTTGTATAGGGGCCTACCTTAGTCAGACCCCCGTTTAGGTATTTCCACCTCCACGGATAACCAAAGGAATGAGATAAAGAAGCAATGTAATGAAAACACAAACACTACAATGCATTACTATGTTATTCACCAAATGATAGAGGAGAGGAGAGGGAAGCTTACCACCTCCACAAAGACCATTCAAGGCTTCTTGGGGGTGAAATGATAGGAACTCAAGCCTCTATTGTGAATGGCATGGTCCCAAATGTGCTCTATCGAGTTGATGGAGTGTCATGTTGCTGCAATGGAATGCTTGGAAATGAGTGAGAGTGAATGTGTGAGTGCAGGAATGGAAGCTTGATGTGATCAAGAATTGGAATTTAAAATGGAAGAGTGAATATGAAGGAATAAGGATGAAAAATGGCCATATTCATGTCATTCGGCTGAAGGAGGCGTTACAATTTCATTGCCAATGGGAAGAGTAACGCCTTTGCTGGCTTAGCCGTATGAATCTGCCAGGGACGTAAGAGCACCATACAGACACCTGCACACCGTGTAGGCATCCTAGACAGAAAAGCCTCCACTGATACACAAAATAGGCTCCACGTGGACTACCAACAGCAGGCTTACGTAAATTTAAGCCTCCAACTTTTGTTTTCGAAAGTGAATAAAGGAAAAAAGGGGAATTGCACCTGGGATATAAATTCACTCTTATACAAGAGCTTCTTGTTCCCATATGAGAGGAAAGTGACATGAGGAATTTTAGTATTCCTCAAAAATCTCTATGGGGAAGAGAGAAGTGGTTGGGGAAATAAATCTGAATTTTAAATTCACATGATTGGAAGGGATAAGGTGGTTAAGAGAATAAATATGAATTTTAATTTTATATGAGAAGCACCTTGTGGATAAGACAAGGTTCTTATGAAAGAAGCTAAAAAGTACCTTGTGGATAAGACAAGGTCCTTATAATAGAAGTTTCTTGGCTCCATGTGACTGATGTAACAAATGAGGAGTTCAAGAATTCCTAACAACTTGCATGGGGAAGAGGAGAGTCTTGGAGGGATAAATGTGAATTTTAAATTCACATGGGGAAGAGGGTCTAGACTAAATGTGGAAATTGTGAAGGTTGACCACAAAGGTATGCTAAATGTGGTAAAGGGATTAGATTAAGGTTGTGCAAATAGGTGATTAAGAAAATTAATGAGGGATTAGAGGAAAGTGGAAAAATATGGAGGATGTGACATTAAACTTGATTAAAGGTGTGCACATCCTAATCATGGATTAATTAGACTAATCTAGATTAGAAGACGGTTATGGAGGATGTGACAAGGAGAGAGAAAAAGAGGAATTTAAAATTGATTTAAATTCCAAAAGGCTAAATGACCAAATTAAATAAATTGGTGTATTTATTTAATTTAGAGAAAGGATGAAAGGTAAAGTATTTAATTATCAAATTAAATACTTTAGGAACCGAAAAGGGGGAAATATTAATTAAATAAGTTATTTAATTAATATTGGTGAAATAGATGGATAAGGCAGGCAGATTTGACCATATGGAAGTGGTCAAATTTGGATGTCTACAATAGCATTAAGTTTTCTGTAATCAACACAAACTCGCCATTTCGCTCCTTTTTTGGGAACAATCACTAATAGAGACACCCACTAGCTATCTGAAATCAGGTAGATAAATCCTGTATCTAGCAACTTCTGCAGTTCTCCTTTTACAATTTCTCTTAATGCAGGATTAATTCTTCTTTCTGGCTACCTCACTAGGGTGCAATCATCTCTGATATAAATTCTGTAAGTGCAAAGCTTAGGATCCAAACCCTTCATCTCATGATAGTCCCACACAAATGCATGTTGATGGGTCCTTAATAAGCTTGCCAATAGCAATTGATGTTCTTCACTCAGTTTTTTGTTAACATTAAGATACTTTTCTTCTAATACCTATACTTGTGTAGTTAACTCTATCACATTTTCTTCATTAACATATGGTACCTTGAGTTTATATGGAAATAATGTATGGGACATAATTGTTGCAGGAAGTCCGTCTACAGGAACAATGGTTGCAGGAAGAGTGGCTACAGGAAGAATGTCTGCAAGAATAGTGGTTGTAGGAAGAATAGGTAGAAGTGTCTTGATTGGAGTAGCAGAATGAGAAGATGATGCTTCCTCCACTTCACAATGGTTCTGAATAATTTTAACCAATAATTTATCTTTGTCTTGAAGATGCATGAAGGATCTTCTACCTAACATCATAAGTTGCGCCAGATAATTAACTTCCTCGGCCTCTTCACCAACATGTGGCCATACGAGATTATCCTCATCATGAGATGGTTGAGCATAAGGATAAAGAAAAAAAATTAGTACTCTTCCCATAAAAAATGGTCATGTCATCTGACCAACATCCAATATATGTATCTGCAGTTGCTAACCATGGCCTTCTAAGAATAATGGGATACCCGCCTAGTGTATCTTTAGGAGAAAGAATCATGAAGTCTGCTGGGTACTCCCAGGAATCTAGAATCACCACAAGATCTTCCACTATACCATCAGGCTTAACAGTAGAACTATCAGCAAGTTGCATGATAGTAGGAGTAGATCTCACACTTGCAACATTTAGTTGCTACAGGATGTCCTTGGTCATTAGATTTATTGATTCCCCTAAATCAATCAAAGCATTCTTTATTTGAATCCCATTTAGAACAATTACTACCACAGAACTACCTAGGTCATTGTACTTAGGGATAGTCATTTTTCCAAGCATGATGTCAGCTATCTATCACACCACATGAACTATAGTGGGGTCATTCTTCTTCCTTCTTGGCTTCTTGAGGCATGCTTCCTTGATTACCTTGCCATAGATTGGGACATCCGTTATGGCCTGGAATAGAGGGATTTGGACACATATGCTTTAGCTGATCCAAGATGTCAAAAGTTGTATCCTCCTTTTTTTCCTTCTTCTTGGAAACTTCCAATCTTTGAAGAAATGGTGGTTCTTGTTTAGTCTGCTTGACTTGGACTGGTTTAGGATTTTTTAGTGCATTTGGATGAATGGGATCATTCAAAGGTTCATCTTCCTCTTCCATAGGAAGCTCAGTGATAATGGGCTTGGAAGGAGTTGCTAGAGTAGATCTTGAACACAAGTGGATATCACTTACACTCACAACATATGCAAAGAATTGATTTGAATCAACAAAGTATACAAGCTACTGTTGTAGTTTTTTATTTGGATTGGGTGTGGGATGAGTTAGTAACTGAGTAGGTTTAGGTGCATTTAAGCTTGAATTAGTAGGTGGAGGCATTATAGCAGGTTGTTGGGGTTTAGAAGGTAGCTGCATGTAACTGGTTGTTTGGGTAGGCCATTGCTATCCTCCCCTCCATTGATTTGTTTCCTGCCAATTTCTTGGAGGTGGCTACCAATGCCCTTGAAATTTCTACCAATTCCTTTGAGGTTACTACCACTGGGGTGGAGAGTTTTTATGATTGGGTCAAGCACTTGGAGGGTTACTCCAAGGATGTGGTAGATATCCTCCATAGCTGGATGGATATGGGGGCTGTCATTGGTTGTCAGGTGAATAGGAATTGAAATATGGGCCAACATAAGAGAGTGGATATAGTGGCATACCTTGTCTTGGAGCCCAAGGCCTGCTTTTTTTAGCATAGTAGACTTGATCTTCTTCAATCTAGATTGGCTTGAACTTAGGTGAAATCTACTTTCCTTCAATATATAGCTACCATCTTGCATCTGTAGTCCTTCTTCTTTTGTATGCAATAGGGGAAATACTCTGCCAACATTACCTCTACCTTCTCTTACTTCTTGGCATGATGTGTATCTAGCTAAGTAGCTAGATTGGTTATAATGTCTTGCTTGAAGTCTACCAGCAAATGAGTAATCTCCATTCTTGAAACTCCACCGGTAGATAACTTACCCATGGAAGATTGGTAAGATCTCCCTTTCTTTTAAGCTTCCATAGTGTAGTTCTGGCATATTTTCTTGATATCTTCCCAAGGAACTTGAGAGATATCTCCTCCTCCCATCAAGTCCAAGGAATCAGTGCAACTGTCATTGATTCCTCTTAGGAAAATAAGCTTTTGTGAGTCTTCATTAAGTGTATGGTGTGGAGATTTTTGTAGGCAAAACATAAACCTTGCAATATAATCATCCAGGCTCTCATCTTCCTTTTGTTGTATCCTGAAAATGTCACCTCCTCTCATGTCACTGCCCCTACAATACTCCTTGTATTTCTCAAGAAATTTTGTCTTCATTTCTTCCCAAGTTTCCACAATATCTCTGCCTAGGCTCATGAGCCATCTTAATGCAGCTTCTTTCAGAGTGGTAGGAAATAGCTTAAGCCTATGGTCATCAATGGTATAATCATAAATCCTATAGAGTATGTCAAACTCAAACAAGAAGGTATCAAAATATTCTATGACAAGTCCATAAAACTTGGGGAGTTTCTTTCAGAGTGGTAGGAAATAGCTTAAGCCTATGGGCATCGGTGGTATAATCATAACTCCTACAGAGTATGTCAAACTCAAACAAGAAAGTATCAAAATATTTTGTGACAAGTCCATAAAACTTGGGGAGCTTCTTTCAAAGTGGTAGGAAATAGCTTAAGCCTATGGGCATCAGTGGTATAATTATAGCTCCTGCAAAGTATGTCAAACTCAAATAAGAAGGTATCAGGATCTTCTGTGACAAGTCCATAAAACTTAGGGAGTGTTGAAGCAGGGATGTTTTTGGTGTTGTCAAATTCATTTTGATGGAAAATGGGGAAAGGAAAATATGGTTGGTTAGGTTAGTTTCTATTTGCATCACCCATGCTTGCTTGATGTAGTTCCAAAGCAAAGGGGTTCTCAAGCTGATTTTGGTCCTCAGAGGAAACTTCAGAGCTAGTCAGATAAACAAATGCATCGGCAAAGGGGTGTGGATCTTCTTCTTCATCTTCTCTTGGCAGGTTCTAGTATTCAACTAGCTAGAGTGGATTATGATTACTAGGAAGGAATCTCCCATAAGCATCCCTTCTCCTTCCTCTATGCATGCGGTATCAACTCACTATTAGCCAGCTCACACAAAGAATTGGTAAAGAATAAGAGGGGTCATTACTTCTTAAATGAGGGGTATACTAAGAACAACTTTCAAAAATACTATAGCAAGAAAAATACCAATGACTCCAAAGAACTTCCTAGTTTTACACCATCCCCGACAATGGCACCAAAAATGTCGGCCTCCTACAATGATTTAACAACTAGGCCTTTACAACCATGATTCAAAGATTGGACATCTAACCTGAATAGCTATCTCAATCATCATAAAGGTGTATTTAACTTGTCAACCCAGGGATGTGAACTTGAAATGGACCATCGTAGTATGTGCACTAGGAACCCAAAGTAGCCATTTTCATTCTATAGCTAAGAAAGAAACAATGCTGAAAGTAAATTGCTTGGAAAGGAATAACATAAATTTTGAACATCAACCAACAACCATACTAAGCTAAAATGCATAACAAAGGTGAAAATATAAACAACAACAAAAAAAACTACTATGTCTGCTTTGGCTGCAGGAATAGTCACATAATGGAATTCTAGTGGCTACAAGAATAGTCGGTGCCAGATTCTTAACTATTTACTAAACAAAAAGTAATACTAAGCTAAACTAAGCTAATGGATGGATTTCTCACCAAGTGGCCCCCCTTGGATGAGTGTCCTTTACTATTAACAAAAACTTAGATGCTCGAACTCAGAACTTTATTTTAATTATCAGAAAACATGAGTACAAAAGAGTAGCATAACTATATTGCTGAAAACTAAGAATGCAAGTATAATATCAGATCGTGCAACCTTCAAAAAAGGAGCATCTAATCCTTATTTATACTACCAACTAAACAGGGCAGTCAACTCTACGAACTAGAAGGACACCATTTAGGGAAAACAAAGAAAGTGGGGCGGTGGTTACACATGCATGGAATTCGATCAGACATACATGTCCAACCATAGATTTAGCACTACAGTAACACATACTTTTTCTCAACATCAATAAAGACCACTACAAGGGAGTTACATTTAGTTTGCATGGGGAATCTCTTGTCATTGTCCTCCTTCGACCTTTGAATGATTCCCTTGCTGGATGTTATGGTGCATGCCCAATTGGCGATGTCTTCCTCAATTTTGCATCCTCAAACTATATTTGCATGGCAATGTTAGTACGCACAATAATTGCATATTTGTAACCACCTTAAAGAACATTCATTAACCACCTGCAAAATTATTATAGATAGTCCATATAATATGCCATTATCATTAAATTAGAAATAAATTAAGCCCAATGTCAATAGTTCTAAGGAAATATCATAAAAAGTATCAATAATTAACATCAAGGTCCATGATATCTTCAATAAATAAACCATAAATTCTACCCAAAACTAGAACATAAACTAGGCTCATCACTCATGTAGTCCACTTAAACTCTTTTCTATCCCCTCTCATTACTTCAGTCAAAGGTGCTCAAATACTACTGAAATTCTTAATAAACTTTCTGTAAAAGCTTGCTAGACCATGAAATTATCTTACCTCTGTAACACTCCTTGGAGTAGGCCATTCAATGATAGATCTCACCTTCTCTAGATCCATTTTGAGACCCTCTGCTAAGACAACAAATCCCAAATACACCAACTCTCCCTTCACAAAACTACATTTCTTCAAATTAATCAACAACTTCTCCTCCCTTAGCTTTGCAAAAACTCTTCGGATATGCATCAAGTGCTCCTCCAATGTCTTACTAAAAATAAAAATATCATCCAGATAAACAATAAAAAAATTTCCTAAAACTTCTTTTAATACCTCATTCATAAGCCACATAAATGTGCTTGGTGCATTTGTTAGCCCAAAAGGCATGACTAACCACTCATACAAGCCCTCCTTGGTTTTGAAGGTTGTATTTCATTCATCTCCTTCTCTAATCCAGATCTAGTGATATCCACTCTTCATATCTATCATTGTGAAGTATTTAGCTCCAGTCAAACAATCCATAATGTTAATGAATATTTAACCAGCTCCCTTCGGGTTTATTTTTTATGTGCTAGCCTATGCATCGCCAAATCTGCTCGGCCTTTTATCAAAGATTTGATCTGCCGCACTATGCGTCTACTCTTCGCAACATCGAGTATCGACATTCCCTTCAAATCTCGAAAAACTATGTTGTGCTTCCACATGTCGCGGTTGCGGGTTGCTTTTGTTCCTTGTTTCCTTGACACCTCATCGGGCTGTGAAATGCTGCCACGAAGCCTTCATTCCTAAAAGGTGTTGGTGGGCCTCATAGTTTCTAGCTGCAGTAGACTCTTGCTATGTGTCAACCGTTCAAAAATATTTCAATGCCGAGATGAAATAGCAACTGCAGGCAGCAAAATGCTGCCACGCAACTTTTGCGCTAGCTGATGAGCGTTCCCTTTGCTGTGATAAGGTACTTGGCCCATTTGACACATGTTGCATTTTCGCAAATACTCTATAGTGATGGGAGAAAGGTTCATACAGGTAGTGAAAGACTGCCACGTGCCTAAGTGACGGATCTGTTATGTGGGAAATGAACCAGATGAACCAAATAATTCTATTGGTTGTTGCTTATCATAATCATTCCCACCAACCGATGACACTTGTCTAACCAGGACCACCGCCATCATTGCAGAGGATGCACCTGTGCTTGGGATGATTGGATGATGTGTTCCGGCTCGATCCTGTTGTAACAGCCTTGGGAATATTCTGATTTAGGCATCATTGCAGAAGATTGTGGGATATTTTTTGTTACTGTTCTCCTAGGCGGTGGGAGGTCTTCCTGCTATATATAATTTTCTCTGTGAAGAGAAAGGTCCAGAAATGGGGAAAAACATGCTGGTTTTAGTAAAAAGATGCTAGACCTTTATTACTGTTTTATTTAATTGCAAAACTCTCAGACTGTGCCAATTGTTTGGCCTTTTCTGTTTTTCATGCTATTTGATTAAACTATGAACTGTGCTTTATATTGTCTTGACACTTCATTTGAAGAACTTCTATATATGTTGGATGCAAGTTTGCTTACCTAGATCATGTCTAATGACTCTTCTTTGTAGTGATAGTGTATGCAACATTATTTTATGTCAATAAATGAATTGTCTATGCTATAATCTTAAGTCTCTGATGTTTTGGAGCACAACACCGTAATATATGTAATGTTCTTTTTCTGGCATGCCTGGTGGGATCGGGCTTAATGAAATTGCATCTTAGAAGGGTGTATGAGCCATCATCCTGTAACTAGATCCCAAACTGCAGGCAATCCTAGTTTACTAGTACCTCCACTAGGGACAGTCCAGGTTGCAAATCAGCTGGTAACCGTCCCATCCCTGTTGCCCTTGCCTCTCACAATGTTGCCAGCCACCAACAAAAACTATGTAGCATGGGACGTCGGAAGTCCCCTAGTAGCCCCGGTAGCACCCAATGTCTCGGGCGCTATCCAAGTTTCAGCCATGAAAGCTACACCAAAGTTTACCGGAGATAGCTCAAGAACACCTGCAGAACATTTGCAAGATGTGGCAGACGTATGTCTAGTACATGGTATTACAGTGTAGAATGTAGTCCTGAGGCTCCTTGCCACATCCTTTAAAGGCAAGGCTCTGGATTGGTACCGAACACTGACTCCTAATTCAATTCGCACCTGGGATGAACTCAAGGATCCATTCTATGAGAGGTTCTCGCATGACGGAGATCGTTCTTCATTGTATTATCAACTTTCTGTCATAGAACGAGCCCCCCAGGAGGCTCTGACAGACTTTAATGCCCGATTCCACACAAATTGGCATAGGATCCCTGTTACCATACACCTGACTCCTGAGTTGGCATTTATATTTTATCTGAAGTCCATCAATTCTGACATTTCCGTGATGATCAAGTCTTTGGGGGGAGCTACTCTGCCAGATGCTTATGGTACCGCTATCAAAGCCAAGAATCATTTGATTGATTGCAGAAAATTTCCTCCTCAACCTATTATGCCGATATTTCTTGAAATATCGATCCCCGCGCAAGAGGTCGCGTCAACTAGTGCACCCGCAACTGCTGAGTCAATGTACACATATGTGGCCGCCCCTGAAAATGGGGCTTCTACATTAGGTTCTTCCAAGGACAAAATAAGCGACCTCAAAGAGATGTTACGAACAATGGAAAATGATATAACCACTCTTAAGCGGAACCAAGCAATGCCTCTGAGGCCTGCATATCAAAACTATCAAAGCGGGCGGTCTTCTTATCAACAAAATCAATATCAGGGTGCGCCTTGCACTAATCCACCAGTGCCGACTGCAAACCAAATAGTGCCAATGCCTACTCCGTTAACGAGCGCGTCACCAAGCTCGAGTAGGGAATTAACCGTAGGGAAGAACAATCTTATTGATGACATCAATTCGTGGTGTTTCCCCTGCAGCAATGCACATATGCCCTAGAACTGTCCATGTGGAAACCTATAACAAAAGGTGGTGGAACAACATAGCCAAGGCACAATAATGGAAAATGGAGGTTATGTATATGCCTCACCACAAATGGAGAGCATAGTCTTTACCGCAAAAATGCAAGGAATGTCTTTAGAACAAGAATCTAATATTGCTCCTGATCATGCGCTCTTCTCCTGGATGGAGGAAGAAGAGACGATGTTTGCTAATGATGCATTCATATCTAAAACACCACAAGTGTAGTCTAATTAGAACACACACTCAAAGAGGAGGTTCACCGGTGAGTCAGTTGTTTTGCATTTGGACAGCCCGCAACTCAAAGGTGTTTCCGATCAGATTCCTAGTGCTTCAGCCGTCCCTTCGCCTTCTCAACCACGGAAGGAAATTATTATAGCAAGAACCAAGGAGCAGAAATCTCGAGTTTTCCACCTTTTAATGTGGTAGAACAATTGAAGAAATCATCTGCTAATGTGTCTCTATGGGAAATTCTAGTTATCCCAAAACAAAAGACGCTATTACAGAAGGCGCTTCAAGAAGAGATCAACCTAGCATCAACAGAGCCTTTTTCCAGTGCAGAGGTTGTTTATTAGATACCACAAGCTAAGGTTCTTACAAACAATACAAGGGAATCCCCTACTGAGAATAGAAGTAGGTTGAAACCTTTGCCCTTCTTCTTGACTCTCATTATAGGAAAGAAGTTATTGCACAATGTTATGATTGATTCTAGCACTAGCACAACAGTTATGCCTAAACAGATAGCTGAAGCTTTGGGACCCAGCTACGAACCTATGAAAAGAGGGGTGATGCAGCTTGATGGAAATAAAGTTGAGACCGTAGGTGTCATCAAAGCGCTTCCTTTAACTTTATTTTCCTACCCTAGTATCACGGTCCCGCAGGACAGTGATTATAGATGTTCCTCCTATGTTTGGTCTCTATGTATCCCGAAAGTTTACTTCAAAGGTGGGTGGATACCTGTCATTGGATTGGTCACATCTGATACTTAGGACTAAACACGACGCAAAAATGAAGATAGAATCGGAGGCTCTGCATTCTAAACATGTGGTGGATGAAACCTTGATCAATTTTGAAGCCACGCATACCTCTATCACCAAGCAAGAAATGTATTGCATTGAATTGCTATAGGAAGAGAAGGTGAGCAAAGATCGAAATGATAAAGAAGATGCTCTGTTGAGTGAACACATAAACAATGATCCTTTTGGCAATTATCATGCTAGAGGATTGGGCATGTATGTAATTTATGATGAAGACCAAGTGCTTCCGAGGGTTGCCAAAGAATCTGAAGGTATCCAACCAAATGAGCTATGGACATTGTACTTTGACGGAGCAAGAAGCAAAGTAGGTGCTGGAGTAGGGGTATATCTAATATCCCCGCAAAATAAAAAATGGTTGAGGTCTTTTCGCTTTTATTTTGTCTGTTCAAACAATGAGGCTAAATATGAAGGGTTATTCCAAGGCCTAAGTCTTGCGGAACGAATGGGCATTAAGCAATTAATTATGTTCGGAGATTCTGAACTGGTAGTTAACCAAGTCCAAGGAATTTCTGCAGCAAAGAATGTCCACATGAAATCCTATTAGCACTGAGTTTGGGACCTGATTGATGGTGTTGAAGCTTTCAACATCTAGACCGTTCCTCGAAGACAAAATAGCGTTGCAGATCGGATGGCTATGACTGGTGCTCAGTTTGATCTTGTCTCTGACCCTGCTTCATAGCGAACATTCAGTACGAGTACTAGTCCGACCAACGATCCCCAACAATGATCAGAGTTGATAGGTTTTTGAAAGTGATGAACACATCGCCTCGTTTATCCAACACTCAGGGGAGTTTGTCGATCAACTTCAACCAAAGATTGTCGAGGCTTATGAAGAACAAATTATGCAGCTCAAATCTAATAAACTTTCGAAAGGATTGGTTAGTCTTGAAAACTTTTTTCGATTGTAATGATGCCCGAAATGATAAGCGGAAGTTCATGGTGGAAAAAAGTGATTATGAGGACCTTTGGGTCTCTGATGGTAGGAATCTCTGAGTTGGAAAAAATGTCATGCACCATGATAAGGAAAGGCTCATCAGTTTCTGTGAAAAATATGGAGTAGTGGCCTGGTCCTACGATGATCTGGAGGGTTATGATCCTGGCATTATTCAACACACTATTGAGCTAACAGAAGGTGCAAAACTAGTCCGACAGAAACAGAGGCCAGTCAACCCTTAAATTGAAGCCCTAATGGCACAGGAGCTAACTAAGCTCATTGAGTCACGCATTGTCTCCCCAATCAAACATAGTACCTTGGTATTGAATCTGGTCCCAGTCTGAAAGAAGAATGGAGATATCCACTTGTGTGTGGACTTCCGAGACCTAAACAAAGCATCTCTGAAAGACCACTATCTGTTGCCTTCTATGGAGTCAATCCTACAAACTATCGCAAGATTAGAAATGTTCTCTCTATTGGATGGTTTCTCTGGCTACAATCAGATCTGAGTTAAAGAAGAGGATCAACACAAGACTACGTTCACCACAAAGTGGGGAACATTTTCATATTCTAAAATTCCTTTTGGTTTATCCAATGCAGGGGCAACATTCCAGCGGGCGATGGACATCGCATTCAACGAACTAATCAATAAGTTTATTCTAATTTATTTGGATGACCTTACTGTGTTCTCTAAATCTAATGATGATCATTTTGATCATTTAGAATTAGTTTTTCAAAAGTGCCAAGAGTTCAGAGTTTCCCTAAACCCGAATAAATGTGTATTCAGAGTGCCACAGGGTAAGCTGTTGGGACATATTGTGTCTGGAGAAGGTGTTTCAATTGACCCTGAATGAGTAAAGGCTGTAGACATCTAAATTCAATCACTTCCATATGGTTAAATTTACTACCTTTCCATCTATCGTGTTAATATTAATTTATTAAATTAATATTACACATTTTGTCTCATATCGGTAAAGTATTTAATTTAATAATTAATACTTTGTCTTTCACCTTATTCCTCTCTAAATTAAATAAATATGCTAATTTATTTAATTTAGTCATTTTCCCCTTTTTGATTTAAAATCAATTTAAAATTCCTCACTTTCTCTCTCCTTGTCACATCCTCCATAACCTTGCCCTAATCTAATTAATTTAATTAATTCATGATTATGATGTGCATCCTCTTAATCAGAGATTAATGTCACATCCTCCTACATTTTCCACTTGCCTCTATTCTTCTATTAATTAGCCTAATCCAATGTTTGCACAACCTTAATCAAGGTCATTAGCTAGATTTAACACCACTTTTTAGCCAACCTTTGCATTTACCTTCTTTTGGCATTGACCCCCTTTCCCATGTGAATTTTTAATTCACATTTATTTGTCCTAGATTCCCCTCCTTTATATGTGAATTTTTAATTCACATTCCATTCTTCCAAGGCTTCTAGAACCTTAGACTTGTCACAATCTCCACATGTGACCAAGTCCCACCTTTTTGGAACCCACCTTTTACCCTCTAGATCATCCTAGGAATGTGAATTTTTAATTCACATTTATATCCCCAACCACCTTTCCTTTTCCCATGTAGATTTTTGAGGAATTCCAAAATTCCTCAAATGTCCCTTTCACTCCCACTTGGGGACAAGGAATCCTTTTTTGAGGAAATCTCCTCACTCCCCAAGGTGCATGTCCTTCCTCCACCTCATGTACCTTCTTGACACCTCACTCACACCTCATATCCCCTTGTCCACTTCACCCTCCACATGTCAAGATGTGAGGGCTTGTGGGTTCTCAACCCACCATAGCCCTTCATCTTGGCCTTGTTGGATGCATCTTGACCGTAGAATTCTCTAGAGAATTCAAATTCTCCTATAAATACCCCCTCCTTAAGGGCATTTTAAACACTTTCATAACTACATGTTTCCAATTTGCACTTTCAATCCTTTTCCATCATCTGCCATCTCTTTTAATCATTTTCACATTTAATCTTGCATTTAGTCACTCAAGAAATCATCTAAGGAGCACACAAAAGCACACAAGCAAGGGCCAATCAAGGAGACATCAACAGCAAGGAAGGTGAAATCATTTATATCTTGTTTTGTCCATTCTCCTTATTTTTTTTTCTCTCTTTTGGCTAATCTTGAGGTGTCCTTAGTCTTTTATCACTTGCATTTTTAAGTTATTTTGCACACTAAAGTAGGATAAAATTCTTAGGATCACAAAGGCTATCAAAGAGCTTCCCCTTCCGGTAAATAAGAAAGGTGTTTAGTCTTTTCTGGGAAAAGTAAATTTTGTTAGCAAGTTTATTTTTGATTTCACGGGAATGATTAGGCCAATCACCCTAATGCTAAAGAAAGATCAAACATTCAAGTGGACAACCGAAGCTCAGGAAGCTTTTGAAAAGGTCAAGGAAGCTATTTCCATAGCTTCGGTGCTGGTTAATCCAGATCCATCCAAGGATTTTATAATGTATGCTTTCAGTAGCAAGTCTAGTATTGCCACTGTCCTAACCCAGAAGGATGACGAAGAAAAAGGGGAACATCCAGTGGCGTTCTACTCCTGGACCCTAAAGGAATATGAGGCGAATTATAATTGTTTCGAAAGATAGGTCTTTGCAATAGTAGAGGGATTTAAAAAGTTCCTCCATCTAATTTCGTACAAGGTGCTAGTGTATGTCGCACATTCCAGTGTGCGTGAATATATCATGGAAGGGGAGATCACAGAGAAAAGGGCTAATTGGATCACTAAGATCTTTGAATATGACATTGAAGTCAAGCCTACTAAAACTATTAAAGGAAGAGGACTGTGTGAGTACATGGCACAAGATGACAGGTACCCACCGCAGAGGAGGAGCTGGAGCTCGTCTTGATAAATGAATTATAATCAAAAGGTGGTTGGCTAACTGATAGAATGAGGTTCATGTGAACTAGAAAGTATTTGCCAGGTCTCTCATCCCAAAAAAGGAGGTATTACCAACTACAAAATTGTGGATATATGCTAATAGAAGGAGTCTTTTTCAAAAGGAATTTCAATGGTGTTCTCCTGTGATGCGTCACTTCGGAGCAGGCGAAGAGGATCCTCGACGCGTTCCACAATAGTGCTGCAGGCAGACATTTCTCTGCCAAAACCACCTCCATTAAAATCATGTGTTGGCTATTATTGGCCTTCACTTTTTAATGACTCCCACTCTTTAGTGAAGGCTTGCAAAAAATTTTAGTTCTTCGCAGAAAGAAGGAAGAATTCCACAATGCCCTTCAAACCCATTGTGGCAGATGAACCATTTGCACAATGGGGCCTAGACTTCATCAGAATGATCAACTCGGTTTCTAGCACCAGACATAAGTGGATTCTGACCGCCACAGATTACTTCACAAGGTGGTTGTTGTTAAAAGTGCAATAGAAACAAAGATTGTAGATTTCCTCGAGGAACTGGTGACAAGGTTCGGCCCTCCAAAAACTATCATTTCAGATAATGTCAGAGCTTTCCTAGGCGCAAATGTATGTCACTTTGCATTAAAGAATGGCATATTCCTTAAAATATCATCAAACTATTATCCACACGGAAATGGTCTAGCAGAGTCAACGAACAAAAGCTTAGTTCGACTCCTTAAAAAAATTGGCTCAGAACACCAGAGGGAATGGCATAAAAACCTCTGAACAACGCTCTGGAAAAATCGCATAACTCCTAAGCAAGTCCTTAAGACTTCGCCTTATGAGTTGGTATACGAGAAAGAGGTGTTGTTACCCATCTGCATGGAGATTCCAGCAATACAGTTGTTGAAGTCTCTTGAGATAGAACAAAATGAAGTCATGGAGGTTCGGCTCGCAGAACTATTGGAATTACAAGAAAAAAGGGAGAATTCCCTAATAGCTATGACAAGCCGTGAACAGGTGGTCAAGCGATGGTTTGACAAGAAGGCTTCCGACCAAGGTCTAAAATACAAAGACTTAGTGCTAAAGTATGATAAAAGGGCTGCTATACCAGGTTAGCATGGTAAATTTGATAGCCTATGGGAGGGTCCCTTTAAAATCATTTGGTGTAAGGAACACAACGCTTTTGAGTTGGAAAGTATGGAACAGGAACCCTTAGGAATCTCGGTCAATGGGATTCATCTTAAGCTGTTCCATTAGGCACTGAGCTCTATTTTTGTACATATGTGAATAGTGCTTTTATTTTATTTTTATTTCTTTGGCCGTCTTTTTCAAAATTAGTTTGTGCTTCGGAAAATTAACCCATTATTATTGGCAGGTGGAATACTAGAATTGTTTTACACACCTAAGTGTGGAGAAATAACAAAATGAAGTTGAGAGCCTATAAAATTGAAATACAGAATGAAGGAAAGAGCATGGATTTTCTTTAAAAGATATATATCTATTCATATATGTTCCTTACATTACAAAAGTGGCTGGGAAGCCATATTCCAAAATTTAACAAGTATCTGAACTATTATATATATGGTGGCCTCTTTTCAGGCTTATATACAACTATGGGAAGGTAATCTAAGCAGCAGGGAAGGAGACATTTGTTGAGCAGGCAGGGGGTTTTCAGCCAAAGGCATGGCTGGTGGAAATTGATGCATTAACTGCAACATCCACTTCTTCCTCATCCATGGGTTCTTCGACAGCACTGGCACATCATTCGGCACAACCGCCATTGGCAGGGGGAATACCAGGTTCCTGAACTTAGTATACCAATCTGCGTCGTAGAAAGGTATCACGTTGTAGCTATAGAACAGGAAGTGTAGGGCCTAAGTAACCCTCTGTTGGTGTTGGTCACAGGTCTGTAGGTGGAATCCACTGAGGAATGGCAGCCAAATGACAACAACTTCTTCTTCAATAAAGTGATGCAGGTCACTGGCTGACAGCAGGCCTACTCCGTAGGCAGCATGAGCAACAACCTTGCCAAGACCATTCAGGTACTTTTTGGGGAAGATTTTTTTAACCAGCTTCAGGATAAGTGGCCAGGGGACGTTGATGTCTAGCATGGATACTAAGAAGTAGGAGCATATGTCGGTGTTCACTCGATACTTGTCCTCATACTCTATACAGTCTTTGCCTAAAACCCACTTTATGGCTACCAGGACCAGAGAATGTTTATTCTTGGTCATTCGTTTAAGCCTCCTAGTTGAAACCTCCCCTAGGAATGTCGTCTGCGACTTATACGAGGTTAAGCAAACTGGAGTATCCATAGCTCTGACATTATCCCTAGGCTTCTGAGCTAATGCTAAAATTTATCTATCACCTAACCTATGAGAAGGCTTTCTTAAGACTGCTACTGACATGTCACTACTCAAATGCTAAGTATGTTTTCCTTACTACTTACTGGCCTATTTATAGAAAAATGATAAGATGCATACTAATCCACTTCAAAAAAATGTGATATTAAGCTAGTTGCTAACTTAAAAGGCGTGCCTACGTTTGCTCGCATTTCCGGGCCAGTTACATCTATGATAGCATGGCTCAATGCTTGCTTGATTAATGGGAGCTAATTAATTAGCTTTAAAAAGGTGGCACTCATTGGCAATGAGATGTATGGTCATAGGCTATTGTGTCATCTCTCAAGCGTGTCCTAGAGCCCAAGGTGATATTCATATCTTTTCATGCGATGATCGTTTGCTTGGCGTAATCATTCTAGCTGGGATATTAATTTTCAGTGCATACTAATGCAGGGTTAGCAAGCAAATTGTCAACTCAAGTTCCAAGGAGATCACATCATATCACACGATTGCCAAATGCAATAATGAACTATGACTGCCTCAAAATAGCAAGTAGTTCATTTTGTATGAATTGAAAAATTAATGGTACATGCCAAATTAAATGCAAAAGGCTTGCTCTCGCCTACCACCTTGAGGAAAGATTGCCAAATATTGCATGAAAAGGTCTAATGTTTCAAAGTCTTTTCACAAACGCCAAAGAGCTAAAGTGCAGAGTTATTATTCTTCTGCGTATCCAGAACTAAGGGGAATTGCAAAACCAAAAGCTTGTAGAAATCTTCGGAGAAGGAAAAATGTCAGAAACTTCATCTCAACCAATGTAGGAAGAAATTAGCTAGGAGCTATTTATGGCTATACGTTCTTCAAAGGAGGTATATATCTATGAAGATGTGGCATAAACTACGCTTGGTATACCTAGCAAGCCAAGGAGGGCCTATACAAAATAACTGAATAGGCCCAAAAATTGCAGAAACCAGAAAAGGGTTGAAGAAAAATGGGATAATATCTACGACCCAAGGCTTGCAAAAAACCCTAAGTCCCTCAGAGAGGCAGCCTGTGCAAGGTTATCGGCACCAAAGGCAGACCAATCTATGGTGCAGAGAGTTTGGTACAGTGGTCTCCCTCAATACAGGGTCCCACTTGTGCACTATTGATTGGAGGTAGTTGATGCTGTTGTCCAGTGTTATAATCCTGATACCCACTACATTGAAGGCCGCAGCTTAAGGGTGCACATCACTCCACAAGCCATCTGGCACATGTTATGCATCCCAGACCCAAGTAAAAGAAAATAAAATATCGAGTCTTTTCGCCTGAGCAAAGGAGAGAAAATATGGAAGAAGATGAGAAAGAGCTCAGAGTTCTTGTTGGAGGAGACTAGTAAGAAAGACATCCCAGTCGCTAAAGCGCCAAGTATTCCATTGTCGCGTGGTACATTTCGCGATGATCTCTAGGATGCCATGTCCATACTAGTCTTTGTGTGCGGCCGAGACTCCGATGAGAAGATAGAGACCTTTTAATTGGGACCGACAATGCAATTTCGCAAGCAGCATGAACTCTTTTGGTATGATTTTGTTGAGTTTATGGTTGAAGAAATGATACAACAAATTGAGAATTATCAGGCAGAGAAAAAAATTAGATTTCTTTTTTTCCTGGTCCACATGTTTCTGCATCCGAACCCGGATTTCTTCGCCCGGTATTTTCTGCTAACAATTTTTGATGAGCAAAGTAAAAGGAAGCCAGTGTCTGTATGGACGCCTTTTCTTTCCGCATCATACAACTATTATGCATTTTCAAATGATTTTATAGCTCTGATTTTGCATGATTTGATCAGAAAAGGCGAAATAATCTAGCTCGATAAGGAGCAAACCGGATTTATGCAGAGTTTCACCCCTACTTGTGACTGGTTCTTAGGCAAAGATTTTATGATCCTTTGAATGCGGGGCTTTACTGGCAAACCTTTCCTGCTCCTAGCATGTGTCACAGATAGAGTGCTCACGCTAGAAATGTTCTGACAGGTGTGTATCATTGATTTTACTTTCTGTAGTAGCGAAAAGGTCAAGAAGAAGGGATTCTTCTCTTGTCCAAAAAATTTCAAGTCAGTAACTCTAAGAAAGAAACAATCGGACCAGTTGTTAGAGGACAAGCTAGCCTATCTAGAGTTGGTATTGGTAGATGATAAGTGGGAATATAACCCTTTCAACGACTTGCCGAAGCCACATATGAGGGTTACCCATATTCCCCGACCATAGTGGGAGAAGTAGTGTAACCCGCAGACGGACAAATATGAGAATTTTGTTGAATTGGCGCATATCCCTACACAGAACACTAGAGGTCAATAGCACAAGTTCTACTTTGCTGTGGTGGTGGCCCAAGATAATGTCCCGATGGAGTGCAACATGTACAATAGGTTAAAGAAAGATGAGGAATGGAGTGAGAAAAAATAGCGGCTTTCTAGAAGTATCGCCAAGAAATAGCACAGTTGGATGCTCCTTACAATAAACTGAAGGATGACCAAGAATTTGAAAGGTTCTGGAAGGAATGCCATTCCAACTCGAGCTCTAGCATTAATAAGAGTGGGGGCCTGGAGGAGGAGTCCAAGGAGCAGGAAGAGGAAGCGGCGACATCGGCTTCGTCGCACAAAAAGAAAAAAGCCCCAGATAATCCTCCTATGTGGCCACGAACATGCGCTTTAATATATCAAGGGGCTCACATACACTCACTTGGGCTGCTAAACCAGCCAAGCTATCACTGCAGCAAACGGAGATGACTTCCGAAGCTAGAGAGACCCCACCTTTGAAACGGCAGCGCACAGAGAGTATTATTAGTGAGGGTTCATAAGAATCCACCGGAGAAAGAGTACTCGCTCCTAGCGAGGAACTAGAGGTTGTGGGGGAGTCACTGACATTTCTAAGATGCCAACAACCAGTCAATAGGTACAATTCACTCTTCTTCTCTTACATCTCATTCCTTGGTATCTGCCCTTGCCTCACTGGCGATCCCTGCCATAAGTACTGGACCTTAGCCTTCTGATTTTAATCCGACACATTCGGTAGGCTTCGCCCAGTTTTCGCAGGCCACCCTGCTCATAATTACTCCTCTGCATATGCTTACACCCGCCACTGCCGCTCGGACCTTCCTCACCTCGCTTTCAGAAAACATTCCCCTTGTGAGTGCCCATTCTTTTTCCACTATGATTACAAATCCTCTTCCATTGCAATAGGCTAACACCCTGTTAACAACTCCTCCACAGTCCAGCCAATCAACTTTACGGCTGATTCCCTACTCTAGTCATTACAAATGACTAGCCCTGTTGTTGGTTCTCAAACCAAACTATGGAACGTGCCCCACTTCTCTCCATAAACTGTCACTCTCTAGAAGAAACAAATGCCCGTCCCTATGAAAGTTACCTATCCCTATGCCTTGCCTTCTGGTGCTCCTTTTGCAAGTGGACTAGTTTCATCGCCAGCCGAATTCATAACACAGATAAATTGCGGAAAGGAGGCATGCGCGAATAGAATGAGGAAATGCAAGGAAAAAGATGACAGTGTTTATGCTGAGCCAAGAGTACAGGCTCTTTACGATGAGGCCCATAAATAATTGAAGTCCGTAACCATGTACCTGAGGGTAAGCAAGCCTCAGGGAGAAATGCAACCAAAAGACTAAGATATATGCGGTCAGACTCGACATGAAGGTAGCCCAACTGCAAGATAAAGTTGAAATCATGGAGGAAATGCAACGGGTAGTCACTTTCGACTTCCTCAAAACTAGTTGCCACTAAAAAAAGAAGGATGAGTAGCTCAAGGCAGCTAGGGAAAGGGTTAGTTTTTTGGAGTGGAAGGAGAAATCCTTAGAGGCGGATATTGCCCGCATGACTGAAAGAGTGCTGGCAGTAGAGGATGAAAAGAAAAAACTTTGGGGCAAAATTGCAAAGACTCAGGTTGCCGACCCTGGCATAATAAAAGAGCTTCAAAGCAAGAACCAGGAGGCAGAGCAGAATCTTTGACTGAAGAATGAAGAGCTGGAAGCACCTCCACCTTAAGCATAGTTAGGGGATGGCACAAAAAAAGGAAGAGCTGGAATGCCAACAAGCTCAATATGAGCAAAGAATACAAGAGAAAGATGTCGAATGTAAAGGCCTAAAGGCTCAAATAGAGGAAGAGCTCTGAGAAACAAATGCTTCTCTAGAAGAGCACTTAGCAAATCACTCTCGAGTCGAGAAGAATTGGAATAAAGAAATGAGTAGCTCTACAAAGTAGCTGGCATCTGAGAAGAGGAAAAAGGCAGAATTGGCTAAGGCCATTATTTCAAGGGACGCAGAGATTACTTCACTTAAAGCCTCTCTCCTTCCTCCCCCTATACAACCTGATATCATTCTGCTGGTTAGGCAATTATACATTTCTCACTAGGAGAAAATTAAAACCTTTTTCCTAACACTACAACCTACCCTCCGATTTATTGACAAGGCATCAAGGCTCAGCTAGGAGGCCCATGATATGATTGAACAGTTCCCACGGTTCATCTTGGAGAGGGCTCCTAAGGAAAAATATCTGCTCACCAAGCTATACTCAGTCTCTGATGAGATCCTAGTCGGAGCGGGTATTGAGGATCGGGATGCTGCTACTCAAACAACAAACAAATTCATCCATTGCCACTTCGCCTTCCAGCGCACTAAAGTAGCCGCAACTATTCTGAGTAAGACACTGGATAGCATACAGGGAAGTTTCTCCGAGTTAGGCAAGATGGCACTGCCATCCTTGTTCCTCGAGGATGGCTCTATTGCCATGACTGCGGAGATTGCATAAATTATAGAAGAGAAGGAAAATGACCCGGAGGTTTTCAATGAGTTCAACCATCCTCCGACGACAACCAACATTGAGGGAATCATTTATCCACTCTCACAGCTACTATTTCATATACAAGCAGGGGCCGGTTTACCCAATATGCTGCCTCACAAAGAAACTATTGATCTAAGTGGAGCACAGGAGAATTTGTGCAACATAGTGAAGCCATCTGAAGATGAATGGTCGCCTTTACAGGCGGCTCTCTCCAATTTTTGACTCTATTATCCCAATAGATAAGGCTCTGGTCTGTAGAACCAGATAAATTTTGGGTTCTTCGTTCCTTAGTCGAAATGCCCCTGATAGTCGCCAAAAGCTGTTAATGAATATTTAACCAGCTCCCTTCGGGTTTATTTTTTATGCACCGGCCTATGTATCCCCAAATTTGCTTGTCCTTTTATCAAATATTTGATCTGCTGCTCCACGTATCTACTCTTCGCAACATCGAGTATCGACATTACCTTCGGATCCTAGAAAACTCCGTTGTGCTTCCACATGTCGTGACTGCAGGTTGCTTTTGTTCCTTGTTTTCCTTGATGCCTAATCAGGCTATGAAATGTTGCCACGAAGCCTTCGTTCCTAAAAGGTGCTAGACGGCCCCATAGTTTCTAGCTGCAGTAGACTCTTGCTACGTGTCAACCGTTCACAAATCTTTCAATGCGAGGATGAAATAGCAACACGGGCAGCGAAATGTTGCTATGCATCTTTTGCACCCAGCTAATGAGCGTTCCCTCACTGTGATAAGGTACTGGCCCATTGACATGTGTTTCATTTTCACAAATCCTCTGCAGTGATGGGAGAAAGGTTCATATAGGCAGCCAAAAGGTTGCCACGTGCCTAAGCGGCAGATCTGTTATCCGGGCAATGAACTGGATGAACCAAATAATGTTGTTGGTTGCTGCTTATTATAATCATTCGCACCAATGGATGACACTTGTCTAACCAGGACCACCGCCATCATTGCAGAGGATGCACCTATTCCTGGGATGACTGGATGTTGTGTTTCGGCTAGATCCTATTGTAACAACCTTGGGAATATTCTGATTCAAACATCATTGCAGAACATTGCGGGATATTTTCTGTTATTGTTCTCCTAGGCGGTGGGAGGTCTTCCTGCTATATATACTTTTCTCTGTGAAGAGAAAAGGGTCCGGAACTGGAGAAAAACACGCTGGTTTTAGTAAAAAGACGCCAGGCCTTTATTACTATTTTATTTAATTGCAAAACACTCAGACTGTGCCAATTATTTAGCCTTTCTGTTTTCATGTTATTTGATTAAACTGTGAACTGTGCTTTATATTGTCTTGACACTTCATTTGAAGAACTTCTATATATTTTGGATGCAAGTTTGTTTACCTAGATCATGTCTAATGACTCTTCTTGGTAGTGATAATGTATGCAACATTATTTTATGTCAATAAATGAATTGTCTATGCTATAATCTTAAGTCTCTGATGTTTTGGAACACAACAACACCATTCAGGCCCTTAAATCTATGATTTATCATGCCCATCATTAAATCTTGGCACATCGCCTTAGGTTAGACTTTACTTTATTATATCCACTTCGTTTTCCCTTTCCAAACCCCATTATAGAAGAAGTTGGCTTCTCTAAATATCTAGAGGTTACTCAGTTTAGTGCAAAAGGTCCCCTTAAACTGAGATTCCCATAAGACTCTATTACCTCGTCAAATTTTGGTGTCAACACATAACATCATCCATTCTTGGCAAGGGAAATCTATACTTGATGGTGATCTTGGTGATAGCTCTAGAATCGGTACATATCTGTCATTCCCCATCCTTATTTGGTGCTAGTACTGTAGGTACTGCACATGGACTCAAACTCTCTCTGATCAATCCCTTCCACAACAACTCTTGCACTTTTCTGTTCAACTCTTCACTCTCCGCTGGAGTCATAGGATGAGCTTCCTTATTTGGAAAACTAGCTCTAGGAATCAAGTCCATTTGATGAATAATCTTTCTTACAGGAGGAAAACCTTTGGGTACATTATCAAAAATAATAGCTTGAAACTCATTCAAAAAATTTGAAACTTCTACAAGTACCTTAGTAGTATCTTCTTTATCAACTCTAAGGATCAATGCAAAACACATATGCTCATGCTTCATACCTTCTAGGAACTTTCTTCCATCAACCAAATAATTTTTTGCATTACTGCATACATTTTCCTTTACCTCCTTCAAAGGCTTCAACTTATGACGAACTCCATCCTTTGTCAAAGAATAGGGGTTGGCATGTCCATCATGTATTGCTTGTTGATCAAACTGCCACAGTCTGCCTAACAACATATGACAAACATCCATAGGAATAATATCACATAATACCTCATCATGGTAATTCCCAATCTTGAACTTTACTAGACATTGTTCATTTACCAAGTATTTATGGTCCTTCTACAACCAAGCATTTTTTTATGGGTTCAGATGCCTTCTTCTCTCCAACCATAACTTACTAACCATTTCTTCTGAAACAAGGTTATCAATACTACCTCCATCAATAATAACATTGCAAACTTTACCTTCACACTTACATTTGGTGTGAAACAAATGTTTCCTTTGAGTTGGCTCTTTCTACTCATTCAACAAGGCTCTTCTAGTAACAAGAACCTCTCCTCTTTCTGCTTCCTCAGAATGTGAAGACTCAACATCTTCGTTTACATGTGCAACTCATGCATTACCCTCAAGTCTTCTATTTTTCCTTCCTTGATGTTGAGGACACTCATATGGCCTATGCCATTCTTCTCCAAATTGGAAACAGGTTCCATGAAAGCCTCCTCTCCCTGGTCCTCACCCAAATCTTCCTCTTCCTCTTTGGTCTCCATTATGAGGACAATAGGTGTTATCTCCTTTCTGGTTTTGGCTGCTACTAGATCCTTCGCCCTTCTTTTGGTCTTCATTTCGACCTCCATATGACCTTCCACTAGTCCTTCCACCACAACCTCCACCTCTTTGCTTACTTTCAAACCTCCTATTCAACTTATCCTCTACCTTCAAAGAAAATTGATATGCATCTTCAATGGTAGACATTCTTACCAAACTCAACCCTTCTTGAATGCTTAGCTTCAACCCATTTATGCAACGAGAAAATTTTTCCTTGTTGGCCTCAGAATGACCTATTCTGATCGAGACTCGGTAGAATTCTTTTGTAAACTCCTTAACATTTCCTACTTGTTTCAAACCTTGCATCTTCTTCAACAAATCCAACTCATAGTCCCCATGAATGAATTGTCTTTTCTATTTTTCCACCATCCAATCCCATCTTGCTATTTTCTCTTTTCCTCTTCTATTTCTTTCGAACTAGACTTCTTTCCACCATATGCTAGTATGGTCTTTCAATTTGGCCTTTGTAAATTTGACCTTATCTAGGTCTTCTATTCCCTCATACTCAAAATACTCTTCCATGTCATTGATCCAATCGATCAACTCCTTTGGATTTAGGTTTCCATAAAAATTAGAAACTTCTATCTATGGCCTCTTTCCAATCTTTGAAATAGCCCTAATCAGTCTGACTTCTCCAGGATCCATTGCATCCCGTGCTTCCTCTTCAAATGGCTCCTCATCCTCACTTTCATCTCTTCTTCTAACATCAGCTCCCCTACATAGCTCCTCTTTTAGTGCTTGAACTTGTCTCTGGAGAGCTCTAAAACCCTCTTCTGTTACCCCAACATTTCTCCCACCATGGTTTCTTCATGGAGGCATCTTTTCTCACAGACCCACAACCACAATTCCTGGTGCAAAATGCCTCACGTTCGGTGATCTGTTTACACACTCAGGAAAACCCACTCTGATACCACTTGATGAAGGGAACTCCCCTTACAATCTAAAACTCACAAAAACAATAGATAATGGCACAAACAAAATGCAAGAAAGAAAGAAAATATTTTCTATTATCACCAAAATGAAAATGAAATTACAACATTATATTTGCCATCACATGGGCTTTCTAATTACATAAATCTGCAAATCTACAAATCAGAGCAACCATCTACTCTTCCCTGGTCCCTTCTCTATAGTCCCCCTTTACATCCTTTATTTGGAAGGTGTAATTGCCCTAGAATCTTTTGGAAAGTACAACCGCCCTAGAATCTTCTAGAAAGTGTAACTTCCTCATGAAGGTATTTTTAAATTTTATTAATTTTGGTATTACAACTTCGCGGGGTCATAACTTTTGATCTAATCATCAAATTTTCTATTATAATACCATTTCAAAAAGGCCACAGGAATTTTTTTGCCAAAAAGTAGGGCGTAAAGGCCATCCACCTTCATTTTCCACTAATTTTCAAGCCCATCCGGAGCCTCTAAGTGCCTCAAAATTGACCTCGAAGATTTTACTAGGACTTTTGAAAATTAAAATTTTAATATTTCTCACATGACAATGGTGTTGAAGTGATTTCTTCGCCATTGGCTTCAATTTACCATTCTGGAGGTTTGTGTAAGATTTTGTGTCCAACTGTGCATAAATGCAAACTTACTAAAATAGTAACCCTACCAAATTTAGCCCTTATTGAAAAGAAACAACATTTTTTTTTTGTGATGCAAGATTGCTCTTACACCCTAGATGCTCTTGCATCATTTATGGTGGGGGTACACGTTGCTTTGCACATTTGATTAAGGTACATGATGCTAGTGGGGTGGGACATATTGTTGGCTAAGAGGTGGATAAGTGTTAGTCATGGATTGGGAAATGGTATGGGCATTCTATGGTTGTGAAGTTTATGGTGTGGTGTTTTTCTGCACATAATTAGTGTTATTTGGATTTCCTATTGTATTGTAAGGTGCCTTTGGAACTTTTGGGACACCTATATTCTAATATGACCCCTATGAATTGGTTGGATTAGTATTCCCTCCTTGCTTGTGGGGAGGTATATACTTTGGTCCCTTTGTTGCTAGTTGGACATTGACCTAGAGCAGTTGTTGAACTAATTCCTCTCTTTCTTTTATTAGTTGTTGTACCCTGAGTTCTTCCCTCATTCTTTCTATGTCTTGCTCTAACTCTTGACTAGTCATCTTAGCCATTATAGTATGACCCCATGGGTGGGGGCGGTGTGATCCATGAGCCCATTTTGGGTTTCTTCTCCCTGTTGTAGTGTCATTCTATAATTGCACTCCCTTTGATTTTAGATTCTTTCCTCTTTTGTATGTGCATTGGATTCACTCATTCTTTAGGGGTCGGCCTTAAAATGGAGAATATCATTACTTAGGTTTTTTTGTTCGAGTAGTGTATGTAGGTGTGCTAGTTGATATCCTTCATCATCATGAAACTCTGACTCATGCAAAGGACTATTATGCCCTATGAAAGTTTGTTCTGATGTGTTCCCCTTATCACTATATGTAACATCTGGTTGATTTGATACTGTTTCATTCTTATTTATACAAGTCTTTGAAGGAGGAGATCCATGTTTTTTTGTCCACTTACCATTGTTATTCTTTGAAATTCCCTTGTGCAAAGAACTACCATCCATTTTGGGAGATATGGTAATTCTTTGGTTTCTATGATCTAATCTTTTTGATCTGATGTGCAATTTGTCAGTCATACAAAATTTTTGACAGAGTCATCACCGACCTTTTCAAAAAGTAGGAAAATTTAGTACTAAGGTATGAATAAGATTGGTTTTTCTTTATCCCAGCGGAGTCTCCCTAATCAAGTGTATGGGGCTGTAATTATACAAATGTGAATTTATGGTTTGAAGATCTGATCTAAAATTTTAATGACTCTATAAGGCAAGATGACCTGCTACTACATTTACTCAAGTTTGACCCTAGTGGAGTCGCCAATCTGTTAGGTCTCAAAAATGTAGGTTACAAACCTTGAGAGGATGCCAAGCTCTATGGTAATGTTTTTGGCTAACGAATGGGGTTGATTGATGTGATTGAGAACCCCTTGTACTTCAGGCTCTACTAAACCTAGGTGGATGTACCTAAATGATAGAGCAGATTTAAAAGTTATGTGTATGGTCTTTAACTTGGGAAATCTATTCATAGTGGCATGTAGAAGTGAAATAGATGCAAGGTTGATAACTAATCCTACTATAAATGTTTTGAGGGTTGAATGTATGAACAAGGTTTTATATAATGTATTTCTTGAAATGAATATGACTAGTTCCTAATCCTATTTGGTTAATGGAGTCAAGATGGGTATGATGTATGTGTCCTATTCCTGGATATAGTTTGAATTGGTTGAAACTTTTAGAAGTTTATGACTAGCATAAACATGCAAGAATACAATTATCTAGTTCTTTTTATTGATCCAAATGACCTTTTCTAGATTATTGTGATTTAATTGAAATAATTTAATCCTTACTTGAAGGAGCCAGTTAACTGAACCACACAAGAACAACATATGTTCCTTGATAAATTGAATATATACTTGATACACCAATTTAAATAATAAGGAAACATCAACCTTGGATGACAACTGGATAATGTTTATCAATTAACTTAACAAACAATTGACACTAGAATTTGAACACCAGATTAATTCTTCTTCTCCATTTGTATTACTTCAAAAGATAATACATTGTATATCATAAGTCTTTTATGCTATAGAAATATCTATGCTAATGGTACAGAAGCACCTACACCACAATATCATTGTTGATCATTTGAGTGAATAAGGTGTCAATGTTTTGAGGTTTTTCCTTCAATAATATCTAATAAGATCAATAGTCATGTATTAGGAGTCTTTAGGTTTAAGAGTCAAAAGGCATGGAAATCCAAACTAGTCCTATAAGTTGCTTTGTAGCCTTTGAAGGAAAAGTTAGTAAAAAATTTTAGGTATAAGAAAGAATAGTGTTTTTTACATGTAATGATGCTATTTCAAGCCATTAAGTGAGGTCTTAGTGAAGTTAGAGGTGGAAAAGTGCAACATTTCATTACAAGTCATATTATTTTGTAAATGTTTGTATTTTGGCATTCACTAGTCCTTAAGGTTTCAAAATTCAGTTACATTGGTGGTTAAAGGTGTTGGGAGTTGTCTTTCAAGGTAGAGAAATGTACTTAAGGCCTTAAAGGGCTCGAGTCAAGGGTTTTTGAAGAAATTTTCTTTGAATCAATAAAGTTTCAATTGCTCAGTTTCTGATTTTACTATTTTTCTTGTGTTTTCTGCCTATGCACATGCCATACAATCATTTTTGTATCAAAAAATTATGTAGGATTATTGATACATGTCTTAACATTCTTTTGAATTATTAATAAGGGTTCTTTCATTCATCTTTGGCCTTAAATCTCAGGCTCTTCCTTGACAGGTTCCTAAATAGGGGTATAAAGGTTTGTAGTTTTATTGGATTGAATCTCATCCCACCTACTGTGTGCCAATGTGGCTTAATGGGATGAGTTGTTAGGGAATAGGAGATGATTATTCAAGAGAGGAAGGCATGGAGAACTGAGTTTTGGAAGAGAATGAAGAGTTAAAGGTCTAAAAATGTTGGTTTCCCACTTGAAAATAGAGTCTTTACCCTAGGGTTTGGAAAAATCTCTAAGATACCAAAAGTTTATTTATTTTTTAAGCATATTGGGGCCTAAATATAGGTTTCTAAGTCAGTGGCAGAGTTTGAAAGGTTGTGGAAGAGCTACATCCAATAAACCCTCATGAATTACACTAAAAACAAGGGTTTTCTGATTTGGTGGATATTGGTCCATACAGATTGAGTCAAATTGTAGAATCTATGTTTTCTTCATAATTTATCTACTTCCCCAAGGTTTCAAGGGTCTGTGTGGTGTTTGAAGGTATGTTGCTTTGCAATTTTGGGCTAATTGAGTAGCCTTTTCAAGGGTGAGTGTATAGGAAGTCAATGATGGTCCAAAGGAGTCTATACTTTCTTTCACATATGTTATGTAACTTGGAAATGGGTGTTTGAATCACTCATGTTTTGGTCTGATGATTTGGAAGATTGTGGACTAAATGGTCAAAAACTAGATTCCCACTGTTACAAGGGTTTAAGGGGGTTAAAGAGGGAGATTTTTTTTCAGTTGCTTGTCAAGCTTTAAGGGAGATTTGGATTGTCTAAAGAGGTTAGAATAATCTTGCTAGATGCCTCAAATAGGCAGGTTGTCAAGTAGTTTGTGATTGTTCCCTTGGTTCTACATCAGCTAATACTGTTGCTATTCTAATGATGATCCTAATATATTATGTCTCAAAATCTAGCCTTGGTTTCCCATATATACATGAAGCTACAAGCTTCATACCATTACATCAAAAGTTTCCTTGTTTCAATTATGCTTTCCTAAAATCTTAACAACTATATTTAGATATAAACAAGAAATAGATAAAGAAGTCTGCAACAATTTGTGATGCACCATAGTCCATTAATCTTCATCAGGTACCCATGATCACCAAATATTTTCTCAAGTTCCATACTCCATAATAATGCATGAGATGTTGTGAAAATTTGATGAGTTCTGCTTCTCACTTTGTTTGAGCAATAAATATGTTAAGTTTTGACAAGTGCTCGATATATCCTATTTTAGCATAAGTATCGACATTGCTTATGATATCTTTCATAGCAAATTCTAGAGTAAAAACATGTTCTAACTATGCATGTGCATTTTCTATCACCCTTGCTTCATCATTTGCCACATCAAGGGCCATTTGTAGATACTGAGTGAGTTCATCCTTCCATACATCTTGCCCTTTCAACTCCCCTTCATCATCGAAGAAATTTAGGAGTGTCATATTTAAAGGTTGGTTGAAATCACTAAGTTCTTGTGTCAGTATGGTGTAATATTTATCATGCACATCCATTAATTCTTTATATTCTTTGAACACTTATTCACCAACATTATCCTTAGCTTCTATTTGTTCTTTTATCTCTTTCATTCTAAGGTGTAATCTATTGTGTTCTTGATAAGAAGAAAATGTTCTACTATGGATCACCCAGACCTTACCAGCTTTCTTGAGCACCTTTTCAAAACTCTTATTTATCAACTTTGAAGCTATTTCAAACTTAGTGATCTTCAACTTCTTTCCTAATTCATCATGTTTCTGTTGAATTATTTGATTCTTTCCGCTTCCAGTATGTGGTTTCTAACATGGCGTCAAGCAAATTTCCTTCACAATCCACTAATGGAGAATAGAGGCCTGAGGAAGAAGGTAATTTTTCTCTGTAATTAGTCATCTATCATTCTCAAAAACAAGCCTCTTATTGTCTCTTATCAATTCTTCAATTTATGCTTTGTTGAGTTTATCAACATTAATATTCAATTTGATTGTTTTGATAGGGTTTTTATCTCCCACTCTTTGTACTAGAAGGTGGACAAAGACTTGATTAGGATCATCAATAAGTGTGGGCCTCTTCCCTAGTGGGTATAGAGCTCAAATCTATAAAGTGGAATTGTCTAGATTGTATCCTGAACCAATATGAATTTTATCACTAGCCTCATTTGTCAGTTACAATTTTTTCTTTTCCCTTCTCTTGAAACTATCAAAAACTATAACTGGATCGATATCCCATCCTAGGAGAAGCATGACCCCAACCTCTTATAGCAGTTCTCATCCTCTTTCAGGGGTGATATTCTCCATCTCTTTGTTAACTTCCTTTTGTATCTCCCTCACAGCATCAATCTCCTACTCTAGGATAATTTATTTCATCTTTTCTCTTATCACCTTCCCCTTATATTCATAAATGAATGATCTAAATTTTGGGGTTTGGAAAAAAGAATCATCTAAAGTAAATTCTAACTACTAGCATAGTTCCTTACATCGTCAGATAGTTTTTCTGAAGCCTCAAATGTGACAACACTCCTCTTTGGTGGTAATTCATATTGTGGGATGATAGGAGAATTTACTTGTGCAACTTCATCCTCCACTTCAGTGTCATCTTCACATGTGATGGGAATAGCTACTGAGAAGCTAACATCCGGAGTGGGTTGTGGTGATGAATGACTTAAAGACATTATATTTTCAGCTTGTTTCCCAAAACAAGTATCGCTTCTTTTCTCGAAGGCTATGAGAGGCACATCCTTTGTCAAGTCATCTTCATGTAGGATTAATTTCTCAACTCTCTCTAGAGGGTCTTGTATTTCATGGAAATCCTCTATGTATGATGAACTATGGATCTTCTTCCACAACTCTACCATCATTACCCTATTGTATGCTACTCTCCTTTTTGTTAATGAGATTCATCACAATTTCTTATTACATCGTCAACAAAGAATTCATGTTCATATTTTCTCAATTTTTGAGTCATTTTAGAATTGTGAATGAAGTGCTCAGGATTAAAATTTTCTCTTATTTCCTTGTGGCATGTTATAATGATCTAACTCATTGCCAATAGAATCATATCCTTTCTTAGAAACAACAGAAAAGTCACCAAAACATAAGGTCCTAGGCATGAGATACTACTTGCCATAACTTTTGATATGCATGTAGTCCAAATAAGCCATTTGCCTCACTACTTCTAAGTGAGCAATTTTGTCAAGAATTGTTTTGGGCAGCAAGAATGGAGTTGCTTCAAACCCATACACCCTTATCATAGTACAATCATCATATGTGTACTAGTCTCCCCGGTTGTGGTTCACCTTTCCCTTTGGGTTCTTCTCCTTGGGTCTAAGAAATATTTTTATTTTTGGGGATAGGTTGTAATAACAAGAATGACCAAACAATTTGTACAAGGGCTTCACAAAGTATTCTTCATAGTACAAGTAATGGGACCTTCCACACCTACTATGCCAAATTAAGGTCCACATTTGTACTAGTCTTATGTTTTCATCCTCATCCAGGTCCTTGATTCTTAGCTCTTCCCCCAAAATCCCCATGAATTGTCCTTCGTATAATATCATATGCATAAGAAAAAAATACTATCTAAAATTGATTGTATTACTATTATTTTTTATAGAAGCAAGTGACATGTTCATAACCTTTACCAAATATTCTACATAGTCGAATGGTCTAGCATCCTCATTTTGAATGTCTATTGCTAAGACCATAAGAGCTATAGCCATCTTAGCAAGAACATCTATTCCTAAGACTTGTCTAGCCGAGTAATAGGTATATTGGTAATATTCTTCAAATAATTTGATAGAAAATGGAGGTCGTTCATTATTGGAAAACCTTTTGAGATTATTTATTGGGTCACGAGGTCTATGTAAAGGAAGTTTCCACATTTTGTAACTTGTGTCCATAGTATGGTATTCTTCCAAAAGATCTCTAATTCTTAGTGGCATATTCATAGATGAATCTGATTGAAAAACCATTAAAATATAATGGTAATGGGGAGAAAATGTGACGCGTCATGTGAATGAATTGTCCTCATTTTGGGATTATACATTTTGGCTAGTACTCTAATCAATTCCACATTGATAAACACATTTGACATCACAAACTTTCCTAAATTCATCCTCCATGGATTTGAGATAGGCTTATGCCTATACTTCTTTCTATAATAGTATATGAATATGTCATATCCTTGTTGTGGAGTCCATACATCTCCTTAGTTTCTTTGTTTATCTTCTAGTTCTCGGCTGAAAAATTTAATTGTGTTGTTTGTTTGGAATTTGGTCTAGAGCTAGGATATTGTTCAATTGAATCTTTATTTAACAACCTTGTTTCTATTTTCTATCTTTTTACTTTAGGTTTTTTTGATGTTCATGTTGGCAATCAAGATTGTACCCTTAGCCAAGTTATAGTTTCCTATCCTATTGCAACATGGAAATGCTCTCAAATTTGTGGGTAAATCTGTAGGTGAGAGTCAATCTATAGAGTGGGTTGGTTCCCCCAGTAAACCACCTATTCTAATAGACCTTTAGAGAAAAGGGGTAGAAGGAAAAAACTAAAAACAAATATCCTAAACCTAAGGTGATTCACTAGCAATATGAAGATTATGAAAATTTTACACTCACAACAGTATCTCTAAAACTTTGATTCTCACAATCCAACCCTAGAAGCACATTATTCAATAGTGATTTGCATAGAATTTCATTAAACAAAACATAGAATGCAACTTGAATCACATGAAACCCTTGCAAACAAACTTACAATGACATGACATAAAGAGGATTATGCATTTGAATCACAGTTAACGTCAAATTGTGACTGTATATTTGAGACAAGAAAATGAGAAAGGAAACCCTCTTGTTTTATTGAAATGAAGGAGTGACAATTTCAGAATTTGAGTACAAGAATAGGTTTATAGAACTCTCTGACTGAGTAGGGGAGCTAGAAACCATCAATTTGAACCCTAAAAAAATTCTCCAACTTATAGCCTCCAAGTGTCACAATAGTGAAAATAGCCAAAAATCAACTTCACTATATCTCTGAATAACAACTTTTCCCATTTTCGAGCTCAATGGAAAAGCCTAAAAAATAGTGTCATAAACTACTCCAAACAACATAAAAAAGATAGAAACTTACCATTTTCGAAGGGTTCATCCAAAAAACCCACAAAATCAGGTACAAATAGCTTGAAACTTAAAATGGAAAGTTCAAATTTCCTCCTCTTTTTCAAATTCATCCAAGTGGACTCAACTCAAATATAGAAGGTTTCAATGGGGACTCAAGTTCATCAATTGCATTTAAACAATAACAAACATTAAGGTAATTTATAGAAACATTACCTTAATGTTGTTCTTACAACACTTGCAATTTTGGAAATTCAAAATAGAAAGCCCTATTACATTTGATTTGATGTAATCTTGACTCCAATTGTTCTGATCTTTTCCACTATTATGCAAAAATCAAAATATTATACTAAGGCTCTTATGATGTTTGATTTTTCTATAAAAAATCATAAAAATAATTTCAGGCACATACTATGTTTTCTCCCAAGTCAAAATGGGAAACCTAGGGTACTCAAAACTTAGGCAAAATTATGAGTCCTAAGGTCATTGATTTAATTTTTATGCAAGACATGAAATATTTCTGAAGTTATAAGAAAGGCTCACCTAAAAAGTGAAAAGGCCAAAGCACGTATGATTTTCTCTAAAAATCAAAGAAAAAGACAAGGAATGAATTCGGCCTAGGCATAAACCATTCACAAAGGCAAGGTATTTTGACTTAAGGCATTTGATTTTTGATTAAATGTGACAAAAATCCCAAAGTTGAATTAGGGCACAAGGAAAACCCTAGCAACAAAACCAAATTGAATCCCTAATTCTTAGAATCATTTCACTTGGCCAAATTTGGAGAAAGAAGGCTTGCACTTGGCCGCCATGGGAACTAGGGTTTGAGAGCTCAAACTTCATCTTCTTCTACCTCTCCTTGTCAACTCTCCTCAGGGGACCACTAGGTAAGTTATTTTGAAACAAGATCTGAATGTTGGCCTTCAGTTTTTGAAGTATTTCAGCCTTCATGGCCACGACCTTGATTGGTTTTTAATGCATTTTTTATGCTTTGTTCATCTGTTGATGTCTCCTCCATTTCGAGCTTCCATGGAAAGTTTGTTTGAGCTTCTTGAAGGCTTGGCCCATAGACTTAAATGGGTTTTCTCTATAGTGAATCAAGGTAAGCATCTATGCCTTCCTATATTGTGCATTTCCCTCTTAAATAAGCTTGATTTGAGCTCATTCCTCAAAAAATAAGTGAAGAATTGTAGGTTGTGTGGGAGAAATGAGTGAATTTATGAGATTGTCCTTGCATAGGTCGCAACCTTACTTGTGCATTTCTTTATTTCTACAAAAGATAACTTTGTTTCTTGGGCTCGAACCATGATAGCAAAATGATATTACTATTGAATGGAGAAATTTCTTGTATTTGTTTACCATTTTATAGTTTTTTAAAACCCTTCATGGCCGTGACCATTCACTAGGTTGTTTTCATTTCATAAAATCCCTTATTCTTGCACAGGCTTGAACCCTCTAAATATCTTCTGTATTTGAGGTTTTGGGACAAAATTCCAAGTGGGTTTGTGCTTTGTGAAGATAAATCCTTCTCTCAAGCCATGGCCATGAGATTACCAACTGGGTTTCTTTGCATTACAAATTCCTTTTTTCTGTAGAAAACAACATTACTCTTCTATTTTTTTCTGAATGAGAACCAAAATGTAAGCCATTCCAAGCAAGGCCAAAGCTTGGAACTCTTCTAGATTTTAATGAAAAATTCACCATTGTTTCATTTTGCTTCAAAACCCTAGCTTTATTTTAACATTGGCTCACTGTTCTGAAAAGAAAAAAATGATTTCATTTTTCATGTGTGTATCACTGTGGCTTCACTTGTTTGTCCTCAAAATGCAAGCTCTACTCCACCCAAAAACTCTTCTTAATGAAGCAAGTTGATTTCCTTGTACTATTTGATTTCAGAAGGACATGCTGGTCCAATAACATTTGTATTCTCTCCTTTCGAATGCATAGGTTATTAACAATTCTTGCTTCCCATTTTGCTTGAAGTGCATAAAACACAATGAAACTCAACTCCCATTTGATACTTTTTCAGTTGCTTATCAGAAAATAAGGTTTCCTCATACTCTCCATGCAGTTTCTCATTCACTATTTAGCATGGCCATCATAGTATTTGCACACACACAAAAAACACTCTACTTACACCCAAATGTATTGCATGGTGATGCCTTTATTTTGTTTACTTACTTTTTGCAATGTTGCATTTAGCCATCATGATGCATCTGTAGGTCACTTGTTGTTCATTGTCGTCCATTCCAAGCACTTGAATATTTGGAAAAATTCACTTCAAGTTTCACCTTTACCATAGTTTCATGGAACAATGCAATGAGATCCTCTTTTATATCTGAAGCATCAATCATACTAAAACAAGACTTGAGTTTTTGCAATCTATTTACATTAGTGATGCTATTTCATGTTACATTCAACTCAAACCTTTTGTCCATATATTACAATAACTTATTTTTCCTTCATACCTTGGCTTTCATGTTTCACTTGCAACCACTTGTACTTTAATTTCTTGATGGAGAGAAATTTTCCTTCTGTACTCTTCATGCATTTTTATTTCTCTTGGAAAAGAAAAGTTGATGTGAATCTTGATCTTTACATAGAAAATTTTAAAATAAGAAACACTTGATGATGGTGTTTTGAAGCTTCTCCATTTGCTTCAGTTTCTACTTTTGATTGGCATTATGTATGTCTGTTCAATATCATATTTCATGATGATGCGCTCCTTGTGATGGTCTATGTGAGAAATTGATCATTTATGATCTTCAACTCATTGCATTCCCAGATTTGATTGTCCTAAATGATCAATTGCTTGAGCTCTTATGACACTTATGATGTATTCCTTCTGATGCATATGTCTTTTGGGAAATTATGAATTTGTTTCCTTTCTCAACCCCCTTCTTGAATGTTAAGGGGTTGCATGGTTAGCTCAACCCTTGTGGAAGCCCATTTTACACAACATGCTATAAGTCTTCAAAGAAGATCAACAAAATGACTTTTCCTATACCTGCATAGGAAACAAACAATGTTAGATTAAAAACAATAAGTTCAAAGTTTCTATGATGTTTCGTCCTTTGTATTCCCTTGCAAAATTCTTGTCTTTGCTCAATTGATTCAATGCACCACAAGCAATGTTCTACATTACTGTTGATAGATCATATAGGAGGATTCATAACCTGAGCTCTAACAAAGCTTTTCCAATCATTTGCAGGTTCACTTGGAGAACAGGAGCAAAGAGGGATGAACAACATTGAAGGCAACTCGAAGACACATTTAGGCCATGACAGCTATGTTCCCTCTTATGTTCTCTTTTCCTTCTTTATCTTCAGTAGTGTAGTTCACTCCTTGTGTTTCGTTGACTCGTCTATTCCCATGGCTTGTGTGGGACACTTGATTCTTCTTTTTATCTCAATGAATACAAAACAACATTTTGTGCAATTCTTGTTCAATTCTATACTTTTCTTTTGCAAAAAATGTATGGAACATTATGGAATGAATAACTAAATAAAAAATGAAAGAACTTCCTTTACATCTCATGCAATATTTTATGCTATAAATTATGAATGAGAAACTAAAACACATTCCACCTTTATGAAAAACTCAAAAAATCAAATATATGCAATGGATTAAGCAACTATAGAAATGAATTGAAACTTTTCACCTTAAAATGAACCTGAATTAATTAGCTCTGTCAATTTGAGTTGTGATGAAAAATTGATAACAATTCCTTCCATACTTTTAAAACTCTCTCTTTTGTAATTCAAACAATTTTCAATGATAATATCTTCAGTTCGAGTCTTGGATACTTACTTGAACTAGTGTCACCTCCTCTGAGCTTCCCACTATCGATCAATCCCAAGTTCTCTAATTTTAGCTCCAAATTGTGTATGCTTTGAAATATTACAATCAAAATATGATTGAGATTTGTCACATATAAGTTGACTCTGGTTCGTAAATGTCATTCCTGCCAACTTGCTAATCAATGGTGGCATTAATTTTAGTTATCTCTTCAAAAGCTTCACCGGTCATGTCAGTTGAGTGAGAAGTACCTTTTTGCTATGTTGAAGGGACTTTAAGTCCACTCTCATTGATATTTTCTTTTCCCTTAGATGTCTTTTCCTTTATTCTTTATTTTGAAGTTTCAAAGGGACATGTAGTTACTTCCCTTTGATATCCTATGGTCTCTTCGAAAACCATTCCCTCGATGTTACTTTATTTACCACGTTCTTTATATTCTGAGATTTCCTCCTTTCAGTATCAGAGTGATCGAAGAGACTTTCATTAGTGTCCCCTCAATATAAGCTTTTCTCTTTGATATTTTATTCCCAACCGTTTTCGTAGTGTCAAAGGGACTTATACATTACTCAACCCGATAATCCAGTGTCTCTTCAAAATTTCCATTCCATCAGCCATGTCTTAGATTTGACAGTTGCTCATAAATTATTGTATTATAATCAGTTGTGTCTAAGAGATGTTTTTCTATTTCATGATTGCTAAAATATTTTGACACAATTGGAATATTATGCTTTTTTCAGTGTCTTGCATTTCAATCTATTAGAGAGACAAGATATCATCTCCCTTTGAAAATTTCAAGTGTCTTCAAAATATTTATTTTTGGGCTATCGAGGAGACTCTGAAATATGTCCCTTTGATACATGGTACTCTCTTCAACATTTTATGTTAGCTTGTTCCATCAGCCCATCAAAGAGACTGAGATACAAATCTCCCCAAAATGGCATTATCTCATTGAAATGTGTTTGTCCTAGTGGCGAGCTTAAGGGGAAGTATGTATTAAGGTAGCGATTATGGGAAGAGAGATTTTTGAATAATATTTTAATAGAAATAGGTTTTAAAGGGATTATTATTATAGCAAATTGATGTAGGAGTATCCCAGGTTTCAAGCAATCTTGCATCAACCAAAAATATTTGCATTCATGTTTTCTTGCATTTAAGTAATTAACTGTCAAGACCTAGTCTATGTATTTCATACCACATTATACCACATTATAACATCAAAGCTCACAGAGCAATATATATGATCTTCATTACAACATCTACTTCATATCGAGAATTCAAGTGTTTTGGAGATCCCGGTATGAAGATATCATAACTAACAAAATATCAATTGTAATTGGACGAAGAGCATTCACAAACTAGTCTTAGCTTTCAAGTGTGCAGACCTATCTCATGACTTGTGAAGCTAAGGAAACCATTTCTTAAATATGCACATTCATCGAGGAGCCTTCATTCTGATCTGCATCATGTTTGTCCAAGGATCAAAGGAGAATCTTATGTTTTGGCCGACCTTCAAACGTTTCATCAACTATGGGGTTTGAGACTTCTTGAGGCCAACGTGGACCTTTTCTGGAGCTGGGAATTGATATACATATATACATATTTCAGCATTGTGTATTTGCATTAAGCGAGAAAGGATAGTAGGAGAGAGAAGTAGATAATGGTTTTGACTCGCATTGTATTTTTGGGCTTAGCGCCTTATAATTCTATAATCTATAATATATAAGGAAGGGCATGTTGCCTTCAATAATTGATCATTATCTATATACTCATGTGGGATTATTATTTCAATTCTTGAGTTTCCATTGTGTTTACTCTTGCTACAAGGTTGGACAGTCCTATTCTTGGACCCTCCATCCTTGATTGCACCAAGTGGTATCAGAGCAAGTTCTGGACCTTGGGAGAGGAGAGCGAAGTTGAGCAAGGAATTTTGTAAGATCTTTGTGTGGACAAATCACCAACTTGAGGTAGCCTACTTGTGTTTGTCAATAGATCGTCGATTGTGAGGCAATTGCAATCTTGTAGCTAGATTGTTGACTTGAGGTAGTTGCACTAGATCCTAGGAAGAGATGTCGACAAGGAGAATTCATACTACTATTAATGTTGCTGGAAAGATGGATGATATGATGGAAATGATGTGAACAATGAAAGTGAGATTGGATGTTGTTGATGAAGATAGAAGGAAATGCTTAAACCCTAGACCTAATGATGAAAGTAATGATGATGAAGTTCAAGCTGTAAACCTAACTGAAGAAACCACAGAAGAGGAAGAATCAAATCAGATGAAGATGTTGAATGTTATTTTGAAAATAGTAAAGTGACTGAGAATGGAGATTTCAAACTATACTAGTAACCTAAACCTTGAGGAGTTGATTGATTGGATAAATGACATTGAAGAATACTTTGAATATGAAGAAATTGAAGATCCAGAGAGAGGGAGATATGCAAAGACTAAACTAAAAGGACATGTTGTGATATGGTGGAAGGAAGTTCAATTGGATAGAAATAGAAAAGGTAAAGAAAAAATTGTGAAATGGGATAGAATGATGAAAAAATTGAAGAACCAATTTATACCTGCGGACTATGAGTTGGAGCTGCTGAAGAGATTGCAAAACCTAAGATAGAAGGAAAATACTATGAAAGAATATACTGAGGAATTTCATAAGATCATCATTAGGATTGGACATAGTGAAGCAAGAAAGGAGAAAGTGGCAATATATATCAATGGGTTGAGAATGAACATTCAGGAAGAGTTGGGTCTAATAAGGATGAATTCAGTAGAGGAAACATATCAATTTGCATTAAAGGTGGAGGACAAGATAAAGAAAAGACATGAACAAAGATAGACAGGAAGAGGAGGTAGATTGCAATAAGGAAGGTCACTTTTTCAGAGTAGAAAAACCCTATGTGAAGCAAAACAAGGATAGAGATTCATACCGCAAGGAAGAGAAGGATTCTAATTCATACCATAAAAGGAGAGATGACTAAAATTCTTACTGCCACAATAGAGGAGGCTACAATTTTTACCGTAATGATGGATACTAGAGAGATGAGAAAGGATATGACAAGAGAACTTTCAGAGGAACCTATTTTAAGTGTGGAGGAGGACATAGAGAATTTTGAGTGCTGACAAAAAAGTAAGAAGATTTAAAATGATGCAAGAACATGATATGCGGAGGAACAACTAGTGGAATCACTGAGTTTCAGAGGAAGTCCTAAGAAGGGAGAATCATTATTCATGAGGAGAGTACTGTGTCACGAGAAAAAAGTACCAAAGGAAGCACCACAGAGGAAAAGTTTGTTCCAAACTAGATGCAAAGCAGAAGGTAAGTGTTGCAAAGTTATCATTGATTGTGGTAGCACAGATAACCTAGTTTATGAGGAAATGGTGACAAAGTTGAATTTGGAAAGAAGAAAAAATATGAAGCCTTATAGGATAGCCTAGATTCAAGATGTGCACAAGATACTAGTAAGTGAGCAATGTCTAGTAAAATTTCGTATAGAGTCATATCATGATGAAGTACTATGTGATATTATGCCAATGGATGTATGTCATATGTTGTTGGGTAGACCTTGGCAGTATGATAAGAAAGCTATACATGATGGGAGAAAGAATACCCATACCATAACATCCAATGGAAAGAGAATCACCTTGACACCTTTGGAAGATGAACCTAAAAGTGAAGTATGTGGTACAATTAGAATCAACTTGGTAGATGGAAGGAAATTTTTGGATGGATTGAGACATGAAAATATGTGTTTTGCTTTGATTCCAAGGAAGTGTGGAGACTTAGATGCAGAGAGAATCACCAAAAAAAGGAAGTCACTGAACTATTGACAGAGTACTAAGATCTTGTATAAGAGAATGTACCTAATGGATTACCACTAATCTAGTGTATCAGTCATCATATAGATCTTATTCTAGGACCTAGTTTTCCAAACAAAGCTGCACACTAGATGACACCAACAGAGAATGTGAAGCTAAGCAGACAGATACATGAACTGCTAAAGAAAGGATTAATTAGATAAATTATGAGCCCATGTGTAGTACCAGTTGTACTTGCACCTAAGAAAGGAAGAGAATGGAGGATGTGTATAGATTCAAGAGCTATCAATAAGATCACAATGAAGTATAGGTTCCCATTGCCTAGGATGGATGACATCATGGATAGTCTAAGTGGAGAAAAATATTTCACCAAGATAGACCTAAAGAGTGGATACCATTAGATCAGGATCAGAGAGGGAGATGAATGGAATATTTCTTTCAAGACAAATGAGAGATTGTATGAGTGCTTGGTCATGCCATTTGGACTAACTAATGCATCTAGTACATTTATGAGGCTGATGAATGAAGTCTTGAAGAAATTCTTGGGCAAGTTTGTCATTGTTTATTTGGGTAATATTCTGATTTTCAATAAGACTAAGGAAGAACATTTGGATCACATCAGACAAGTATTTCAGAGGCTGAGAAAAGAGAAGTTGTTGATAAACATCAAGAAGTGTAGTTTCATGAAGGAAGAACTAGTATATTTTGGATTCGTGATATCTGCAAAAGGATTGAAGATGGACCCTCAGAAGGTTAGAGCAATGGTTGAATGGCTTACACCTATGAATGTTGGAGAACTAAGATCATTTCATGGAATAGAAATTTTTTATCGAAAGTTCATCAGAAATTTTAGTGGTATTTTCACACCTATGACAGAGACAATGAGGGGAGACCGAAGGGAATTCAAGTGAACATTAGGAGCACAAAAGAGTTTTGAATTGTTCAAGCAAAAGGTGACATAACAACCTATGTTAGCACTACTGGACTTTGATAAGGTACTCTAGGTAGATTGTGATGCTAGTGAAAGTGTAATAGGAGCTATGTTAAGTCAAGAAGGGAGACCAGTAGCCTACTTCAAGGAAAATTGAATGATGCTAGGAGAAGATATTCAATTTATGATCAGGAATTCTATGCAATATTACAAGCCTTGAAGAAGTAGATATATTACTTGTTACCTAAGGAATTTGTGTTGTATACGGATCATCAAGATTTATAATATTTGAATAGTCAAGGGAGGTTGAACCAAAGACATATGAGATGTGTAAAGTTCTTGTAGATTTACACATTTTTGTTGAAGCACCAGAGTGGGAAGTCAAACAAGGCTGCAAATGCATTGAGCAGGAGAAGTTTGTTGACAGAGATGAGAATTGAAGTATTATGTTTTGAAGAATTGAAGCATATGTATGAGGATGGAATTGATTTTGTTGAGGCATGGAAGGCTTGCAAGGAACTTGCAGAGACAAATAGAAGCAAATGGTTGGATTATTTCATTCAAGACGATATGTTATTCAAGAACAATCAACTATTTATCCCTAGAAGTTCAATGAGAGATAATTTGATCAAGGAAAAGCATTGCGGAGGATTAGCGGGACATTTTGGAATTGATAAGATCATAGCATTGGTGAGTGAGAACTATTTTTGGCTGCAGTTGTATAAGGATGTTAGGAAATATGTTCAAAGTTGCAGGATTTGTCAAGTTGCAAAAGGAAATAGTTAGAACACTAGAATGTATACACCATTGACAGTACCGAAGAGAACATGGGAAGACATTAGCATGGATTTTGTGATGGGAACCTAAGATACCAAGAGGATTTCACTCTATATTTGTGGTTGTGGATAGATTTTCTAAGATGGCACATTTCATACCTTGTAAGAAAACCAGTGATGCACTACATGTCACAGACCTATTTGTCAAGGAGATTGTGAGATTAAATGGACTACCAAAGAGTATAGTATTAGATAAAGACACTAGATTAATTGGATATTTCTAGAAAAAATTATGGAAGAAGATGAAGAAAGATTTAAAGTATAGTTCAACATTTCACCCACAAACATATGGACAAACAAAAGTGGTAAATAGGAGTTTAGGAAACTTGTTGAGGTGACTAAAGGTAAAGCAAGAAATTGGGACTTAATACTACCACAAGCAGAATTCACATACAACAATTTAGTAAAATGGAGCACAGGGAAGACACCATTTGAAATTGTGATAGGAGAACAACCCAGAGGAGTAGTAGAATTAAGAGATATTAGTATGGAGAATAAAAGGAGTGTAGAGGAAAAAGAATTTGTAGGATTCATGGAAATAATGCATACTCAAGTTAAGGATCATCTAGAGAAGATGAACAAGACCTACAAGGAGAAAGTAGATGAGAAGAGAAGACATAAGGAGTTTGCAATAGGAGAGGAAGTAATGGTATATTTGAGAAAGGATACATTTCTAGTTGGGGCATATAATAAGTTGAAGATGAAGAATTTTGGACCTTGTATGATCATCAGGAAGTTTGAGTCTGGAAATGCATATGAAGTGGAACTACTAGAGGAATTTGGCATATCACCTATATTCAACATTACAGACCTATACCATTATCATGAAGGAGAGTCACCAGAGGATAGAGAAGTTGGTTTTCTAGACCAAATAGCATATCATCTGGAGGAAATTGAGGAAATTTTAGACAAAATAGTTGGACGTAGTACCAAAGGTAATACAAGGAGTATCTAGTCGATGGAAAGGAAGACTAAAGGAAGATTCATCATGGATTTCTCAGGCTGAAGTAGACCGTATTGGTTTTCCTCTAGCCCTAAGAAGTGAGAGGCTCACTTTTCTTCAACCTCAGGTGTCTGATGTAGGAGCATCATAGGTTTCAAGCAATCTTTCATCAACCAAAAATATTTGTATTCATGTTTTCTTACATTTCAGTAGTTAATTGTCAGGACCCAGTCTCAGTATTTCATACTGCATTATAACATCAGAGCTCATGGAGGAGTAAATATGATCTTCATTGCAAAATCTACATCATATCCATAATTCAAGTGTTTTGGAGATCCCAATACAAAGATATCGCTAACAGAATATCAACTGTAATTGGATAGAGAACATTCATAGACAAGTCTTGTCTTTTCAAGTGTGTGGACCTATCTTGTGACTTATAGAGCTTAGGAAACCATTTCTTAAAGATTCATATTCATCGACGAGCCTCTATTATGATCCGCATCATGTTTTTCCAAGGATCAAAGGAGAATCTTATGTTTTGGCTAACCTTCACATGCTTCATCAACTTTGGGGTTTGAGACCTCTTGAGAGCAACACACACCTTTTCTAGAGCTAGGAATTGATATATATAAGCATTGTGTAGTTGCATTAAGTAGGAAAGGATAGTAGGATAGAGAATTAGATAAGGGTTTTGGCCCACATTGTATTTTCAGGCTTAGCACCATATCATTTTGTAATATGTAAGATGGAAGGCAGGGCATGTTGCCTATGAATAATTGATCATTATCTATATATCCATGTGGGATTTTTATTTGAATTATTTGAGTTTTCATTGTGTTTACTCTTGTTTCAAGGTTGTATAGTCCTATTCTTGGACCCTCCATCCTTGACTACACCATAAATCTAGGCTTATTATGCAAATGTGATCATTTTTAGGAATAGTTCCCATGGTGTAAATTTACATGGTCATACTGAGGTGATGAGGACTAGTGAAAAATCGAGGTTAATTTTTGGTTCTAACATACACTATGCAACCAAACCACTAAAAACCATGTTATGAACAAGACTAAATCATATAATATATTGAGCTAAATATTTATTAATAAGAATAAATAATATGTAACATACAAAAATAATGCATATAATGTTTTTGTCATAAAATATTGACCATACAAATATGTATTACATCCATTAAATAATGAAATAAATAGTTTACCCTTTATTTTACACCAATAAACATATTTAAAAATTATGCCCATTTTAATTTGGAGCTTGTAACCCAAGTAGGGACACACAAGTTTGAGTTTAATTATTCTAAATTTGAAGACAATGGAGGAACGAGGGTTTTGTGATAGATTTTCAGAGTGCTAGGGAGATGAAACACTGGGTGATCCTCCACCGCCAGGATTGCATGGACCCTCTAATCATGTTCCACAGTGGGTTTTTCATGATGAAAAGTGGGTGGATATGGCACCCAGGGAGTGGAAGTTTGATTCATGGGTGGATTCAAGAAATGGAAAATATAAGGCTGGAAGGAGGATGCTACGTTCAAATTATTTTAGGGTTTTTTGGAGGCCAAGAATGGTAAATAAGAGATCTAGGGTTCGAGCAAGAGAACTATCCTCTAGAAAAAAATTCATTTAATCCTAAGGAGCAGACTAATTTTGCTTTGAATCGGGGTGTGGGAAATGGGTATGAGGGGATTTGGGAAGAGAGCTTAAAAAGGAAGGAGTCTACAAATGCTATGAGGGAAATATTGATTCCTAAACATGTAGATGCAATGCATGTTGCTAACCCTAGTTCTAAGGTGCAACAAAATCCAAGCAAAGATGTGGGTAATTCTAATAAGAATTTGGAAAACAAAGATCCAAAGGGAAAAAATGTGGTCAACCTTAATGAAAAGGTTTAGCTTCCAGTTCCATATGTGCATGCAGAAAAGAAGCCGTTAAACTAGAAATCCCAAGATCTCCATGCTTTTGCAATGATCCTCCAAGTTTGGGGTGAAGGTATTTCTCTCTTGAAGTTGCATAAGCATATTCACACTCATTGGTATGGCACTTTGTACTTTTAGGTTCTTTCCTTAAACACTTTTGTTTTGGTTTTGGATTCAGTAGAAGCCAAAAATAAGGTTTTAGAAAATAATTATGTTTGGTTTGGAAAAAACATAATTTTTATTTATCCCTAGCACTCATTTTTTCCGTATTACCAATCATTAAGTGGGGAAATTCTAGTTTGGTTTAATCTTCCTTCTATTCCTCTTGAATTTACTAACTCTTGGATTCTAGAATCTATTGGTAATTCCTTTGGAAATTTTTTGTTGTCAGATTCCTTAGTTGTCAAGGGTTTACTATGTGTCAAGATTTGTGTTTTAATAAACCCTAAACAAAATTTTCCAAGGATTTGCAATCTTAAATTGATTGATGGTATTTGGAGATAGGATATTGTTAGGTATTCTGATTAGTTCTAAAAATCCTATGTTGAATTGGATGCTCCCCTATTCAAAAATATTAAACTATCTCCTTCTAAGGGAGATCCTGTGAATTTGGAGAAGGATAATAATGGTCACCTGGTCTCAACCATTAAAGTGAACCCAATGCCACATATAGTTGGTGATCTGATCACCTCAATTGATCTCAATATTATTGCTCCTCCAATCAATAATTATAAATTTTTTGAGGAGGGAAGAAGAGTTATAGACTCTTTAAAACATATTTATGCTCCAAATGTAGAGCCTATTCTGGGAAATGCAGTAGCTAGTGATTAATTGGTGAAAGAGAAAAATGACCATCTTAATAAGGTGATAACTAGTCTTAATGAAAGGGATATGAAACCCAAGGCTCCTACTGATGCAAAGGATGTTAATGTTGTTGCAACTCCTAATCTGGCTATTTTAAATTCAGATATCCCTGTGCAAGAATTGAACTCTTTGGCAGATGTGCATAATTAATCCCCTAAAACAAATAAAGGAAGAATTAATCATATTTATCTTGATCAAAATTTAATTGATAAAGTGTAGAAGATAATCAAATCTTCCAATGCAAAATTTAATGATTAAATTCAAGATAAAGTTTTAACGACAATAGATAATGATCTCGTACAAATTGAGAAAGGGCTTAACATTCCTCTTTCTCAAAACCCCTTTGATGTTATTTCCCTAGATAAGGTTTTGGATTTAGAAATATTGGTTAAGGGCGTTTTGAGTCCTCTGTCTAAAGAGAAGCTTCCTATCTCCCAGTCTCCTTTATCGCCTAATCCATTATTCTCCTCCCCTCAGAAGAGAGGATGCAAACCTAAGAGTTTGAAGAAACAAAAAGATATAGAGGCAGGTATTCAAGTGACTTTTTTTTCTCCTCCTAAGAAGTTGAGAATGTTTAGCCCTCCACTAACAAGATTGGGGGCCATTAAAAAAGAACTTGCAATCGGAGTTTACTATTGGGATGCCATCTCACAAAAAACTCAAAGGAAGTGGCTAGAGATGTCCTCCCCTTGAGAAAAATGAGGATTCTATTATGGAATGTTAGGGGCTTAAATGCCCCTAACAAGCGACATCTAATTAGGCATTAGTTAGAATTAGCAGAATTTGATATTGATGTGCTGCAGGAAACAAAATTAAACTCATTCTTTCCAGAATCCCTCTTTTCCAAATGGTTCTTCTAGAAATTTTCCTTTTTTCCTTTTGCTAGTGCTTCTGGTGGTTTAGCTTTTCTTTGGAAAGAGAAAACTATTAAGGGTGGTGGCTTCAACCTTTCACTGGTCCTTAGTCCTTGTTAAAAGCAAGTTGCCAAAGGAAAATTTCTGGTTGCTTAATGTGTATGGTCCTTCCAGTATGTATGAGAAACAGAAGTTGTGGAATCAATTATCTTTAGTATTTCAATCACTAGAAGACTCTTTGGTTATTTTTAGTGGGAAGTTCAATGCAATTGTGGAAGATTTGGGGAAAATTGGTGGAATTTTTCCCAATAAAAGGGTTTTGAAATATTTTAAAGGCTTCATTGATAAGAATAGACTCTTTGATTGTAGACCACAAAATGGTCTTTTTACCTAGAATAATAAAAGGAACATTTTTGTCAAAAAGCTGAAAGGCTAGATCGTTTCTTGTTATCTCTGTTGTGGCTTGACTCAAACTTTGATGTATATTCAACAGTTCTTGGTTATCCAGGCTCTGATCATTTTCCGGTTTTGTTAGTAATACTAGAAGATAGGGCTCCTAATAAGATTCCTTTCAAGTTTGAGCCTACGTGTTTTAGGGATGAAAATTTTATTCCCATGATTTAGTACTGGTGGGACAATTCCCCTTTTTTTGTTGGCTCCCATATGTACCAATTGGTTAAGAAGTTGAACTTCTTAAAAGGTAAAATCAAATATTGGAATGTATCTCATTTTAAGAACATTTTTTTAGAGAAGTCTAGACTCCAAAAAGAAATTGAAATTCTAAATGAGAAAGTTTACAACAATGGTATGAATTATGATTCTTTTGAGCTAGAGAAATCTCTGGTATCTGAATTAGATGAGGTTCTTCTTCATGAAGAGTGTTATTGGAGGGAAAAATATAGAGATACTTGGCTTGCAGAAGGTGACAGGAATACAAAAAAAATTCATGCCTCAACAAAGATTAAGAGGCAAAGTAATAAAATTTCTTCAATTAAAAATGGTGTTGATATTCTTTTGGAAGATGATAAGGAAATTTCCTGAGAAGCTTCTTCTTTCTTTAAAAATATTCTCATGGCAAAATAGGTTAAAATGAGTGATTCCTTTTTAGATTATATTTCTTGTTTAGTTTTTCGAGAGGATAATGCTTTTCTTATGGATCCCTTTACTCCTGAAGAACTAAATCAATAAGTCTTTGATATGTCCCCTAAGAAGGCCTCAGATGGATTTACAATCTTATTCTTTAAGAAATGTTGGAGTATTATTGGTCAGGATGTTTTGAGGGTCTTGGAAGAATCAAGGCGTAATAGAACCATTCTCAAAGAACTTAACACTAATTTTATTGCAATCATTCCAAAGGTGGAAAATCCCACCACATTTGTAGATTTTAGACCAATTTCTCTTTCCAATACCCTTTACAAATTTTTTACTAGGGATATCTTAATTCACCTTGCTAGAATTATTCTACACATTGTCTCAGAAGAGCAAGGCAGTTTTGTTCCTGGAAGAGAAACTACTGATGGTGAAATTGTTGCACATGAAATTTTACAATCTATCATGCATCATAAGATCCTATCTATGATTCTTAAATTAGATATGATGAAAGCCTATTATAGGGTTAATTGGGATTTTCTTTTAGCAGTTCTTCATAAATTTGTCTTTTGTGAGAAATAGATTAAATGGATTCACTCTTGCATTTCATCTACAAGATTTTATGTGTTGCTTAATAGTTCTTCATGTGGTTTTTTCTCTTCTTCTAGGGGGTTTAGACAAGGGGACCCTCTTTCTCCTTTTCTATTCATTCTCATGTCTGAAGGGCTCAATAGAGCAATCAAAGCTGCTAATTGGAAAACTCTTTGGAGAGGCATTGATCTACCAGATTTGCAAGACAATCAAACACATGGGATTTTTGTTGATGACACTTTATTGTTTGGTCATGCTTCAATTCCTGAAGCAAAATTCATTAGAAATGTTATAATATAATGGAGTATTCTTTGGTTTCAAGACAATTGATCAATCCTGCAAAATCCAAATTGTTCCTTTTAAATGTTCCTCATTTTATTGAATGCAGGTTAAAACATTTTTGGGGATTCCCCCTTGGCACTTTACCTTGCTCTGATCTTGGTATTGCTTTCTTTATTGGGAAAAATTATCTTCTTTCTGGGATAAAGTGACTTCTTCAATTTCAGGAATAATCCTTTCATGGAAACATGAGTGGTTATCTTTTTTCTGGCAAGATTCAGATGATAAAATCAGTACTTAATGTTGTTCCTATTTACTTGATGTATGTTCTCAAAGCTCCTGTTTCCACTCTAAATCATCTAAGTCAACTTTGGGATCTTTTCATGGAATGATAATGTTGGGGTAAGGCTAAAATTCCCCTTGTTGCTTGGGACAGGGTTTGTCTTACCAAAGATCTTGGTGGGACTGGTATTAGAGGCCTGGATCATCAGAATCTTGCTTTAGATGCTAGATTGACTTAGAGACTATATCAATCACCTAATTTGAGATGGGGAAAACTTATGTTTTCCAAATATTTTAATTCCCATTCAAGGGAGTGTATCCTTACTACCTCCTCATTTCCTAGAGGCTTTGTTGTTTGGAACTTCATTGCTTCTTGTCGGTCAGTCTTAGTTCCTCATCTTTCATGGCTAGTTCATAATGGTAAGAAGGCTAAGTTTTGGGAGGATGTATGGAATGGTTACCCAGCTTTGTCACAAAGTAGAGATTGGGGAAACCTGGTACCAATGCTTAAAATTCAATGGAGTTCTCATGTGGCTGACTACTTTTCAGTGTATTTCTCAAATACCATTTCGTGCATCTCTTGGAAATTAGATGACGCCTTTACCATTCCACTCTATTTGAAATTGGACTTTAATGAGGAATTAGGAAAAACAAATATTATCTTTTCTAATAAGGAAGATGTTCTTATTTGGACTAAATCAAAGTCAAGAAATTACTTTGTGAAGGAAGGGTATAGGTCTTTATTGGCTTCTTCTAAAAAATTGGAGCTTCTTGTTTCTGTTTTTTGGAATGATGCTTGCCTTCCAAAGGTAGGAGCTTTTTCTTGGGTAGTCATACATGACAAAGTTTTAACTGGGGCTAGGATGGATAGACTGGGCATTACGATTTCTTTCCCCTATGTCTTTTGTGGTTATTTCTTAGAATCTTCATATCATTTATTTCTTCATTGTTCTCTTGCTTCACAGTGTTGGTATTCGGGGGTATGCCCCTCCTTATCTCTCTAGTTCAAATCTTGGCCTTTGTTTTTTTGGGCTTCTTTTTTCTCCTATTTATAGGTTGTATCTCCATCTTTGCTTTTGTGGAATATTTGGATTAAGAGGAATAATAGAATCTTCGGAGGTAAAGCCTCTCCCCTAGAAGAGGTGCTTTTTAAGATAGAGAAATCAATTTCAGAAGTAGTAAAAGCATATATTTTCAAACAAATTAATAGCTTGAAAACCTTCTCAAATTGGGATAGTTTCATCATTAATTCTTGGTCGATGCTAAAATACCTACCCTTTCATGGTTCGATCACAAATAAAGTTGATAAAATTTTGGAAAGGAAGCTAAATGGTTGCCTCCTTTGGAGAACAGTTATAAATTGAATTATGACGGTGCCTTGAGAGGTGACCTAGGGAAATCTGGTGTTGGTATTGTTATTTCGGACTCAACTTCTAAGGTTCTCAAAGTTGCTTGTAAGGTTTTATCTAATGGAACTAATAATAGGGCTGAGCTAGAGGCTCTCAGTCTTGGTTTGGAGCTAGCTAGTTCTTTAGGTATTAAAGATATTATTATTGAAGGATATTCCATGGTAATTTTTCATGCAATTACTAATAAAAAAACTCATGTGTGGCAGCTCCAATACTTGTTGGAAAAATTTCTTCTTCAATTAAAATTGTTTAACACCTATTTGGTGTCTCATTGTTTCAGAGAAGCAAATCATGTTGCTGATTTTCTAGCAAATAAAGCTATCAATGAACATATTATTTTTAAGGAATTTTTGGGGGAAGAAATTCCTCCCTTTCACAAGTAAGTTTCCTATTGGTTCTTCAAGCTCTAATTTATGGTGATGGAATGATTGTTGCTAATAATTTTCTTAAAGCCTTGTCTTTATCAAGCTTGAATGGGCTTTCTCATTATGACAGAGATTTTCATACAAAATTTCTCACGGGCTTTGACATGACACTCCTATGATTTTTTGTGTTTCCTTTTTCATTTTGAAGGCTTTAATTTGATGGAAATATTATTATGTGGTAATTTTTCTACATACCTAGCTATTTCAAAGTCATTGATTTGATATCCATATCATTCCCTAGACTACTTTCTTCATTTTTGGAAATCATGCTTAGTGGTTCTTCACATTTTCATTCTCTGAAATTCAAGGAAACGAAAGCTTTGAGCATCATTATTTTATATTCTTTGGTTGTTCTAATAATGTTTATTCATGTCGATTCTACTTCGGGCCAACTATATTGTGGCTCAATTGTGGTTCTCTATTTAAGTGAAATTTCTTGCTTTGTTGTCTGGTATATTGTAAACCTTGCAATTGGTTTTGTTTTTCATAATGATCTCGGAATTCAAAGTGGCGTGGTATAGATTTTTTCTACTTGTAAATTGTAAGGAATATATTGATTCTCATTTGTTTGATCATGAGAAGCTTGATAAGGTTTTCTATATGGATGACGCAGATGTCTTTTTGGTTATTAAAAAGGTGGTGGGAAATCAGTGATTGTGGGAAAATTCAAATGTCACTTTTTATGAAGTGCTTTCTTGTTTTCTTACTATATGCATGGATATCTTACTAGACGCTAAAATGGTCTTTATTCTTGCTTCTAAATTTGTGTAGATATATTTGTTTTATAGTTTGGTGCTTCGTAAAGCTTTGGATAATTATTTGTTTGATTCTGGCCTTTTTCCTCTTGGTGGTTTAATATCTCACAATGGATTTCTTTCTAATGGATCTCATGGAGATTTGTTGATGACTCTCAGGTCTAGCATTATTTGTGATGAATTTGAGAAGACCATTATGGATTTTCATAGTCCTTGAGAAAAGGTTCCTCCTAAAATTCTTGTAGCTGACATTGATGTCTTCCTAGCAGTGCATTTCCTATTTTATATGGTTGCGAGGTATTTGTCCTCGGGGCAACCTTTGGCCTCCTTATCTGAAAAAGTGGATGTTTACTCTTTGGATCATCTGTTGCTTCTCTCTCATTATGAGGCTAGTTCTAGTTCTATTTATCTCTTGGAATAATCTTGAGTACTTTTTTATTTAGCATGATCATGCACTTATTTTGTATCTATGGGGCTTTGCATACTTGTTTAGATGTTCTAAACTGGGGGATGGTGGTTGGTTTTTAATTCCTTATCTTTTGCGTACTTCCTTCTGGTTGGGTTTCACTGAGTATGCTTTTATACATTTTGTAACTCTTCTTTGAATCTCCTAGTAGTCCCAAGATTGAGTTTTATTTGGATAGATGTAAAACCTTTTTTAGATTAATAAAATGTTAGTGGCTTTGCCACTTTTATAAAAAAAAAAAACATATTTAAAAATTAAAATATTTGGAAATATTAAAACTACTACTTATTTATACACCCAAATCAAGATCAATTCACATGAAATACCAAATACAAAGAAAGTTTGAATATATATGGCATTAATTTGTAGGAAAGAGGAGCAACAAGTAGTGTGTGGGCATAGGTAGGTAACTTAGGGTCATATTTTCTTAGATGATTGTAATGGGATCTTATGTTTCAATAAAAATACATTCCAATTCATATGCCTTTCTATGCTTCTGCATTTTTCCTACACATCCATGAGGAAAATGGAAATAATAACATCTATAAAAATTCCCTTTCCTCTATTCTTTGATGGATGTTCATAACACATTCCAAAGATACCATTTTGGCATAGTCAGGAGGGTGCTAGAAAAAATTATGGAATTTTTTCTTTACATATAGCAATTGATTTTGATTGATATTTTTAAAATCCTTTTCAAAAATGTATTTTGTGCATACCCCAATCACGCCATTCCATAAGACTACATTTATTTTAGATTTTTTTTTCAAATAGTTGATGTCTTGTCTATGCTTACATAATTTGTATATATCTACAAGAATATTTACAACTATAATATCTAATAAAAATCCCCCCTTCATTATTATTTGATACATGTCCATATCTTATTTTGAAGCTCTCTTTTTGGCATAGACAAGGACGATGCTAAGAAAATTTGTCAAATCCAAATTTGCATCAACCAATTATATTTTCTTGAATGTTTCTAAAGCATTTTCAACAAAGAATTTTTTGTGCATAGCTTAAAATCAATGTATTCCATAAGGACACATCTCTTTGAGTAAATTTTCAAATAAATCACATGCCTTGTCTATGCTTCCGCATTTTTATACATGCTACATGAAGAATCTCCAGCTATATTATCTAAAAAAAAAAAACCCTTCCCTTATGCTTTATGGATGTCATTACCCTATTCCAAGGCTCCCCTTTTGAAATAATCAAGGAGTATATTGGCAAACATTTCTGAGTTTCTATACAACTTCAAATTTATTTGCTTGAATTCTTCTAAATCCTTTCTAGGAAATCCATTTTGTGCATATACTATAATTGTTACAATCCATGAGGACATATCTCCTCAAGGAATTATGTCAAATAGCTTATGTTTCTTACAAATGATTCAAAATTTGCATCCATGTTTGTGAGAGAATTTCCAACTATAATATCTAAAAACACCCCCAATCTATTATGCTTTAATGGATGTCCATAACTTGTTAGAAATATCCCACCAAAAACTAGAAATAATACAATTGTTTTATGGCATTGTTAAATACCAAACCATAGTGTGATCATAGTTTATGCTCTATAAAATATGATCATATTTTATAGAAAAAATGATTGTATTTTGTAGAGTATAAAATGTGGTCACATTTTTTCTCTATAAAATGTGATCACATTTTGTAAGTTATAAAGTAAAAATACTATTGTTCATTCATAGCCACAACTAAGGGAGGAGGAGAACACATTTATAAAATTTAATCCTATCCCAATTTATTTTAGCAATGTGATGTTGAAGGAGAGGTGAGTAGGTAAATTTTTCATGTTTTTAAATCAAAATCATGTTTGCATTATTAGAAAATTGACTATTTTAGAATACATTTCTTATATGTTGTTTTTTATACTAGCTCCTATAAATCTTAACCCTAAACCTAATATTGATGAATAAATATCTAAAGAGATCTCTACATCACCCTAATCTCCTCCTGCACTTTTGAAAAACCATAGGGAAAGCCAAGAGGAATTATTAGGGAATTTCAAAAAAAAAATCTTGTAAAATTAATTTAATCATTGAAGGCATCCATAGGAAACCCACGCCATCATCACTTGCATCATCATTAGAAGCAATGATGAAGCAAGTTAAATTGATCACGAATGATGCAAGAGCATCTAGAGGTGTAAGAGAAATCTTTCATCACCCACACACACACACACACACACATAATTTTCTATTTGATTTTGAAAATAGAAACGAAATATTTTAAATCAAAACCATGTTTGCATTTTTAGAAAATCAACTATTTTTGAATATGTTTCTATATATGAGTGAATTTTCACCCCTCTTGCAAATTCCACTTTTACACCCTCAAACTTAGAAAAATCAAATCTGACCAAGTAATTCCATGTCCTCATTTCATACCCCATCCACTTGGAGCTTGTTTTTAGTGTCAGTGGGGGAATTTACGTTGAGGGCACGCATGCAATGTGCAGACATCTACATGATGTGTTGTCGTCCTAATAGGATTCCTACCTCTGGAATCTATAGAGGCATTATGCTCTCCATTGGTGACAAAATGTAATGCCCATGCACCTTCCTATTGACCTTTGAATGACTTTCCCTCCTAATTGGCCTTCAAATGGCTATCTTTCATTGCCATTCCTACTTTTGGATGTTTTTACATGCTTGCTTGATCTTGCTTCACTTACTTGGAAATTATTGCTCCATACTTTTGCTACTTGTTGCACTATTGGAATTACAACTCCAAAAATTGTAACATCCTACACATCTTCCATAGAAGCTACAACTTGGTGTCTAGTGAGACTGCTTACAACATTGTTGTGGCTACATCGACTCTACCATTGCTAGGGGCTTGCATTCCTCTCTCAATGGCCTTGAGTGCCTTTGGTAGAGGGTGGTAACACATTTGTATTACTTTTTTGTTGGATTTGAGTAGCTTACTATCACTCATAGTGTTTGAATTCATTTTCATTCTAGCATTGTTTTCTTTATCATATTTCTATCTCTCAATCTATCTGGTTGTCCATGGAGGAAAAAACACCAAAATAGGGGTTTGACTGTGACAAACCCCTATATAGCCCCAAATTTTTTCCTCTCTTGGCTTTGTGTAGGTACACGTTCGTGTGGATCTTTCTAGTGAGCTATACTCCTCATGAGTTAATCTTCATCATCTTTTCTTTTTTCATCTTCTATGTCATCTTTCTAGTTATTTTGTTCAGTCTGTCAATTATCATTTTATTTAGCACTTTAAACTTCATTTGTTGAGAAAATGTGTCTCAACCTTGTAATTACATAAGGCGCTATTGATATATAAGTTACTATTCAACCGACAATGACGGGTGGAAGGGGTGTGGGGGGGATCCCCCCCCACGAGGGGTTCAAGGGATCATCTCCCCAACTAGGGTCTAGGGGCAATGTGCCTTGGTAGGGACTCAAGGGAAGCGCCCCCAAAAGGAAAAAATAATTTATATTTTATTATTGTAAATATGGACCATTCATCATTATGTCTCATATCCAATGACTAATATTTTATTAGCTTGACTTTTCCTAGAAGACAAACCTATTTTATGAGGTAATTGTATTATGGCTATATATAGCAATGTATTATGAGAGTCTGATAGCAGTTGTGTCACTTCTAGATCTCTTAGTGGTGATACTCCTGTGAGAAGCTTGCTCTGCAAGTATATTGTAATCTTTATGATTTATGAATAATATACTGGGTAGCTTTTGGAGTGTGGGGTTTTAATCCCAAAAGGGTTTTCCCCACATAAATCATTGTGTTGTGGTATGCATGATATTTGTGTTTATTTCTATTTAAGTTTCTATAACTGTTAAAGATCTGTTAAATTTTGCATTTTTCTCCTCTCAAGGAGTGTAGGAAGTTGTTTCGCTACCTTAGCTTACACATTTGCTAATATATTAGTAGATTTATGGTACATTTATTGTACATTTCTACTTTTTATCTGTGCGAACACCAGCACCCTTGTGATACACCAGCACACCGTACTGTCATCCTTGACCTACATTGTTATCCTCTGGTAGAGATCTATCTGAGGTATAGTTCAGGTTCCAAAAATCTGCTCATTTAGCCCCATCAAAACTCTCAAGTTAGTAGAGTGACATAAGCACTTGAGAGTGCTCTTCATTCTTTATCCTTGACCTAAAATTTTTTTCCAACCTGAGGTATACTAGGGTAGCCTTTCATTCTCAGTTCTTTGTGACCTGGAGCCTTGGTGTGGTTAGCCCCCCTCCTCTACATTTTGGTGAACTTGATGTGAACCATTTTGGTTCCATTTAGTAGTGCTGAAAGATAATTTCCTCATATCCTAATAGTGTTGTGGGTGTGAGTGTTGTGAGCCATCTAGACTTGAAACCCAACCTATGACCCCTAGTGGAATAGCTAGAAGGTTCCCTAAGTGTTGTAGAATAAAACCTTAGGTGGGTCACCATCTTACCCTTGGGGGCTCGTGTGAAAGTTTCATTTAGTGTATGAAGAAATGGCCTCCTTTTTGCGACTTTCCATCCCATTTGAACAACTTGCAAGTGGATCTCTTGGTATAAATTTCACCTCATAGGACTTGTCGATGAACCATAATAGAGAACCATCTTCCTTATACATCCCTATATGAATAAATGGAAACACCGTAATGGGTTTCCTTACTGACCTTACATGTCGGGTGAATTTCATCACTAAGGAGATTATACTAATTATTTTTTTAGAAAAAGATGGGTATGACAAGTATCTAGGAGAACTATTCTTACACATGATGGGATTTCCATCCCCCCATTGGTTGTGGGCTTTCCATCCCTCCCATTGGTTGCATCACCTTGTCAGTCCTATTTGGACCTAGATCTATAAATGCACTTTTCGAGATAATCCTGGGGTCTAAGCTCTTCACAGTGAAACTAGGTATCCTTTGGTTGGTCGCTATGAATGTAGTTCCCTCAGTAGTTCATAAAATCTTGAAGTTTTCTCATGAGGGTTCGGTGCATGTAGTCCATGACACTAGCTATAAACCACTGATTAAACATGGAGGCCACTCACTAGATCACTTTTGGCCTACGCCCATTGGTTTGCTTCCTCCTAGGAGGAGCCTCTTGTACCAAACCTATGTGGGGTCCAAGAGTTGGGGAATAATGCCTAAGGTGATATGCCCTCCTTCTCCCTATGTTATCTCACATAGAGATTTCCTAAAAGTAGATAGTCATGCAACCTTGGCTTAGAGAAGGGAGGAAGAGAAGCGTGCTTAGGGTTCTTCTTCCTCCTCTTCCACTACTCTATTTGTCACTTCCTCTTGCCCTACTACGATTCCATCATCTTTCTCTCCTAGGAATTTTTTGGAGAATAGAAATGGTTCCCACTTGGTGAAAACCCAAGCATCTAGCATTCAAACCTCCAATCTTACCCACAATGGCTTGGCCCATTCAGTATGGTAAGGGGAAGAGTCCCCATGGGGCATTCTTTATGTCTCAACCTTCGCAACCTCCTATTGCTCCTACCTCTAAGACAGTGAATGGAAAGAGGCCCATTGCCGAGTCATTAGAGTTGGCTCCCTCTGCTATCATTCCATTATCTTCTCAACCTCTCCCTCTTGTCCTTGTCCAGGAGTCCCTCCCTCTATAAAAAATGGTTGTGATGGATACTTTGATGGTCAAACAAGAGTCTTCCATCCCATCTCAGTCTTTGGCCTCTATCTCCTGGAGTCACGAAAACTACCATGCACATGAGCACAAGCATTGGAGAAAGGCTATGGCCGCTGAGAAGGCCACCCTATGGAAGATGGAGGAGGAGCCAACAATTCCTTCTTCGACACCTTCTACTTTGTCCTCCTCTCTCATCCCCTTTGCTTCAGTTCCTTTAGCTCTTCAATTTTGCTTCAACTCTTGCTAAGAGCACAAACAATCCTCACCTAAAGAGGGTACAGGTGTTTGTTGCTCCTTTGGTTGAGCTGACCCTTCTGATGTCCCTTTCAGAAATCTTGTCATTTGTGAAACCCATGGACATGTTGAACACCTCGATGGTGTATGTTGCAGTTTTCTCCTCCACCTTTGTGCCTTTTGTTTTGTCTATGGGGATCTCACATCCTCCAGAAAACTTGAAGATGGAGGACAACCCTACTAGCAACAAGGATCAAAAGAAGGGGTTTCCTTCTTTAGAGGGTGGTTCTATGTTGGATTGTATCATTTTAGTGATGGAGGAATCCCTAGCACTCCTGGAGTTGGTCACTGCTCACAAGTCTTTCGATGAGCTTAGTAGTGGATCTCAGGCGCCACCTCCCTTTCCTATTGAGTTAACACATGGCATTTTGATAAAATACATGTTTAATTCTATGGATGAGGTCCCGACCTTATCAAAAAAATTTGCGATGTCACTAACTTTCACCCCATAGGAACTGAGTGGAGAAGGCCTCGAGGGGCCTTCTTCCTTGGCTCTTGTCATGGGAGGGTCGAAGGGTTCCCCCCTTGATATTTTAGCCTTATAGGCTCGTCTACCCTCCCCATAGACGTTGACCTCTTGGTTGATGAGGACTAGGGGTGCCTCTTCTTTATCTGTAGATTATATTGTGTGTGATTTGTATTGTATTCCCTCGTGCTTGCATTATATGTTCCTAGATGATCCTTTTCATCCTTGTAGGTGCTCAGATATAGAGGTGTTTTTATGTCGTAAAATTTCCTCTATTTTTCATATCATTCTTCCTTTTTTGTGTATTGATTTTAGACAATTGGGGATGATGCAAAGCTTTGGGAGAATTTAGGCTTCCCTTCCATGTTGACCCAATTTTTTTTATTTTGTCTTCATGTGCCTTTCTTCATATGGTATTATATAGTAGGGGGTTGATGACAGTTCATTTATATACTATTATATCTATTTATCTATATTCATGAGCACCTTTGACCCGAAATATCATACCACCCCTATCCCTCATGTGCACAACATCACCATGTTTACATTTCATTATTTTTCATGGTCCACAACATCATCTTTTCATTCTTTATTTTCTCTCCTTAGGATTTCACACGCCTATGTGTCCAACACACACCATCCTAAGGGGGGCTATCATGTCACTTCAATTGTCAAAAAATGAATTCGGTGGCCAATGAATCTTTTCTTATAAATCTTTTCAAAAAAAAATTCAAAAATTGTATTCCTCAACAAGGACCCCTAGTGGTATTCTTCCTTCATAATGGGTCTATAAATAAAGAATTTGAAAAGCTCTCCTCCAAGGAAGGAGTGCCTTCTCCTCTGATAGAAGTTCTAACCTTCCCTTTGTGAGGGTACCTTCTTCCTTTCAAATCCGTTAATGAAGTGAACATATTTTGGAAGGATTCCTTGATGTTGAATTGATTTGCAAAAGACACTCTTGTACTTTCAAACTAAGTGTCCCTTTAGTGAACCCCTTTTATTTTGAAGGGTTCTCAAGGGACCCCTTTGAAAGCTCTTCCTTCAATTTTTTATTTTTTGCATGACTATCCACTTGCTTTCCTGTGTGGCTGCTTTTTTATTTCTAACATGTTTTTCTGTAGATTAACATGTTTCTTTGCAGGTGCTCCTATGAAGCTTCTTTCCAATCTGAATCTACGAATTCCCTCACACTGGGCTTCCTTCATAAGAGAGTACCTAGGGGTGCCTTCTTTCTAGGTCTGAGGACCTATGAAGCACTTGCATCCTGTGAGATTTTTCCATTGTTTGTCTGCAGGCCTTCAATGTACTTTGTTCAAACCTCCTCAGGAGAGAATACTTGTGGAGTTATTTTCCTTTCTTCTGCATTTGATCTCACCAGATTGCGGTTTGAGTCCTCGATGGTTCGGGTATATGTTTCTAAACTCCTTCGATCTACTTTACCAAACACTCATTGGCACTCATGTTCGCTAAAGTGGAGGGAAAATGTATAGGAGTGAATTTTCACCCCTCTTGCAAATTCCCCTTTTATGCCCTCTACCTTATAAAAATAAAATATGAACAAATCATTCCACGTCCTCATTTCATACCCCATCCACTTGGCACTTGTTTTTAGTTTCGATGGGGGAGTTTTTGTTGACGATGCATGCACGGTGTGCAGACATGATATGCTACCGTCATGATAGGATTCTTTCCGTTAGAATCTACACAGGCATTACATTCTCCATTGGTGACAAAATGTAACACCCCTGCGCCTTCCTTCCAGCCTTTTGTAATGAGGGAAAATGGTCCCCTTAACTTGGCCTTGATTTAGTGTTGTAATATGCCTTACACATTTACATTAGGTCTTAGGCCCTTGTGAACTAAATGAACATAAACAGTACCTTTCTTAAGTGTTATGAAGTGTTGTAACACACTTTCACACTTTTCTAAGGTATTATTAATGAAATACACCTAATAAACCTCTTTTTTACATTAATCTTACCTTATTTTAAAGTGTTGTAAAGTGTTGTAACACACTTTCACACTTTTCTAGGCTTGTCATTAATAATTGGGCTCTCTTATGCTTTAATTAGCCCTATTTTACATCCACAAGCCTCATTTATGTGTATTTTTGAGGATAATCCCGAAAAAACCATTTAAAACATAAAAATCTCGAAAACCCACCTCAAAAAGCTAAGGTGGGACCCATTTTCCCATGGTGGCAAATGAACCCCATTTAACTCAAAATCAAAATTAATTCAAATCGTTGACATGATTTTATTCTCCTACATCCAATGTTGGCTTGTAGTGTTGTAATTTTGAGAATTCTTGCATAATTGAGTATAAATACAAGTTCCTTTCATTCATTTTACACCTAGCAAGTTGAATGGGCATTCTTATAGAAAGTTTGAGTTCACAAGAGCATTCAAGGTTAAATTATCAAGAATTTTAGAGCAACATTCAAGCATCAATCATCATGTAAAAGATTTCATGCATCATGTTTGTTATTGTGCTAACAATTGAGGTGTAGGATTTTGTGATTCAAGCAAGTGTTTTATTAAAGATCTATCTCCTTCAAGCAAGATTCAAAGTCTACATCCATTGCAGTCATTACAAGCATATTTGTAGCACCTTATTGCTAGAGTTTGGTGAGTTGCAACATTTTTATTTGTTCATTCATCATTCTCCATTATTATTTGATTTCATTTCAAGGATTGATTTCCAAAAAAAATTTTTACCAAGGCAAACCCATATCCAATAACCCCACAACATTTTCCCCTCTCTTTTGTGTGTGATTTCCAAGTCTAGGTGGAAGATTTCCTAAGGAGCAAGATTGGAGAAAAGTTGCAAGTCATTCAAAGTTGTCATCAAGCTTTAGAGAACCTTGGAGAAGACCTATAGGTTGCAAATCAGATATTCAAATCCAGAGATCACTTGGGAAGGATAGAGCAAATAGAGAAGAGAAGGATCAACTTTTGAAGTTGCAAAAAATCCCAACTGGATTGATTCACCACTTCTGGCGAATGAGTCCCAATTCTAGTCAATTTTTAGGACTTTGCAAATTTGGATACCCTTTTTCCATATTTCTATTCCTATACATTTTTCCAGAAACTGGGTTGATTCACCCAACTTGGTGAATGAGTCCCAATCAACTTTAAAGTCAGGTTTTCCAGTGATTCAAACCTTCATTCAACCATCTCCAGTTTCCCAGGTGCACACCTTCCTATCTTCAGTTTTCTATTTCATTTCATTCACTTTCATAGGTCATTTAGTGTTAGTTTGCATTCAATTAGGGTTTAGTGTTGCATCTTTCATTTCATTATCTTTTCCAAGTCTAAACTTGGTGGTGAACCCCTTAGTAGTTTACATTCGACCCCTAGGACAACCCTATAACAAGATTTCTTTCTCTTTTTCATTGATATCTTTATGGTTACTGTTGTGCAATTTTTGCACACATGCCCCACTGGAGGTGGGGACCCTCTTTTTTTTTTGCCTCTCTGCCTCTTAGCTTGGTCAAATTTTGGTTTTGCTCTTCTTGGGAGGTTATTTTAGGATTAAGTCTAGACTGGGTTTGATGAGGATAATATTTGGAGGCTCTAGGGGAAATTCGCCTATCTTGGAATTTGAAAATGGGGATTTTAAAGTGAATTTTCAATGTTATATGTAAATATTTTTTGCGCCCATGGACAGAGGACAAAAAATTAGGTCGGGTTGCTTTTTGAACTTTTTGAAAATTCTTTCTAGAAATAAAGTTATGGAGTTTAGGGGATTTTGACCCTATAGGGAATTGGGGGATTTCCGTCCCTAATGGAAATCCCTAAAATTTCCATTTTTGGAAATTTCCAAGACCCCCTCAAAATCCTGAAATTTTTCAAAAATGGATATTTTCTTTTTTGCACCCATGGATAGAGGACAAAAAAATTAGGCAGGGTTTCTTTTTGAACTTTTTGAAAATTCCTTCTAGAAAAAAGTTATGAGATTTAGGGGATTTTGACCTTTCCTGGATTTCGGGTATTTCCGTCCCTAATGAAATCCCTGAAATTTCCATTTTTGAAAATTTCCAAGACCCCCTCAAAATCCCAAAATTTTCCAAAAATGGATTATTTTTTTGCACCGGTGGATAGAGGACGAGAAATTAGGCAGGGTTGTTTTTTAATTTTTTTTTAAATTCCTTCTAGAAAAAAAGTTATGAGGTTTAGGGGATTTTGACCTTGTCGGGAATTTGGGTATTTCTGTCCCTGATGGAAATCCCCGAAATTTCAAAGACCCCTTCATTTTTGGAAATTTCCAAGATCTCTCAAAATCCTGAAATTTTCCAAAAATAGAATTTTTTTCCAAAATGATTTTTTTTTTTTCGAAATGGAAATTTTTCCTAAAATGCAATTTTTGAAAATGGAAAAAAAAAAAATTTTGAAAATTTAAAATGTTCCCAAAAATGAAATTCTTGAGATGGAGAAAAAAATTCAAAACTAAAAATTTCCAAAAATGTAAAGTTTCCATAAAAAAATGTAAGTTCTTTTTTAAACCTACCAAAATTTTATTCAAGTTTAATTTAGATTGGATTTTTAACATGTGAGCTACTAATGATGATATTTGTTTTTTAGGATTAAATAAATATTAAAAGGGGGACTTGCATATGGATTTGTGCCAAAAGGGAAATCTGGAAGAGTTCAATTCAAATATTAAAAGTGGGGCTTACATCAAAATCCGTGCCCAAACTGTCTACAGCTAGAAGGAGCTTTTCAAAGACATGTGAAGCTGATTTCATCACCCAATCAGAATTTCATTAATGACAAGATGGCATAATATTGTTTTCTCATTGTGATGGAACTTCAAAAAATTTATCCTTATGTTTCATTCCAGCCCTGCCTTATGTCACTGGTCTTTCATGGTATCGAGGTTTTCCTTGGGTTTGGGGTTTTAGTTTTATCTTCATGTTAAACCCTTTATTTATTTTGCGCCCTGGTTGGGATCTATTCCGCTGTTACTTTTTGAGGGGTTCTAAAACAACTTATGCCCCATCGTTTTGTCTAGGCTGGGTCCTTTCGCTCTTAATGTTTTATTTCCTCCGTGGGATTTTATTTTTCCTAAGTCTTGGTTGGGCTCGGGTTTCATCATTTAAAAACAAGTTATGTCATCATTTTTCATCCACCTAGTGATGCCCCCCTCGTCCTCTTAATAAATGTTTTATTTTGCAAAAGGTTCAATTTCACGCTACTGTTGATGTGTTTCCGTTTGATCTCAGTTGTTCGCTTCCATCCCGTGATGACCCCACCACACTGCTTTGGTTGATTGTGATATCACGGGCGGGCGCCACATGTCCTATCTGGAGAGGCCGAAGGGGATAAATGTTTGAGTGACTATTGATCAACTACCGTTTGATCAACGGTCACCTGCAATCACGTGATCAAAAGTTACAAGGTTTTTACCAATCACGATATTGAGGGCGACTGTCGTGTGTCTCATCTGATGAAGCCGAAAGAATAAAGGAAGTACTGCCTAACCTTAATACATTAAAGGGCAGGTTACTAAAGTGCTCTTATGGGTGCACGTGTTTTAAATCAATGAAAACGTTATAATCTTGACAAAAAGCTGCTCAATGGATAATGATAAGGTTGGCGCATGTGTTGAATGAACAAGATCATTGATGCTTAGGATCTACGGTTGCCTGCCATCGCGTGATCCAAAGTTGCAGGACCTTTACCGATTGCGATATTGCAGGCGACTGCCACGTGGACTTCCTTGGCAGTGTATGATATGGTGGGCCCCTTATTTTCCATGTTGGCGATTGTGTCAACCTATTTTGAAGACAGTCATTCGATGATTTGATTCAGCTGAAGGATCAACAAATTGAATTTAAATCTGAGTCAAATATGGTTGGAGTTGTTCGTGCAGCACGTGGGTGAGCTTTAATGGCAGATGAGGCGCTTACTAGTAGAATTTAATCAGTAAATCAAGTGTTGGTTGGTGACATGGGTACTTTCTGGCCCGATGCTTGTTTGCTCCTTCATTTTTCTATAAGAAGGGTTTCAAGGCTAGAAGTAAGGGTAACAAGTTAGATAGATTTTTGTCGAGTCTAGGAGAAGTTGCAAAGCAACTTGAAAGTCTGATGGTTTTAGAGAAAAATGCAACTTAGGTTTTGAGTCATTCTATAACAGGTTTTGAGTTCATGGGGATTTAATGTTGTATAACAGTACTAGCATTTGACTTGAAATGAAAGATTCAAGCTCATGTCTCTCCATTGTACATGCATATCTGAACTTTGAATAAAACAACTAAGGGTTGTTTCATTCATCTCACTATTGTGGTGTGTATGATTCTATTTTAGCTTTAATTCAAAGAATTAATTAAAATGCTTGAATGGGATCATAGGTGGATATGTTTTGTATAAGGATTTAGTAAGAAGTATTGTGTTAGAATGCATATTGATGAGATTACAAGGTAATGTCGTCAAGGATCTCATATGTTATGTGTTAAATCTATCATATACCTTTAAACAGTTGTAAATTTGACTCCTATCCAATGGATATATGGCACTGGTCTAAGTTGTAATTACCCATATGATTCAGTATTTGTTTGTCTTTGCCTAGAGCTTGCTACAAATTGCAAATCAATGACTAATATTATGTTGTGGGTTGTGTTGTAATTATCTCATGCTCCAAATAGTTGATATTACTGATAAACAACCAATTTATTTCAGTATTATCTTGTTGTGTTGAGCTATTAAGTGAGATTATCTGTTGTATGTTAATGTTTTTTATGATATTGGTGCAGAGGTTGTAAACACATTAAGGGATCACCCTCCTGGGTCTTGCAGAGCCCGAAGTGTAGGAGGCTTTTTAAATTCCTCGTCAGTTGGTCGAGGTCCTTCGAGCTGCCCTTGATTGGAATTGGCAGTTCCATAGGTAGATTAGAAGACAAACCTAGTTACAGTGTAAAATGGAACCAACAAGATGGGGACTCTACTGGGGAGTTAATTTTAATATTTCTTGTCAGTGTGTCGGTTGTCCATTTTGCATAGAGTTGTCATAGTATTTCTATGATTTGAAGGTTGAGCCTAAAATTTTGTGTTAGGTTTGTCCACTTCTTGTATTTTCATAAGCATTAGGAGTTATATTGTAAATCACTTTTGTGTGTTGACAATACGAGGTTCCAAAAGTTTTCATTCTCCACAACGTGTCTTTAGGTATTTGGTATTCCCAAGCTAATTAGGTGGTGACTCTGAAGTCTTTGCACCAGTGTGCATTTTATTGTAAAAGGTTTATTATAGGTGGAAAGAACTTTTGGACTAGTACGAAGAATGAAGAACACCAGGTCATTCATGAGGAATCATCCAAAACAGAAATTGGAAGGTGAACTTCCCAAAGTGAAGAAGGACTAGATAAAGAAAAGACCATAATCTAGTAATTTGCTCCCGCGTCATAGGACCATGTACACCAAGGTACAAGTAAGATTTTACAGCCTATCCCTGAAAAATCTTGAAGAGGTGTCTAGAAGTTCAGATTCAGATAGTTGTGGATTTTTTTATTCATTATTTAATACACTGGTTCAAGAAGATGTGACATGTCAAAATAAAGGGCCTATTAGTGTCAAATATGCTGAAAAAAAGAAGCAGGAGTAGAAGTTGAAGCCATCATAGAGAATGCACCAGTGATGTGCCTCCTCCTCCTACTAAAAATGACGTAAACCCTTTATTGTCAGAACATGTACTAGAAGAGGTCAATCTAATAGACCTAGATGATACATCAAGTTTTGATGTGACTTTTCCTGACCCTGACGATGTTTTTGGAGACATTAATTCTTTGAGGCAGGAAATCCAAAAGCAAGTTGAGCTTAGGGTGAAAAGAGAAAAAGAGAGAGAAGCAGAGTTGAGGAATGTCATGATTGAAAGAGATAGGTTGATGAGACAGTTGGAAACAATGAAGCTCCTAAACCAAGAAGAACCTAAACCAAGTGTTGAGGGTCCAGTTGTGCAGAAGGTTGCTAATAAGGAAACAAAGCATGTGTATAAAGAAAACCCAATAGGCCACATTGATGTTCAACCCAAGCCTGGTGACCCAAAACCCTCAAATCATGTTAAGTCTCAACCGAGTTAGCTTGTCTTAGATAAGGGAAAGAAAAAGGTTGAGGGGATCAAAATAAATGAGAAAATGACTCCCCATTCCACTCAACAAGATCTCCAACCACATGTGTCATTTCAAATAGAATCTGCCTTAGAAAAGGCTAAAAGGGAGAATGAAGCTTTGGTGGAAGAGTTGGAGAGAACAGAGATTGAGGCTGCAAATGCAGAAATGAAGAAAAAAATAAGTTTCCTAAAGATGTTAAACATGGATGAGGCTACACAACTTGCAACCTCATCAAATCACCAAGATGTTTTAAAGAACGGTCCTAAAACTAATCTAGACCCCACCATAAATAATTATAGCTTAAGGAATCATGCAAATAGGTCTATAAATCCAAATTAGGATGGTTCTAGGGTGCAAGACTTAGGGTCTGGTGTTGATCCTCAGGTGAATGAAGGATTATTTCAATGACGACCTATACAGTTGGAAAGGTATAGGCCATTATTCTTTGATGGTATCCCTGGTTATCCAAATCCCATCCCTGCTGACTTAAGAGAAAAGATGAATAAGTATGCTGGCAATAATGCTGTAACAACATAGGAACACTTGAAAGCTTTTTATGGATATGCTAAATGATTATGAGGTAGAACATGAAGATGTTGTAATGAAATTGTTTGTACAATCTCTGGTAGAAGATGCGAGGGATTGGTATAGAGGTCTACCTAATGCTAGTATTGGTTCATGGGATGAGTTTGAAAAGTGTTTCAAGGAGCAGTATGGTGATAAAACTAATGCTAGTTTTATGATAAATGAATTTAATAACATCAAGAAGTCATTGAATGAGCCTATGACATATTTTAATTTAAGATTTTAGAAAGCAATGTATAAATTGCTTCAAGTTTTGAGGCTTGATGAAAATGTTTGTTTAACTACATATTTCAATGCTTTTGATGCTAAAATGGCATATCTCCTTAGAGATAAGGACCCTCGGACTCTGAGGGATGCATTTAGGGTGGCTATAAATATTGAGAGTAACAGAAGAGCTTCTGGGAAATATGGTAGGAGAGAAGAACCTACATTTTTAAAAAATCCTAAGAATAAGACTAAGAAGATTCCAGCTGCAAAGCCTAAGGATGATGAAAAGTGGGAAAAGGTTTAGAATACTCTGAAAGACATAAAGCAAACTGTTGTTAAACAAGAGAAGGGTATAGGAAATGAAAGGCAACCTTATAACAAAAATGATAGGCCACTCAGATTGCAAAATTATCCTTATAATATAAATTGGAAAGATGGAAAACCAATCTTTCCTAGCCAGAAGCCTAAAAATGATCAGCATATGCCAGACCCCTTGCAGAAACATTCAGTGAATCTAGTACTAGATAGACCATGGTGTGAAGTGTGTGAACATCCACATGATAAAAGTTATTGTGGTGTTGCTTGGTTTCTTGTTGCTAAGGAAGTAGAAGAGGATGTTCATGATCATACATCGGAATATGAGAAAGATGAAGTAGATGTTTGTATGGCCAAATCATACATTAATGAGGGAAAATGTTCCTTTGATGATGAAATATAGGAAGCTGATGTGGACAATCAGAGGCAGAGAAGTGAGATGTATCATCAACAGATCTTTTCTGATGAGGAAGGTGAGTTTGATCATAATTCTTGCAATATGGAACAGGCTGAAGATTCAGTGTCCTTAAGGAGACCGTCAGAAGAAGAGATTGCAAGATTGACTGAAGAAATTCCTACTCAAATGAGAAGTTCAATGCAATTGAGAAATAAAACTCTGGGTGGTGAGTAGAGTAAACCTGCTGGCTTGTTTATCAAAGAGCAAAAGGATAAAAAAAAAAGGTGTTAAGGTTGACAACAAATAGGATGATGTAAAAGTTAAAGAAGTTAAGAGTGATAAGGTTTGGGAAAAAAAGAACGAAGCCCCAAAGCCCCAAGAAGATGTAACTTCGTCACTGGTGAAGACTAAGGTGATTACAAAGTTAGCTGAACCTGTTGCAGAGGAGGTAATCAGCCAGAGAGAAAGGAAAATGATGAAGGTATGATGTCTAATTTGCCTAAATATACACTTGTGGATATTTTTCATGTGCTTTCTCAGGTTAAAGTAACTGTACCTTTGTTAGAAATGATGAGAATCAATGAACACAAAGAAAAGACAATAGCCTTGATCACAGATGTTGCTAGTAATAAGACTAAACAAGGAAGTGGTAAAGAAGTGAAAGATAAAGAGAAAGAAAAGGAGGTGGAGGGAATAGTGTCACAAATTCCTCCTGTATATTTATGGAATTCTATTAACATGTGCCTTGAAAACATAACCCCTTTTTTCTTAAGTGTGGATATAAATGGGAAAACTTTAAGGAATTGTATGATAGATTCAGGGGCATCAAATAATGTTATGCCAGTCAAAATAATGGAGGCAATGGGCTTGACAGTAGATACTACTCAAGGTAAATGCTATGCTATGGATTCAAGAGAAGTGCCAGTTTTTGGAACTATCAAAGCATTGCCTTATAAATTGAGTCAGTACCCTGACAAAGATTTGGTCATTATTATATTAGTTGTAGACATCCCACCTCATTTTGGAATTCTTTTTTCAAGAAAATGGAGTGCATCAATGGGGGGTAACATGCAATGTGATTTTTCATTTGCTACTTTCTCCATTGATGGTAAGGATGTCAAAATTGAAAGAGAATCAAAAGTACCTCATATGATTGAGCATGGCCTGGTTGAAAATATGACATGTTTTATTGACAGTGGTATGGATGAGTTCAGGGTTGAAGAATTCCCTAGCACTCAGGTTCTCTTTCACTATGTTATTTGAATGCACAAATAATGTGGCAGAATATGAAGCCTTGTTATTGGGGTTGAGATTGGCTGAAAAACATGGGACCAAGAAGCTCAAGGCAATTGGTGATTCTGAGCTTGTGGTTTCCCAAGTTAGATCCAAGTATGTATCAAAGAACAAGAGGTTGAAACAGTATAGGAATGTTATTTGGGATGAATTGGAGAGATTTGATGCATTTGGTATAGGATGGATGGAGAGAGGTCAAAATAAGGTGGCAGATTTATTAGCTAATATTGCAGTAAAACTAGATGATATGTCTTATGCTGGAATTTCAAAGATTGAGGTGCAAACTAGGCCATCTGTTCTTGATAACATAAAAAATTGGCAAGTTTTTGATAATGATGATCATATATTAAGATTTTTGAATTGTGTGGGTGAGTATGAAAATCAAGAAATTGACTTTGGAGATTTTGTTGAAAATGTTGATGGTAAGGATACTATATTTGGAAATGAGGTCATTCAGTTAAAAACAAACACAATTCCCAAGGGTCTAGTTGTACTAGAAAGAGTGTTTGATAATCAAGATAGGACAAAGGCTAATCACAATGCTTGCCATCCTGATGACTTGGAAGAAATAAATCTTGGAATAGAAGCATCCCCAAAGAAGGTGTATATTGGAAAGAAAATGTCACCAAAGGTGAGAAGGATGCTAATTGACTTATTAAGGAAGTTTAGGCGTGTGTTTGCATGGTCCTATGATGATCTTAAGGCATATAGGGAGGATCTTTTCCAACATGAGATTCCTTTGCGTGATGATGCCAAACCATTTAGACAAAAGCAAAGGCCTATTAATCCCACTTTAGCCCCCAAAATGCAAGAAGAATTAATGAAATTAAGGGATGCAGGAATCATCAAGCTGATCAGACATTCATCTTGGGTATCAAACTTGGTACCAGTACGGAAGAAAAATGGAGACATCAGATTATGTGTAGATTTCATAAATTTGAATGTGTCTTCATTAAAAGACAATTATCCATTATCCAATATGGAAGCCATGTTGCAAAGGGTGACATGCTGTGAACTAATGTCTATGATGGATGGTTTTTTTGGGTATAACCAGCTTATGGTCAAAGAATCTGAGCAGTTTAAGAAAACTTTCACCATACCATGGGGAACATATGTTTATGTAAGAATGCCATTTGGTCTAACAAATGCAGGGGCTACTTTTCAGAGGGCCATGGATGTGGCATTCTCATATTTCATTAACTTGTTTTTGGTGATTTACCAAGATGACTTGATAGCATATTCTAAAAAGGAAGGGGATCATTGTGAGCATCTGGAGAAGATATTCATTAGAGCTTTGGAGTATGGTATTTCTTTGAATCCAAAGAAATGTGTGTTCAGAGTACTAGAGGGAAAATTATTAGGACATATAGTTTCCATGAATGGAGTAAAGATTGATCCAGAGAGGGTAATTGCAATTGATAAAGTTCCAAAACCCTGAAATGTCAAAGGAATACAATCTTCCTTTGGACAAATGAACTTCTTAAGGAGGTTTGTGACAATTTTTTTCGAGATAGTTCTCCCTATTTCCAAAATGCTCAAGAAAGGAGCCAAGGTTGAATGGGATAAGGATTCTGTGCAAGCTTTCCAAGCCATTAAGCAAGCGATAAAGGAGGCTCCTGTGTTAAGAACCCCTAATTTTTCCAAACCTTTACAAATTTTCTCATTTGCTTATTTCCACATAATTGCAGTTGTGTTGTTACAAAAGAATGCAGAAGGTTTTGAACAGCCTGTAGCCTTTTTCAGCAAATCTTTACAAGTTGCAGAACTTAAGTATGATATAAATGAAAAAAAGGCGTATGCACTAATAAAAGCAATAAAGGCTTTTAGGCCTTATTTGATGGGAGCTACTGTAATTGCCTATATTCCTAGTGCTGTTGTTAAGGACATCTTCACACAACAAGAGGTGTTAGGAAGAAGGTGTAGATGGATAAACAGGATCCAAGAATTCAATATTGAGGTTCAGATTACTAAATTGGTAAGAGGACAAGGATTAGCCAAGCTCATGGCCCATAGTAATCTAGATGCAAATCAGATAAATTTATTATAAGAGGGGAATAGATCACACATATGTGATATGGAGCATTCTGAGTGGTATAAAGATGTGATATATTATTTGCAAAGAATGAAATGTCTTGACAATTTAAGTGAAAATGAGAAAAGGACATTGAAGTTACATGCTATCAAATATGCTATCATAGCTGGAAAGCTCTGGTGGAAAAATGGAGAAGGTGTCATGCTGAAGTGTGTTGACCAAGATCAAGCAAAAGAACTTCTGAGTGAGATGCATGGTGGAGTTTGTGGAGGACATTATATGGCTAAAACAACTGCACATAAGATAATGAGGGCTGGATTTTGGTGGCCTACAATTTTTAAGGATGCACACCAACTAGTGAAGACATGTGATGCTTATCAATGTTTCTCCGGTAAGTTAAAGTTTTCTGGAAACTTGCCTCTAAAACCAGTTATAGTACAAGCTCCATTCCAGCAGTGGGGTATTGATTTTGTAGGAGAGATAGCATGTAAGTCTATTGGAGGTCACTCATGGGTATTGGTGGCTACTAATTATTTTACCAAGTGGGTGGAAGCAATTCCAACAAAGAAGGCCACTAGTAAAGTAGTAATTGACTTCTTGATGAGTAACATATTGACTAGATTTGGGTGTCTAGAAAGGATTGTATCAGACAATGCAATGTGTTTTAGGTCTGAAGAATACATAGAATTATGTCAGAAGCATGGCATCCAAATTTCTTATTCATCACCATATCACCCACAGGGGAATGGATAGGTAGAATCAAGCAATAAAAGCTTGATGAAGATCATTAAAAGAATCCTGGATCAAAATAAAAGGGCTTGGGATTCTAAGCTGAGATTAGCAGTTTGGGAAGATAGGGTAACTATGAAGAAGGCAATAGGTTGTGCCCCATTTGACTTGGTTTATGGAATAAATGCCAGGTTGCCCCAAAATAACTTAATGGAAATGTATAAGTTTGTCCAGATGTATGATAATGAAATTGATGATGAGATGCAATTGAGAGTGGAAGCTCTTATAGAATTAGATGAAACCAGGAGGGAAGCTCAAAAGAAAAATGCAAAGTTGCAGTTGCAAGTAAAGAATTTGTATGACAAGAGGGCAACTGCTAGGAGTTTCAAAGATGGAGATTTGGCTTTAATGTGGAATGCCAGACTGCAAGATAAAGGGAAACATGGCAAATTTGATGCAATCTAGTTGGGACCATTTTTTATTAATGATAAGTGGGGTGAAGATTCGTACTTCCTCCAAGATATGATAGGGGATATCCTTGAACTTCCAGTTTGTGGATAGTTCTTGAAGTTATACTTCACTTGAAGTAATCTTTTCCATGAACAGTAGATTAGGTTTGTATATTTTGTATATATTTTATACATAGTTTGGGTTGTTTTGTCTGAACAATACCCTTTTGGTCATCTCTACATCTTGGTCTACTCCACCTAAGATTCTAAATTCTTGCTTCATTCCAGTGGAATGAACGTCCCCAACTGGAGCCATTGATGGAACTTCAAAATTTTGCTCCTTATGTTTCATTCCGGCCCTGCCTTATGTCACTAGTCTTTCATGGTATCGAGGTTTTCCTTGGGTTTGGGGTTTTAGTTTTGTCTTCATGTTAAAACCTTGTGTTTATTTTGTGCCCTAGTTGGGATCTATCCCGTTGTTACTTTTTGAGGGGTTCTAAAACAACTTATGCCCCATCGTTTCATCTAGGCTGGGTCCTTTTTCTCTTAATGTTTTATTTCCTCCGTGGGATTTTATTTTTTTGAAGTCTTGGTTGGCCCAAGGTTTCATCGTTTAAAAAAAAGTTATGTCATCATTTTTCATCCGCCTAGTGACGCCCCCCTCGTCCTTTTAATAAATGTTTTATTTTGCAAAAGGTTCAATTACACGCTACTGTTGATGTGCTGTCGTTTGATCTCAGTCGTTCCCCGCCATCCCACGATGACCCCACCAAACTGCTTTGGTTGATTGTGATATCGCGGGTGGGTGCCATGTGTCCTATCTAGAGAGGCTGAAGGGGATAAATGTTTGAGTGACCATTGATCAACTACCGTTTGATCAATGGTCACCTGCAATCGCGTGATCAAAAGTTGCAAGGTTTTTACCAATCGCGATATCGTGGGCAACTGACATGTGTCTCATCTAATGAAGCTGAAAGAATAAAGGAAGTACTTCTAGGCCTTAATACATTAAAGGGCGGGTTACTAAAGTGCTCTTATGGGTGCACATGTTTTAAATCAACGAATATGTTATAATCTTGACAAAAAGCTACTCGATGGATAATGATAAGGATGGCGCCTATGTTGAATGAACAAGATCATTGATTCTTAGGATCTACGGTTGCCCACCATCGCATGATCCAAAGTTGCAGGACCTTTACCGATTGTGATATCGCGGGCGACTGCCACGTGGACTTCCTTGGCAGCGTATGATATGGTGGGCCCCTTATTTTCCATGTTGGCGATTGTGTCAGCCTATTTAGAAGATGGTTGTTCAATGATTTGATTCAACTGAAGGATCGACAGCTTGAATTTAAAGTCTGATTCAAATATGGTTGGAGTTGTTCGTGTAGCACTCGGGTGAGCTTTAATGGCAGATGAGGTGCTTACTAGCAGAATTTAATCAGTAAATCAAGAGTTGGTTGGTGACATGGGTACTTTCTAGCCTGATGCTTGTTTGCTCCTTCATTTTTCTATAAGAAGGATTTCAAGGCCATAAGTAAGGGTAACAAGTTAAATAGATTTCTGTTGAGTCTAGGAGAAGTTGTAGAGCAACTTGTAAAGTCTGATGGTTTTAGAGAAAAATGCAACTTAGGTTTTGAGTTCATGGGGATTTAATGTTGTATAACAGTACTAGCATTTGACTTGAAATGAAAGATTCAAGCTCATGTCTCTCCATTGTACATGCATATCTGAACTTTGAATAAAATAACTAAGGGTTGTTTCATTCATCTCACTATTGTGGTGTGTATGATTCTATTTTAGCTTTAATTCAAAGAATTAATTAAAATGCTTGAATGGGATCATAGGTGGATATGTTCTATATAAGGATTTGGTAAGAAGTATTGGGTTAGAATGCATATTGATGAGATTACAAGGTAATTTCATCAAGGATCTCATATTTTATGTGTTAAATCTATCATATACCTTTAAACGCTTGTAAATTTGACTCCTGCCCAATGGATATATGGCACTGGTCTAAGTTGTAATTACCCATATGATTCAGTATTTGTTTTTCTTTTCCAAGAGCTTGCTAAAAATTCCAAATCAATGACTAATCTTATCATGTGGGTTGTGTTGTAATTATCTCATGCTCCAAATAGTTGATATTACTGATAAACAACCAATTTATTTCAGTATTATCCTGTTGTGTTGAGCTATTAAGTGAGATTATCTGTTGTATGTTATTTTTTTTATGATATTGGTGCAGAGGTTGTAAACACATTAAGGGATCACCCTCTCGGGTCTTGGAGAGCCCAAAGTGTAGGAGGGATTTTAAATTCCTCATCAGTTGGTCGAGGTCCTTCGAGCTACCCTTGATTGGAATTGGCAGTTCCATAGGTAGATTAGAAGACAAACCTGGTTACGGTGTAAAACAGAACCAACACATTGTTCCATGATGTAACTGCTTTTATGCAATTGGATTATGATGTACCATGAGCTCCCAAATTAAATGTAACAACTTGATGCTTCTAGAAGTGCAATTGTAGCCATTGGATGAATTAAATCCTGGCCATTGATTCAAAATGTAATTTTCTATAAAAGGCCAGTGCCTTCTTATTTGTAAATGGTTAGACTAGGTTAGAATAGCTAGTTTGAGGCTATAAAATCCATAATTGGTTAAGTTAGAGAAGTCAGTAGCAGTAGGAGAGGAGAGACTTGAAATTTTTATGTAATACTAGAAAAGTAATGCAACTAAGTTGTTGATTTGGAAAACTGTGTATTTATCTTTGATAGTTTATTGTTTCTTGTTCTCAATTCTCAATGTTAGATGTTAGATTTTAGTTCTTTTGAAATGATGGTGAAATGTTAATGATGTTGATCAATCTCTGGTCCATACTTTTAGCAATTTGTTGATTGTAATTTGTTGTGTAAAGTTAGTCTAGGCCTTATTTTGTGCTAATTTCAACTGTGGATGCTTGTTTACATTGCACCAGTTATTGGGTATGTGGATGAATATTCATAGTTTGAAAATCTTCAGTTTCCTTAGAAGATTGCACCATTTCTGCAGAGTTGTGGGCTTGTCCTTGATCAAGCAGAGATTGGTTTTTTTGGAGATTTGTCCATTTGCAACATTCATCATTATTGTGACTAATCTTAGGAGTTAGTTTAGAGTTGAATCTCTCTCAACCCTTATCTCTTTTGTTGTTTATTTTGAATATGGGCTAGTTTTAGGATTAAAAGCATCGCCATGTTGTTGCATCTAATGAAATTACACTTCCAACATTGTTCATTTGTAAGGCCCCTTGTGATTACCAACATTTTCACATATTATCTGAGTTGTTTATGCATTGCCAAGACCTAACATTAGAGACCTTGGGATTATCTCTTGAGGCTTGTTGATAGAGATTTACCTTTCAAGAGAGGTAGGATACTTGTATCTTGTTTGAGTTGTTGTGCAGAAAACACCATCAGTAGTTACCCTTGAATGAAATTGAAGGTGTGGGTATCCTCTATGACCAAAACCATATGATAGCAACATCCCACTAATTCATCATTTCATTTTGGTGAACCTGCACTTAGAACATTTCATTCTGATTTGGAGTGCATTAGCATCCTAGATTTAACTTGCATTAATATTGCATTAGGACTTGCATTGGTTAATTTGTATTCTAGGGTTTTCAATTTTGCATTAGTGAAAGCTCACATAGCTTGCATTTTTGCATCTAATTTCTTTGGAAATTATTCAAATATGCATTTGCATCTCAAATAAAGATTAGAAAACATAAAAAGCATAAAATTCAATTAGAAATTTTTGAAATTTTTGAAAAAAATCTCTCCTAGGACTCGTTTGCCACCTTGGGAAAATCAATCCCTTTGCATATTCTACATTTCATTTTTTGGAACTTACAATTTAGTTTTCGAGTCTTTGTTTTATGTTATTGTCTTTCTATTTCAGTTTCTAGATTTTTTTTTATAAGCATTTCATTGTTCTTAGCTTACATTGCATTTGCATTCATATTGCATTTAGTAGCCCTTGTATGAGTATTTGGTGTCCTATTGCTAATATTGTAGTGAGACAAATTTTGAGACTATTTCATCCCGTAATAGCACAATCATTGGGGATCTTGGGTTTTCTAGCTCTTTCACTCTTAGTATTGACACTAGTACACTAGGTATGGATCACCCCCTCAACAATTCGTTACCTTCAAGTAGTGTCATGCATGATGAAATAAGAGTTGATAATATTTTGTAAGAAAAAATTATTCAAATTCATGATGAACTAGAAAACCTACAACATCAAGTGCAAAATGACAACATTTCAACTACTAGAAGTCCTACTATAGATAGCATTCATCATATGCTTGAAAGTGATGATGGCTTTGACCTAGTGAAAAAAATAGTTCAAATCTTTGGAAAGTATCTTACCCCAACCACTAGTTTTGCTTTACCAACAAGCAATGTCACAACCCAAGGAGGAATTCAAATTCCTCCTCCCACAACAATGGCCTCAATACCTACCTATGCCAACCCGCAAGTCACAACAACAATGCAAACGTCTAGTAATGTGACTCCTCCCTTGGGTATTTTTGCTAGCATCCCTAGTTCTTTTGTGGCATCGCACGTTATATCTCCTACCACTTTACCACCCATAAGTGTTCCATTTTCTTGTCCTTTGAACACATACACCCCCTCACCTTTTTCATTTCCATCTCACAACACAAGCAATGACCCTCTCATTAAACAACTATTCCAAACTATTTCATCCCTTCAAAAAAAAATCTCTACCATCAACCAAAATCAAAATGACACACCTTATGTCAAAAGCAGTCCATTTTCCTTGGAGATATTGCAAACACCAATGCCACAAGGAATAGAAGTGTCTAGATTTGAGAAATATGGAGGAAATGGAGATCCTTCTAACCATTTCAATGCTTACACCACCTTACGTAGTGAATTTGTCCTCGATGATAAACTTTTGGCTAAGATTTTTCCTAGGTCATTGAAAGAAACTACCTTGGAATGGTTTTCTTCTCTACTGAATAACTAAATTCATTCATTCAATGGAATTTTGAGGCATTTTTAATCACTTCCAAGTGCACATGACTCCCAAGATGCCCTTGGCCGATTTGATGATATGTAATCAAAAATAAGAAGAAAGATAGCCGAGTTTATCTCATGCTATCAATCTCTTTATTCCCAAATCTATGTCAAGGTTCCCAACCCTCACCTTCAAAAGACACTCATAGAAAATTTTCAAAGTAAGATTCAAAACAAGATTACCATGATGAAATTCTCATCCTTCATGCACTTGTGTACTGTTCTTCATGATTATCAAAATTTGGTTAGTAGTTAAGATACAAAGTCCACTTCTAGCCGAATTGAGCAATCTGAGCCCACAAACAAAAACAATTCCCAAACTTTTAGAAAATAGAACAAAGGGTTCCTTTAATTCAATCCCCCTCAAAAAACAACTCAAAATACCAATAACTAAGTAGTTTCTATTAATCCTCGATACCCTTTAGCTATGGAGACCAGAAAAGGAAATTCATTCCCTTACCCGATACCCTTCATAACACAATGTCCCAATTCTTAGAACAACAAATGATTATCTTGCCTCCCATCAAAACACATGATCCCAATAAGCCTTTACCCTTGAGCTTTAGATCAAATTCTTATTGCCACTACCACTAACAAAATGGACATGACACAAAACATTGCAAGTGTCTTAAACATCCTGTGCAAGACCTCATTGTTTCTAGCCGTCTTTCTGTTGGAGGTGTTGTGATAAAGGAAATAGGTTTGTTGCCTCTCCTAATTGGAACTTGCAAATTTTCACCAACCCCATGCCAAAAAATAATATTTCATTTGTCAAAGCTAGCAAAATTGCAAAGAATGATGTGATGAATGTTGACACAAATGATGATAACAATGATCCTATTCAACATGATTCTATAGATAATGATCTTATGGATGAAATGGTAGGAGTGATAAACGTCATTCCTCATAAGGGCCAAACTAAGAATCCTCTTGACATTTCTTTCTTGTCTAAGGATATACTTAAACATGCACCTGATGGTCCTCTTTACATAGTCGAACGTATCTATGAGAAGCCAACTAATGGGATACTAATAGATCTCGCATGTCGAGAGAATGTGATCATCAAGGAATTCTTACTTTGCATGAGCTCTATCAAGACATATATGATAAACCAAAAGCATGGATCAAGACACACAATGGTTTTTCCTACCCTGCGATGGGATCGATCACCTTACCTTTGCAAATAGGACCAAAAACATTAGATGTCTCATTCTCCATCATCCTACAGTTGAACCAATTTCATGTGAAGCTAGGCCATCCATGGCTTCACTCCATGAAAGTTGTCCCTTCAGTTGTACATAAATGCTTAAAGTTTCCCTTTGACAATGAAGTATTCACCATCCACCATAGTGGCTTTAATCCATTGTCCTCTAAAGGTAACTTTTCCTTAGATTCCTTTTGGCCTAAGCCTATGGAACCTATAAAACCATGAGAAAAATTGTTTTTCTTGTCCTATCAAAAGTCAAGGCAAAGAAGATAGTAGAAATATCCCTCTGAAACATGTCCCCACCCACCATTGAACCTACCATCCTAAATGAAACCATGCTCAAACCTAAGACAAAACTTTCCCGAACTACCTCCTACAAAAGACCAAGAGACAATGAAAACAACCCTGTCACACCTCCTAGAAAAATAATAGGTTTACAAAGTTAAAGAGAAAGTGGTTAAATAACCCCCCTCTGGTTCCTTTCATTCCTCCTGTTAGGGAAGAAAAGCAACCTATGGTTGATCAACCCGCTCTTGTACAAATAGAACTTGATAAAAAAACCAAAAGAAATAGAGGTTCTAGAGAGTGTAGGCATAGATGTTGTACCCTTGCTCGTAGATTACATGAAGAATTAAACAAAGAAAATCAAAATCCAAACTTGATCAAAGCAATTCATGAACAACCTCCCCATTTGTCGCAACAAAAAAATCCAATACAACAACCACAACAAGAGTTGAACTCTTCTATGTATATTATCCTTTGACATCCTATTGTGATTAACTTGGATGATGATGATGAGGTGGCTAAAATTGACAAAGAGATGTATAATGAATTGAATACATTATTTTCCTCTTCCCTGAGCTTAAACAATAATTCTCCTAAGAAGAGTGTTGAACTTGGTGCTTCTCCTATTTCGGAATTTTCTCTTGTCCCTTTGGCTAGTTGCCTCCCTTTAGTATACAATGAACATGATTGGGAGATGTATGACTTGCTTTAGGTTGAATTGCTTGTTCCTTAATAGTCTTTTACAATATTTCTTTTTCATTTTATTTTTTTTGATTGCATATGCGTAAAGTGATCCCTCCTGATTTTCTATTTGATGTTCTCTCTCTCTTTGTGACATTCCTCTATTTGTACCTTCATTCTTGTCTATGTTGTAAATCTTTTATCTTTTATCTTTTTATCTCTTTGTATTGCATTTTCCTTTTGGGGATGACACAAGGAATCGAGACATTTATATCTCTTCCATGTTGACCCAAAAGCTTTTCTTTTCATTCTCTCTTTTCATTTGTCTTGTGTTTTCCTTTTGAGGGTGACGCAAGGTGTCGAGACATTTATGTCTCTTCTATGTTGACCCAAAAGCTTTTCTTTTCATTTTCTCTTTACATTTGTCTTGTGTTTTCCTTTTAGGGATGATGCAAGGCATCAAGACATTCATGTTTCTTTCATTTTGACCCAAAAGGTTTTGTCCTTTTCTTTTTCTTTTCATTTGTCTTTTGTTTTACTTTTGGGGATGACATAAGGAATTGATACATTCGTGTTTCTTCCATGTTCACTCAAATTTTTTTTCTTTGTTTTCACTCTCTTTGTGTCATTCTTCCAGTTCTATGTGTATTTGGGGAATGATGACAGTTTTGAGCTCTCTTAAAAAAATTGTAGCAAAGAACATACTGACCCCAAATCCATAGATCCCTTATGTGTTTGGATTTTCCTTTTTGGGGGAAACCCCTCTCTTTTCCTTTTCTCTTGCATGACGTAGCTTTACTCAAAAACATATGACTTGGCATAGGCCTTTCCAAGTTAGCTTTCATGTCTTCTTCTTTGTTAACATTTATCATTTGCTACTTTAAAGTAATTGCTCACAACATGGTGTTTAGCAATTTCTTTAAAGTGGGGGCATACATTGGCATTATTCTTTTGCATGGTTCATGGTATAGTCTTCTTACTTTATATGACATGTTTTTCACTTTGTGGATGACATTGGGTGCGATGTCCTTCAAGAGTGTGATATCTCTCAACATATTACATTCCTCTTAGTGGTTTGATGCGATGCACCATATCCCCTAAGTTGTGAATCTTTTATTCTTTGATTGGTCCTCTCTTGGAGACATTAGGCGCAATGTTACCTAAGTTAAATACCTTGCATGAACTAAGCATACTCCTGTGGACATCCTTTAAATTTTTCATTTATATGGCCACCTCGCATAACACAACTTGCATGCCTATAGAGCCATCCTATTTGTTCAGGAGCTCCAATCATATGAAGTTTTGCTTGTCTCATGAAGCTCAAAACTTTTCTTGTGTGGTGCCTTATTAAAGTTATCAATAGGTATAACTTTGGTATGGTTTGAGTGGGAAACCCAACTGAGGCATGAATTTACCCATAGCCACTTGTGTGTGTGTGGGAACATACCAAACATGAGTGTATGTGTCCCACCCTCTTAGGACTTCTCACTCGGTGGACAACTTGAAGTTTCGTCACCTTAGAGTGAGTATGCTTTTTTTAGATAAACAACCTAGATCTGATCCACAACGCGTTGGACAAATGATCAAAGCTTGATCCCCCCTTTTTATTTTTCATGTTTTTTTTATTTTCTTCATGTCTTTGACAGTGCATGCTTGTTCCTTGTTTCTACTATTTATCATTCCATATGTGTTCCTTTGTGCTTATGCTGGTTTGTCATAGGACCTTGGTCCTGGGGGCTTGTACACCTCCCTTGGTCATGGTTGTCCTATCTTACTAGCATTGGTACATTTAAACCTCCCTTGATCATTGTTACATTTGGTCTACTTTAGTGTGAGTTTGAAGCAAGTTTCTCCTCTCACTAAAGTGGGGGCTAGATGTAATGACAGAAAAAGGTCCCCTTAACTTGGCCTTGATTTAGTGTTGTAATATGCCTAACATATTCACATTAGGTCTTGGGCCCTTGTGAACTAAATGCACATAAATGGTACCTTGCTTAAGTGTTTTGAAGTGTTGTAACACACTTTCACACTTTTCTAAGGTCTTATTAATGAAATACACCTAATAAACCTCTTTTTTACATTAATCTTTCCTTATTTTAAAGTGTTGTAAAGTGTTGTAACACACTATCACACTTTTCTAGGATTTTCATTAATAATTGGGCTCTATTATTCTTTAATTAGCCCTATTTTACATCCAAAAGCCTCATTTATGTGTATTTTTTAGGATAATCTCAACAAAACCATTTAAAACATCAAAATCCTAAAAAACCACCTCAAAAAGCCAAGGTGGGACTCATTCGCCATTTTGGGTGAATGATTCCCCTTACGTGGGACCCATTCACCCAAGGTGGCGAATGAGTCCCATTTAACTCAAAATCACAATTAATTCAAATCTTTGGTGGGATTTTATTCTCCTAGACTGATTCGCCACTTTTGGAAAATGAATCCTAGTTCTAGTCAATTTTTAGGACTTTGTAGATTTGGATACCCTTTTTCCAGATTTCTATTCCTGTACAGTTTTCCAAAAGCTGGACTAATTCTCCCAGCTTGGTGAATGATTCCAAGTCAACTTTAAAGTCAGGTTTTCTAGTGATTTAGACCTCCATTCAACCATCTCTAGTTTCCCAGGTGTACACCTTTCTATCTTCAATTTTCTTTCATTTCATTCACTTTCATATGTCATTTAGTGTTAGTTTTCATTCAATTAGGATTTAATATTGCATATTTCATTTCATTATCTTTTCCAAGTCTAAACTTGGTGGTTAACCCCTTAGTAGTTTTCATTTGGCCCCTAGGACAACCCTATTACAAGATTTCTTTCTCTTTTGCATTGAGATCCTTAGGGTTACCCTTGAATGAAATTGAAGGTGTGGGTATACTCTATGAACAAAACCATATGATAGCAACATCCCACTAATTCATCATTTCACCTTTGAACAATTCTTTCCCTCCTAATGGCCTTCAAATGGCTATCTTTTATTCTCATTCCTATTTCTGGACATTTCTACATGCTTGCTTGATCTTGCTTCGCATTATTGGAAATTCTTGCTCCATACTTTTGCTACTTATTGCATTATTGGCATCACAACTCCATAAAATGTAACATCCTACACATCTACCACAAAAGTTGTAGCTTGAATCTAGTGAGACTACTTTTGGCATTTTTGTGTCTACGTTGACTCTACCATTTTTGGGGGCTTGCATTCCTCTCTCATTGGCCTTGAGTACCTTTGGTAGACGGTGATAACACTTTTGTATTAATTTGTTGTTGGATTTGAGTAGCTTAGTGTCACACATAATGTTTGAATTCATTTTCATTCCAACATTGTTTTATTTATCATATTTCTATCTCTTGATCTATCTGGTTGTCTGTGGAGGTGGAAACACCAAAATGGGGGTTTGACTATGACAAACCCCTATACAGCCCCAACATTTTTTCTCTCTTGGCTATGTGTAGGTACATGTTTGTGTGGAGCTTACTGGAAAACTAGACTCCTCATGAGTTAATCTTCATCACCTTTGCTTTTGTCATCTTCTATATCATTTTTCTAGTTATTTTATTTGTTCTATTAGTTATCATTTTATTTAGCACTTTAAACTTCATTTTATACGTTAGTATATTTCTAGTACATTTACTATACTTTTATACTTTCTAGTTGTATGGATGTCAATTCCCTTATGAGATGCTAGCATGTTACACTATCATCCTTGCCTACACTATTGTCCTTTGGTAGAGAGCCATTTGAGGTACAATTCGGGTTCCAAAAATGTGCTTGTTTAGCCCCATCAAAACTCTTAGGTTAGTAGAGTGATAGAAGCACCTGAGAGTACTCTTCATTCTCTATCCTTGACCTAAAATTTTTTTCCACCTGATGTAGTTTAGGGTAGCATTCCGCTCTCGGATCTCTGTGACTTGGAGACTTGGTGTGGTTGGTCCCCCTCCTCTACAATTTCTTATATGTTTTTTATACTAGCTCTTATAAATCCCAACCCTAAACCTAAAATTGATGAATAAATTTCTAAAGAGATCCTTGCATCACCCAAGTCACCTATTAGGGTGGCTAAGTAGTAGGAATATCCATCCTTGCAGATTGCTCAACCAAAACTTAGGGTTGATCAGGCCTTGGAAGCTACAAAAGATTTAACTAACTTTACCATACAACTCTGGCAACCATCTAAGAACATAAAGCATTCAAGATAGGGTAGAACCACAACCTTTGATTTCCTTAAAAATTCTTGGCGCAAAATTAAATAAAAGTCTTCCATCTCAATCACAACTAGTTTTGTCGAACCCTGCCATTTCCCTATTCGCATCTTGACACCTTTAGCATTACCAATGCATTTTTGAGTGGCCAAATTCATAGCGTTGAAGGATGAGGTCACACCTTGAATTACCATATTGATAATTTTAACTTTCTTATGCAAGATATAATTGTGTGACGCATTATTATCTATCATGGCCATCACCCTTTTAGCTCCAAATAATACCTTAGCAAAGCACAACTCATGATCTTGTTCAGAACTAGATGAGGTAGAACCTTATTCATTCTGTATTATAGTCAACATTTGCAACATAGCTATTTCATGAACTTCCCCTTTAACTGACTCGGCCTTGGTAGCATTTAGACTCTTCTTCTTTGGACAATACCACACCTAGTGCTTAGGTTTATTAGAAATAAAGCATGTCTTAGCATTTCTTTAGGCTACAATAGACTCTGCATGTTTAGATCCTTGGCCATTCCTCTTGTTATTAGATTTCTTGGAAGAGGGTTGACTGTAACCCTTCCCTTTGTCTTCGTGGGGCACAAATTTCTTCTTAGCAGGAGGCATCGAGTTCCTAGCTTATGGTTTCACAGTCTCTCCTTTAAAATTGAGTATGTGATTAGCAATGGCTATGGTGACATCTAGATTCTGAACATTTTTCCTTCTTATGTCAGCTTGTGCCCAGGGCTATAAGCCTTTCATAAAGAAAAAGAGATGATCCATCTCCCTTATATCTTTAATTTCAATCATGAGGGTAGAAAATGACTTAATGTACTCATGGATTTTTCTTGAATACCTTAGCTCCATGAGCTGAGTTCTACATAGCCACACTAAATTTCCTAGTTGAAATCGCCCCCTCAAATAATATAATTAGGAGTTCCATTATATATATATATATATATTATGAATATTATTTTATATATACTTATATATATAATATAAATATATATTATTATCTAATATATATTAAATTAAAAACAACATATAATAAATATTATTGGGATATATAAATCAAATGTTTAAAAGATTGAATGTTAATAAAAAGGGAAAAACATGTATTGACCCTTGGTCGAGGCCGAGGGAGGCGGCCATGGGGACTACAATCCCCATGGGGTTGCAGCCCACAAGGGCTATGGCACCATGGAGGCTATGACCTCCATGGGAGAGCCTTCCCTCCCCTTAACAACGCCTTCTAGAAAAACAATTAAATAATTAAAAAAAACTCACAACTTGCATTAAATAATTCCTCATAACTTTCCATACGTCATCTCAAATGATTGCATTTAAATCTCTGTTGCAACCCTTTATTTGTACATGATAATATCTGTAATTCTAATTAAAATATAGAGTTAAATATATGTATTTATATATAAAATAAATCTATAAGATGGCTAGATAAAATGAATAGAAAGAGAAATGAAATATATTTCATCTGCATATTAATAAAAATCTAAAATCCTTCAACATTTGGTCCTCCTTATTCATAACCTGCAACTTCGAAAGAAAGATAAGTGGAAAAAAACTGAAGTAGATGAACATTAAAGAGTAAATCAAATGTAAAAAAAAAAGGCAAGAACACATTAAGTTGGAAAAACCATTTGAAGAGCAAAGTGGTATAGTAAGTTATGGATGTCCAAGTAGTTGCAAGTTGGTTGCAATTAAGGAACTTATTATCCTTTGAAACTTAAACAAATTAAAATTAAATTTGAATAATGTTTAGATGTATATTAGATTTAATAATTGAATTAAGGAATAATTGCGCACAATACAACTCTAAACATAATAGACCATCTTAGATTGATAAATTATAATAGTCTTGGTTTGATGGTAAATATTCTTCTAAATTGTAATATCCTTGGTATTTAGTGTTTCCATGTTTATCATTGGTTTATGGTTGGTAATTTGTGTTCAACAATATGTTAACTATTATTAGCAAAAATTATTTTAACCAAGAGTATGTTATACTTAATCTTTTCATTTATAAATGGTCTATAAATTTTGAATTACATGTCTAGTAAAATTAGTATTCAAATTATGTACACCATATAGTTTGAATTATTTTTTATCGAGTTGTACACCATATGTTCTATAAAGAAAGAAAGGCATAGAGAAGTAAGTGATCAGTTGAAGAAAGCAAACGAGGAAAACACCAGACTAAAGGTACAAGTGGAAGAAAAGAAAATATTTAAGGATTGCCAGAAAGTTGCAATCCAGAGCAAGATTGATGAATGTAAAAATCTTGAACAAGAAGTGGTAACCCGAAGGTCTGACTTGGAGAAGGCAAGAGCTCATGAGGAAAAATTCAAAACAAGTTCTACAATTCTTGATGAGTTGATTACTTTTTAGAAACCTTCTAAAGATAAAGGTGGTTTTGGACTTGAAGAAGGACAAAGTGCAAAGGAAAATTAGACTCCTAACAAGGTTGAAAATAAAAGGAAGACTCAAGACAATGGTAGATAGATCAAGAATCAAAGAAGAAATACTAGAAGAACTCCTATCAGGCAACCTAATGCTCAAAGGTACCCATATTTTAATGGTATTTTTTTTTATGCAACAATTTTGGTCATAAGGCAACATAATGTAGAAGTAGAATGAATTAGAATGTTGGATTCTTTTCTGGACAATGTTTTTCTTGCAAGAAATTGGGACATAGAACTATTGAGTGCAGAAGTTAGATAATGACGAATAGATTCAATGCTAGTAGAATGTTTCAATATTTTAAAGGTTATTGCTACACATGTTATGCATTTGGACATAAAGCTAACCAATGCAGATCAAGGTTAAATACAAATCAGTCTGGTCAGAAAAATGTTGTGTGCTACAATTTCATTAAACCAAGACATATTTCAAGATTCTACAAAAGAAAGAATGGGAAGAAATATAATCCAAAACAAAGGAATAAACCTATGAATAAAGTGGATCCTATTGAAGTCAAAAAGGAAATGGAGAAAATTTGGAAGAAAATAGAACCTGACAATAAGGATGAATCAAATGCATTTGTACCTAGGTGCAGACACTTCTTCTAAAACCTAAACAATAGTGGATTTAGGGGGAGCAAAGTTTACAAAGAAATATTATAAAGCCACGATATAAGAGGTGTCAAGTAGTGACACAAGGATATGTGATCTGAGATGACATTCTAAATGTGTTGAAAAAGATTTCGACATAAAATTTGCAAATTTGGATATTTGCGGAGCATTTTACGGCTTACAATGTACTCACAAAGTGTTTATCAGCTTTTTGAAGGTGGAATGCATTAAATGCAAAATAAGGGAAAAAAGGGGTAAATAAAAATGTTGAGGCATTCTTCCAAATACATTCACTTTCTAAGGATGATGTTGAAAGGCTAAGGGAGGTTGTGAAAGAGAAGAGGACCAGATCAGTTGAAGTGCCCTCTAGGCCTAGAAGATCAGGAAAAGCACCTTCCACCACCCAGTGCAACAATTGTAGTAAAAGGAAAGAAGGTAGAGCATAGCACCCTAGCGGAATTTAATGTAATTGCTTCCTCTAGACCTAGCACCAAAGCTTCTAAGAAGAGAAACGTACCCCCTGTTGCACCATTTGTTGCCCCCGAAAAAAAGGATAAAGCAAAAGGAAAGCAGAAAAAGAAATATGAGTGATGATGTACAGGAATAGATTGACCTTGGATTGAAAGAGGAAAGTCAGTTGAAAAGAAATAGAAGAAGCAGTGGTACTTCACAAGAAGTTGAAACCAAAGACAATGTTGAAATTTCATATGATGAAGAGGAGATAGAAGATTAAGAAAAATTGTTCACAATTCATGTGCATGAAAAGAAGGGTGAAGAAGGAACATCAGAATCTATGGAGGAAATGCTTCACTCTCCTCCAGTAAAAGATCACCCTCCTTTGAAATTGGATACTTTAGTAAATAATATGATAGAACGTGAGGATATTTTATCTATTGCTAAGTTATTTGATGAGGTTAATGTAGAAGATAAGGAAACAATTGTAAATGCTTTTATTCAATACATGGTTATTTTTTATGAGAATATGGAAACCATAATGAAGAAGGTGATGGATAATGTATGGGAAGCTCTAGTACAAAGAAGGCATGAAGTTGTAACTATTGATGAAAAAATAAAATCTAATGCCTTGAACACATATGTATCCTCCTTATCTGAGGAAGATGATGTTACCTTGTTAAATGAATGTTAATTGATGCTACAATTTTTGAAGCTTCATTTTTGGCACATATTGCCATCAATGACAAAGGGGGAGATTGTTGAAAGAATGAAGAAGATTCCCTTTGGTGTGTTGTCATTGATGCCAGCATTGTTTGGTAACAATTTTTGTCTATCTGGTAAACAGTGATTGTGTTATTTTAATCCAGTAATTTTTTCTGGAATTGTTCATGTTAGAAGATCAACCTATGTGGTTTTAATATGTTCCTAAAGATTATCAAATGCATCTATACACTAGCTTTCAATGATTTTGGTTGGATGGGTTGAAATATATAAATGATAGAAGTTCAAAATATAGGTTTTGTATATTCTTCTGACCAACATGGATAAGTGGTGTGATGACACGCTTCATGGATTTTAAAGGAGATCTTTCTTAGGTCTGGGCTGACCTAATTTATCTTGCATGTTTTTTTTTAGCGCAAAAGAAGTTTTTGGTCTAAGCTAACAAGCTATTTTGAATTAAGTGTGTTTACATCTAATTAGGTTGACCTAATTAATGTATGTTGATGTAAGTTGATATATATATAGAAGAGAGATGTGATATGTGAAAGACATAAGTAGTGAAGTGTGACAGTGTGATATTGTACAAAGTTGTAGGTAGTTGTTGTGAACCTACAAATTAGTGTAAGATTTTGTATTCCAGTGCTTAATTGGAACTGAACTCGTCACACAAAAGGTGTATTTCATTAGTTCATCCTTTTGGCAGTGAGCCACACTACTTTTGTAATCATTTCAGACTATGAGACTTATAAGGACAGTGTGTCCTGGTAGTGTTCCCTTGTAATATTTTATGATTAGTTATAATATATTATGAGCTAATCCTCACCATGCAGGTTTTTCCCACTTTGGGTTTTCCATGTAAAAATCCTCGTGTTCATGTGTTATATAGTGTTATGATTCCTTTCATGTCTTTGTTTACAACTGTAGTTAGATATGTTTCAACTATTGAATGGTTAGCAGTTAAATGGTTTAGTAGAATACTGATTCATCTCCTTCTCAGTATTTTGGGTGTTTAATAGATATGATGTCTAGAAGTCAGTTCATAATGGATATAATAAACATATATATACTTTAAATGAGATCAAATCCTATGAAATCAATGGTAAAGAAAGGTATGCTCTCTTAATTAGTCTTACAAATTATGAATTGATGAAAATTATGAGTTTGAAATCTGCTAAACAAATTTGGGAAAAGTTAGAAAGCATTTATGAAGGAGATGATAAGGTCAAAGACGTTAAGATGCAAAATATTAAGATCATGTTTGAGAACTTGCAGATGTCTAAAGATGAAAATGTTACAAGCTATATGTAAAGGGTAGATGAAGTTGTCAGCTCCATCATAGGTCTTGGTGGTGAACTCAAAGAACTAGAAGTGGTAAATAAAATTTCCATCTCTTCCTAAGTCTTATAATCATAAAGTTTATGCTATTGAAAAATTTTCAAACATGAATCAATATACCAGAGATCAGTTTTATGGCTCTTTAACTACTTTTGAGATGAGAGAATTTGGTACAAATAGTGGTGCAAAAGTTGAGACTTATTTTAAGGGTGGCAAATTAGAGGAGATCGAGGAATTAGAATAGGAGGATCTTGATGATATAGAAGATAACTTTGTAAGGAGTATGAAGAAGGGTATTGGTAAGTACAATGGTAATTTTCTTTTGAAATGTTTTATTTGTGGAAAGATAGGTCACTATGCTTCAAGATGTCCAAAAAAAGCTTTGAATAACAAAAAAAAGGAGAAAAAAGGTAAGATGATTAAGAAAAGTTATTTTGTTAGAGAAGATGCAAGTATTTCTGATAATCCATCTAATTATGGAGAAGAAGATGATGAATGCTTGTTCATGGCTTTAAAATATGAATCTATTTCTACTAACTCTAAGAGATGTGTGAAGGAAATCCCTCCAAAGAAAAAGGATAAGATTGAAGGTACTTTGGTATTTTCTTTTCATGCTAGACACGAGAAGAACTACTAAATCATTGGAAGTGGATGCTCTAATCATATGATTGGTGACAAGAGTAATTTTATTAAAATTGAGAGGTATGATAAAGGAAGTGTTAGATTTGGTGATAATACATCTACTAAGATATGTGAAAAATGTTCTATTAGTTTTGATGGCAAGCATAATACTGATGATTTCTACTATGTTAAGGGTTTAAGACAACCTTTTGAGTGTTGGAATTTTTTTTAGAAAATGATACAACCTTATGTTTCAGGATGATGGATGTGAGATTAGAAAAGGATCTGGAACTGTGGTTTTTGTTGGAAGAAGGACATACATGGAAATGTTTATTAGCTTAAGGGAGTTGATGGTCATTTCTTTATGACTCAGATTAATGAAAGCTGGTTATGGCACAAGAGGATGTGTCACATCAATTTTTCCAACTTAGTAAGAATCAGTTCAGTTAAATCTATAATAGATCTACCAAAGATTACAAAACCTATCAATGGTATTTGTAAGGAGTGTCAAATTGGAAAGAAAGCAAGAAGAAGCTTCAAAATCAAATACCAATCTACTACTATACTAATGGAATTGGTGTACATATAGATCTTTTTGGTCCTACAAGAGTAAGAAGTCTTCACAGTGATAGGTATTCATGCTTTTAATTGATGATTACTCTTGAATGACATCAGTTAATTTTCTCAAGAAAAAATCAAAAGCTCTAAATAAGTTCAAAGCATTCGAAGTTATAGTTGATAATGAAATAGATATTAAAATCAAAATTTTGAGGTCTAACAGAGGTGGAGAGTTCACCTCTAATGAGTTCAATATATATTATGAGAATCATGGCATAAAGAGGCACTTGTCTATTTGTAGGACTCCACAACATAATGGAGTAGTTGAAAGAAAGAATAAGGTTGTTCAAGAAGCTACAAGGACAATGATGAAAGAAGTAAATCTCCAGAAGTCTACTAGAGAGAAGAAATTCATAGTGGTTTTTATATACTTAACATAGTTCAAGCAAGAGAAAATAGTACAAAGACTCCCTATGAGCTATGGTATGGAAGGATTAGTACTATCAAGTACTTCAGAGTGTTTGGAAGAAAATGTTATATCAGAAGAGATGAAGATAACTTAGGAAATTTTGATGCAAGGGCTGATGAAGGTATCTTCCTTGGATACTCTACTAGAAGTAAAGCTTACCAATGCTACAACAAGAGATTGAGAAATATTTTTGCGAGTGCAAGTGTCAAAGTTGATAAAAATTTATAGAAGAATTAAATGATGATAGATGGATATGAATCTGATGAGTCTTCTTCCAGAGAAGAAAAAATGAAAGAGAGGTGTAGATTGAAGAGGAAGAAGCTCTGAAAAATCTTAAGTATTTGCAAAAGAATCATTCTGAAGATCAGATCATTAGAGATAAGAACAAAGGTGCACTGAAAAGAAGGAAAGTTGCTGAAGAATAGGTAAATCTATGTTTTCTTTCTGAAGTTGAACCTAAAACAATAATTGAGGCATGCAAAGATGAATATTGGATCAAGCCTAGATAGAAGAAGAGTTGTTGTAGATTGAGAAGAATGAGACTTGGGAACTTGTCACAAGAACATAAAACAAAAATGTAATTGGAACTAAGTGGGTATTCAAGAACAAACTAAATGAGAATGGAGATGTGGTAAGGAACAAGGAAAGGCTAATGTTTAAAGGCTACTCACAAGTTGAAGGAATATATTTTGAGACATTTGCTCGAGTGGAAATAATGGAAGCTATTAGGATGTTTTGGGATTTTGCAACACATAAGGATTTCAAATTTTATTAGATGGATGTGAAGTCTACTTTCTTGAATGGAGAATTGGAAGAAGAGGTATACATAGAAAAACCAAAAGGATTTCAATTATCGGATAAATCAAATATGGTTTGCAGATTGAAGAAGGAATCATATGGATTGAAGAAAGCTCTTAGAGCTTGGTATGCGAGGTTGGATAGGTAATTGATACAACAAGGATTCAATAAAGGTACCATAGATAAAAATATTTATTTTAAAGTCAAGAAAAAGATCAAATATTGATTTTGGTTGTATATGTTGATGACATAATCTTTGGACGAAATGAAGCTATGTGCAAAAATTTTGTAGAGGAAATTAAAAAAGAGTTTGAAATGTCTATGTTTGGGGAGATGGATTTCTTCCTTGGACTACAAATAAGTCAGAAAACCAAAAGTATTTTCATTTCACAATCAAAGTATGTCAAGGAAATGTTGAAGAAGTTTGGAATGGAAGATTTTAAACCAGTGTGTACTCCTACGGTTATTGCTTGCAAGTTGAGAAAGAATAATAGATCTCCTAAGGATGATCAGAGAAAGTATCGATCAATAATTAGTGGACTGGTATATCTAACTAATACTAGACCGGATATCATGTATGCACTTTGTCTTGTGGTTAGATTTCAAGAAGATCCTAGAGAGTCACATGTTGTAGTTGTGAAGAGGATATTCAGATACTTGAAGGGCACTCTAGATCATGGCTTGTTGTATCCAAAGGATAATAATTTCACTCTAAATTCTTACATAGATGCAGATTGGGATGATTGTGTGGATGATAATAAAAATACAAGTGGTGGTGCATTCATTCTTGGATGAAAATTGATGTCATGGCTAAGCAAGAAACAAGATTTAGTGTCTTTATATATTGCAGAGGAAGAATACATTGCAGAAACATCTTGTTGCACAAAGCATTTTGGATGAGGCAAACATTGAAGGATATTAGGGTAGTATATGATGAGCCAATTTCTATCTTCGGTGACAATACAAGTGCTATTAATATTTTAAAAAATTCAGCAATGAATTCAAGAACAAAACATATCTCAATCCTGTATCACTTTTTGAGAGAGAAGGTTGTAGAGAATGAAGTAAAGCTTGAGTATGTGCCTAGAAAGGATCAGGTTGTTGATATATTCACTAAGGGTCTTCCTAAGGATACGTTTGAGTATCTCCAGGAGAAGTTGGGGGTTATTTCCCCTCCTTTGAACTTGATGCATAAGGAGATGCATCAGTCTAGCAGATTTCAAGATCCATTCTTTGGTTTGAAATGATGTTGGTGGCTACCTCTCAAGGGGAGTAGGTAGTAAAATTGTTGGTTTTTGTAGTCAAGGGGAGTGTGTGTTGTCATTATGTACTAGTTGATGACTGGTGCAATATGGTGTGTGCTCCTAAGGGGGAGTATACTAAGTAGTAAAGAAATAGAAGTTGCAGAACAATTGTTAGAATGTTGATTGATGCCAAAAGAGAATTGATGTCAAAGGGGGAGAGAGTAATGTGAAAAAGAAAGGGAAATAGAATCACGTATAAAGAAAAATTGGGAGAAAATAATAAGTATGTTGTGAAAGGGGGAGAAAAGAGAAAAGGAAATAGGTATGGAGTAAAGTTGTTGATGATGGTTTTTAACATCATGTGTTGCCATCAATGATAAAGGGGGATATTATTTCAATTATGAGTAGTTGGTGTTGTCATGGATGTCAACAAGCTTGTGTTGTCATTGGTGTCAGTTGTATAGGAAGAAGATTGTTGCAAGAGTATGTTTTGTTGCATTGATGATGCGTTGATTAGTTGCATTATTTTGTCATTAGTAAGATACTAGTGTCAACCTATAGTGTTTCTTTGATAAGCTTCTATCTATGGTTGAGAAAGTGATGAAGATGATGAGGATGTGTTCCCAATGCTTGGTTTCCAAGTGATTTTGAGAAAATTTGATAAAAAGAGGAAATAGTGAGTTGCAATGTGTTCTAGGTTGAAGAGTAGTGTTTTGGTGTTGCTCCACATTTCTTCTAGGTTGAAGATCTTCCTATGCATTTAAGATATGTTGATCAGAGGTGTTGTATTCAGAATTTGGTGTGCTAGACCGTTTTGCATAAGAAGTTGTGTTCACCAATTGTTGAACAATGTATAGTAGAGGTGTCTAGAAGAAATGTTTTTTCTTCATGTTTCTCCGCAATTTGATTTTAGGTCTTGTGGATCTGAAGGTGTTTTGATAGTGTTGGTATATTTCTTCAGTCAAAGTGGTTCGAGGTTTGGTGCTTTAGAAGTTAGTTTCTTAAGTTGCAATGTATGGAAGAATTGTCTAAGTGTACTGGGTACAGTGTGCATTCTTTAGGTGAAATATGTTATGAAGGATTTTTTGGTTTTTAAGGTATTTGTGGAATATTATGGATTGTGTTCAGGTAACATTTATTGTCTGCAAGTTGTTGTTGGACCAAAGGAAGGGTGTACATAAAAGTTTAATGGTGTTTACACAGGTAATGACTGACCTTGGTGTTTACACTAATTATGGTGGATTTTTATTGTTTGTAGAAGTGTTTTGTAGCATGGTGTTATAGATTTGGGTCCTAGATAAAGAGTGGTGTGGTTTGTCTTCACTTCTATCTACCATGAAAGTGTTTTAGTGTCAGTCCCTAATTTGAATTTGCATGGTTGATGTCCATAAGCCAATCTTGGAGAATGGTTTCAAGGTTGAGGATGATATAAATAGGAGTTGATTTGTTGAGGGATGAAAATAGAGATCATTATGATGCAAATGATGCAAATTATAGAGTGTTAGAGTGCGAATTTGGGAAGAGCAATGAGAGCTTTCATGTGTTAGATTGTTGGATGTAGTGAGCATAAGGTGTCTAAAATTATTCAAAGAGACTGCAAAGGTGTCAAAGATGTTGTGGTGGATTCCTTTGTTTCTTTCAGATGGATTTATCATTGTTACACTCTTCTCTATCTTCTTTTCTATTCTAGCTGTGAGCCTTTACCAGTGAGCATTTCTTTCTCTTAGGCAGTGAGCCCTATTGTATTTGGTATTGGCATTACCTTATATTGTGAGCTAATCCTCACCGTGGTTTTTCCCATCTTGGGTTTTCCATGTAAATCTAGTGTTCTTTTGTGAATGATGTTGATTTGTTTCAGTTTATGTTATTTTCCTTTCATGCTAAATCATCATAATAGATTAAGGGTTAATTGTATTAATGTGGATTTGAATGTGTATGATGGTTTGGAGTTTTAAGGTACAAATGATTCACCCCCCCTCCTCTCAATTGTCTTGTGCATTCAACACAACCCCATTATGTATTTAAGAACATCTATGATTTGTAAGAGAGAATCACACTTATTGACAAACTTCTAATACATGCTATGAAACATCATAACTCATCTTTAAATATAGATAGTGGATCCAAAATGGAGTGCCCAAGTTGGTGAATGGAATATGATGACTTAGGGAAAGTGGAAGGATTTCTTTTTAGCACTTGGACTCATCTTTGGATTTGAACATTAGATTTTTAACTAGGGATTTGGGTGCCACATTTTTTATTTTTTTAGCTCATCATTTCCAAATTAATGTTTTATGGTTTGACATATTGCTTCTATTTTTTAGTGTTTAAGATGAAGGTTTTGATATTGAGTTTTGAAGGTACTATTATGTTGCTAAAATTACTCCAAATCTCTTGTTGGTGATATTCTTATAAAGGCTTATACTCACAAGTTTATTGTAACCTTTGATTACTAAATAATAATTCTATTTTATTTGGAGTGTGGTATTTTTATCTCAAAATAATTTCCCCACATAAATCATTTTGTTATGGTATATAAATTTTGTGATTATTTATTGTATCTCTATGATTATTTTATTTTTTGTGCATACATTTTCTCATGTATTAGTGTAGGAAGTGTATTATAATTTATTTTTTTCCTTTCATTTAATATCAAATATTAATCACCTCAATTTATAGGTGTTAGGTACATGGTCTTTTGTACTAATCATTGATTGACTGCCCAGGATCATGTAAAAAATAAGATGTAGGAAAAATGGTAATCACATCAAGGATATAAATTAGTTTTCCTAGGCACAAACCTTGAGCTTTGGAATCAAGATGGATTATATGAGCTGATGGTTAGAGATATATGGCCTATATCATATGGATCTAAACTTTTTTTTGTAAATATGCACAAATATGGGAGACCAAAAGTAGCCGAAAAATGTTATTGGGTCAAAATAATCAATGACACAACCATGTTGTAAAAACCATAAAATTCTCATGTTATAACATGATCTAGTTATGGTTAAGTAGTGTCAAGACCAAGGCTTGGTCATTACCAAGTGTAAGTTCTAAAACTCATTATTGAGCAATCATCCTCCAAACTAGGGAACACTCTCATTGAAAAATTTGTAAGGTTTAGGTTAAATGTTGAAATTTTAAGAGCTAGCAAAAAATAGATAATTCATGGTATGATGGAGATCTCAATGTTGTCAAAGGGTTTCTTTCTAATTTATTTTCTCTCCATGAAGATTGTGTTCAAATCCTCTTAGGAGGCTCATAATTTCTAGGTAACTTTGGCATTTTTCTCAAGAAGTACATTCCAAGCTTTGATCTAGATAAGGAATGTATTAAGAGTGTCATAGTTTGGATTATAATACCTATATTACTACTAGAATATTTGGAAGAGGATTTTTTGTCCAATATTACTAGCTCTTTTAGCCAACTCATTATTGTTGACCAAATTAGAACCAAATATATAAAATGCCTTTTATTCTCTAGGTTTTGTGTTAATATTTTTGTTGATAAGTTTCTCCCCTCTTCAATCACCTTATCCTCTAAGCTTGGTAAATGGGTGAAATAAATTATGTACAAGGATTCCCTGGTGTTTTTTCATAATTTTACATGCTTGGAATTGCTACTATTTGTTATAGGATCTCTAGAGGATGGAAAAATCACAAGAAGAAAATGAAATAGAAGACACATTCTATACCTCAAGCTATGGATGTGACTCTCACAGGATGTATCAAAGAGGTCATTGGTCCTCTTTTAGGCAAGAATAATTTGCATGCCATCATTCTTACTTTTGAGTGTTCATCTCATCCCAATGAGAGTTGATTGAAGGTGATACATAAGGAGAAGGAAACTATTAGGGAGCCCCTAGATGAGGACCTTCCTAATTCTCATGGCCTCAAACCTACACTTGGATCTTGGTGTTCACCCACCTTGATGACCTTTAATAAAGAAAATAGGGAGATGGTTATGTGCTAAGAAGTATAATTGTAAGCGTTTTGAAAATTAATTTGGATTGATGGAGTCAAAGGATAAGGTTGTGTGAAGGAATCAAAGTTCCTTGAAATGAAGCAAAATTCAAGCTTCCTTGACTTATCGGTTCACTCTTATATATTTTATCCTTAGCCTTTCTAGTAGGAGGTTGATGATTTGTTGTTGTTTTGTTGACTTTATGCAATCTATTCCATATTTATGTTTGGGCATCTATGATAATATCTTTATTGGTTTTTTAAAATGGATGGGGCCCTTTCAAAATATCTCTTTTATCCATAGGGAAGAAAGAAAGAAAGAATTACAAATGATCACAAATATATGAAATTCAATACCACTAAGTTAGCCTTCACTCAAATAGAGAAATATTCATAGAGAGTTTGCAATACAATTGTTTCACATTTAAGATGAAAAAAATGATCTATATTGAAATCTATTAAGACATGCCAAAATTCCATTAATGAGATTCCAAAAAAAATGATTTAAAAGAAAAATATGTGCAAACTATAAATAGAGCATTCAAGTCACTCAATAAGTTTAAAATTGGTAGTCCTTATATTTTCATTTTTGATGAATAAGTATCTATACTACCATTTATAAAAAAGTGTTACATATATCCACACAAAAAAATGGATGGAAATAGTCATACCCCTAAAGTCCAAAGGGGACATCAAGCTAGAACATAAAAACATAAAAGAAAGCTGCTAAACAACGAGAGCTAGAGCAAAGGAAAGATATGACAATCTCAGTCATCTGGTTTACCCCATATATCAATAAGATCTAAATTGTCCACATTAACATACAAACAATCCTTATTCTTATTAATACCATCTTAAATTTCTTCAGTATTCTAATCATTTTAAAACATATCATTTAATACAATTTTAAAATTATAAAATACCAAATGAATATCTATTATTGTAAACTTTATAAAACATTATTCTTTTAACATTTTATATAAAAATTAAAAATATTTAAACATGAACTGTCATTCTATGACTATATTCAAATTAAACTCCAAAGTATAAAAAATACTATCCTCCCATGTTATCCTCTTGGCGATTTTAGCAAGTAAATATAAGCCAATTATCCTCTTGGCGATTTTAGCAAGTTTCTAAAAAAGTTGCCATCAATAAGCTCAAAACTAAATATTCTATTTCTATTGAACAATGTAAATCGGCTAGAGATGATTTTGTATGACAGTGCTATAGCTAATTATGGGGGCAATTTTAGAAAATTTCTCATCCAGTCAATTAATGAATGTTTCAATTCCCTCTATATATACACAACTTAAGCCATACTCTTTACTGTGTTATAGTGCTTCAATTCCCTCTATCTTCTACTGATTATTTTAGATCCTTGTACTGTGCCTTGTATTTGAGTGCATTTTTTTTCAATCCTATCTGTGCCTTGTATCATTTATGTTGTAGTGTTTATCAATGGATTATCTAGTGATAAGGGATGTTGAAATGGAAAATGTAAATGAGAATGTAGATTATGATGTAGTGATGAGTGATGTTGAAATAGAGTATGTAGATATCGAAATGGAGAGTGTACAGGAGTATGCAGATATTGAAATGGAGAGTGTACAGGAGTATGTAGAAGTAGAGATGGTAGATGTAATGATGGGATATGCACAAATAGAAAATTTTGAAATAGAGTATATGAAGAAAAAATTAGACATAGTGATAGAAGATCTTGTGATGCAGGAGGTAAGTCAATTAATAATCTTTTAGATTCTAGTTATTTCAATGTTAGTCAATTGATAAGCATTACCTGAGATACTGATACTGATTTTTTTTTTTTGGTTTTGCAGTGATACAGTGGAATAATACTCTTCAATGGAGATATTTAGATTGCGGGCGAATTTGTTGTGTGTCATAGCTGAAAATATTGAAGAATAAATGAATGTTGTCCTGAAAAAAATTGTTTCCATTGATATTTATGTATTTTGTATTGAATAAATATTTTTGTACGTTTCTTAGAGCATCAAATATAAATCTTCCCTGGTATTAACTCATTTTGCAAAATTTGAATAAGGTGGCATTTTGATTTTAATTTCACTCAGATCATTTTGTGGAGTTGACATAATTAATATGATATCAAAAAGTATGCGAGTTTTGGAGTTTTATATACTATTTCTGATCAACTCCATGTATTTTCTTAAGAAATCTATTACAAAACCCCTATAACAGAATTAATAATGGCTTCTACAAATTGACGTTCATTTGAATAGAAAAAGCTTTGGTCGTCTGCTGACATTATGTGAGATAAGAATATAATGGGTTCTATTGGTACTTTCAACTGCAAAAGGCAGGTATTGTCTTTGTGAAAACTGTAGGAGATAAATTGAACATTTAAGAGAATATATCAGATATTCATATAGTACGCAGGAATATATTGTCTATAATTTCAATATATAGATTTTATTCATATAGTACACAGGAATATATCAAGAGGTTAATTGAGTTTGATACATGGAAATTTTTTCAAACTGCATAATTATGGCCACTCTAATCGAGTACATAAATTTGGGCTGCTGTATAAATTCGTAAAGTCTAGTATAGCAAAAGAAATTTGTAAAGTCTAGTATCGAAAAAGAAGAGAGGGAAGTGGAGGAAAAAAAAACATCTATTTAAGGTTTAAGTGCATTGAATCTATTCAAATCACTGTGATTTTTTCATATGATAATTAATAATTAACTTTTTTCATGTTTTTTTAAAGTGCGACACGTCCTCCGGTACCACCGGTACCACGAGTTTGGGGGAGACTAGACCTTGTGACCACTTGCCTACAACAGGATGCTTTAGCCAATCAAGCTAGACCCCCCTCCCCCCGCCATAATCAACAAAATTTAGAGTGTTGTTTAAGTTGAATTTATTCAAACCAGTGAACTTTTACATAATAATCGAGACAGTATTTAAAATATGTTGTTTAAGTCAAATCTATCCAAACCAATGCAAGCTTTCCATATAATAATAAACAAAGTTTAGAGTGTGTTTTAAATCAAATCTATCCAAACCAGTGTAAGTTTTCCATATGATAGTAAATATAAGAATAAGTAAAGTGAAGAATACCGTAGGCAGTTAGTTGTGGTGGTTTTGATGGATCTTCTTATCCTCCTTGGGAGATCCTTGTGAGAGAAGAAACACATGTTAAATGTCACAATGGAGATCTTTTTATTTGATGGTAGGTAAGAATTATGAATAAATAAAGTTTGAAGGTCATTATCTGTTATTTTATAACTCATGTTAAATGTCACAATTTTCAATCTATAGTAATTTATTAAAAGAAGAATCATTAAATATTTTCTTTCCATGTGAATGCATGGTAAGTTGTTAATATCCAATGACAACAAATTGGAGAAACATGGTAAAAATCATGAAACTATTCTACTGCCATGGAATAAATCCATCAAGAAGCAGCCATGAAATTAAGTGGTAAAGGATCATAGTGAGATTGATTGTAACATGGAATCAATTTATAGAGAAGCACAAGTCTCCACATAATACTCTTAAAATTGATGAACATGTTTGAATGTAGTTTAGAATTTAAATTTTTTTATCTAAAAGGAAAGATATATGGATGTATTTGAATTTCCTAAAAAATTTATGTGATATTTTCAAGAAAAAAACAACTTTTTAAAATGAGTTATCATGGATGAAACAATGAGTATTTTGATATAAGGGAAGCTACTAGACCAACTATTCAAACCTTCATGTTTTTAAACTAGACAAGGATTTTATTGACCCAATGGAGATCGAAATGATGGGTAAAATTTGTAGAAGGGTTTTTTTTCATTAAACTAGTTGATAGAGTTTAGGTACATTGTTGATGAGTAAGTCTTTGATTATTTCTCAATTTAACTTATGGACAATGAGAATAGGATGCTTTAAAATGTGAAAGGGATTTAAATTATTGCACTTATTTTCTCATAACTACCCTTCTACATTTTGGACAAGATGAGTTGAATTCAAATCCCCACCCAATACTAGATAAAATCATAATCCATACTAACTTGTGACCTTGCATAATGTAAGTTGAAGAGAGGTGGATCAAATGGATGTTTCTCATGAAGAGGAAATGCCTTATGTCATATTAATTATTAGAATGTGTATGAAGCTCCATACAAAATAAACAATAAAAATAAAGTGAAAATATATTATAGTCCATATACACTATGCAACCAAACCACTATAAACCATGTTAAGAAGAAAAGGCTAAATCATATAATATATTGAGCTAAATATTTATTAATAAGAATAAATAATACTTAACATACAAAAATAATGCATATAATGTTGACCATACAAATATGGATGGCATTCATTAAATAATGAAATAAACAATTTACCCTTTATCTTGTACCAATAAATATATTTAAAAATTAAAATATTTTGAAAGATTAAAATTACTACTTATTTATACACCCAAATCAAGATCAATTCACATGAAATAGCAAATACAAAGAGAATTTGAATATATGTGATATTAATTTATAGGGAAGAGGAGCAACAAATAGTGTGTGGGCATAGGTAGGTAATTTAGGGTCATATTTTCTTAGATGATTGTAATGGGATCTTATGTTTCAATACAAATAAATTTCAATTCACATTCCTTTCTATGCTTCCACATTTTTCCTACACATCTATGAGGGAAATTGCAACAATAACATCTTATTAAAATTCTCGTTTCATTATTCTTTGATGGATGTCCATACCAAATTCCAAAGGTACCATTTTGGCATAGTAAGGAGGATGCTAGAAAAATTTATGGAATTTTTATTTACACCTAGCAATTAATTTTGATTGATATTTTACAATCCTTTTCAAAAATCTATTTTGTGTATACCCCAATCATGGCATTCCATAAGACTATATTTCTTTCAGAATTTTTTTCAAATAATTGATATGTCTTGTCTATGCTTCCATAATTTGTATATATCTACAAGAATATTTACAACTATAATATCTAATAAAAATCCCCCCTTCATTATTCTTTGATACATGTACATACCTTATTTTTAAGCTCTCATTTTAGCATAGACAAGGAAGATGCTAGGAAAAGTTGTCAAATCTAAATTTGCATCTACCAATTATATTTTCTTGAATGTTTCTAAAGCATTTTCAACAAATACACTTTTTGTGCATATCTTAAAATCATTGTAGTCCATAAGGACACATCCCTTTGAGTAATTTTTAAAATAAATCACATGCCTTGTCTATGCTTGCACATTTGTATACATGATACCTAAAGAATCTCCAACTATATTATCTAACAAAAAACCCCCTTCCCTTATGCTTTATGGATGTCATTACCCTATTCCAAGGCTTCCCTTTTGGCATAATCAAGGAGTATATTGGAAAACATTGGTGAATGTCTATACACCTTCAAAATGTATTTTCTTGAATTCTTCTAAAGCCTTTCTAGAAAATCCATTTTGTGCATATACTATAATCGTTACAATCCATGAGGACATATCTCCTCAAGGAATAATGTCAAATAAATCACATGCCTTGTCTATGCTTCCACATTTGTATACATGTTACCTAAAGAATCTCCAACTATATTATCTAACAAAAATCCCCCTTCCCTTATGCTTTATGGATGTCATTACCCTATTCCAAGGCTCCCCTTTTGACATAATCAAGGATTATATTGGAAAAAATTGTTGAGTGTCTATACACCTTCAAATTGTATTTTCTTGAATTATTCTAAAGCTTTTCTAGAAAATCCATTTTGTGCATATACTATAATCGTTACAATCCATGAGGACAAATCTCCTCAAGTAATTATGTCAAATAGCTCTTATGTTTCTTATCTATGATTCAAAATTTGTATGCATGTTTGTGAGAGAATTTACAACTATAATATCTAAAAAATACTCCCCAATCTATTATGCTTTAATGAATGTCCATAACTTGTTAGAAATATCCCATCGAAAAACTAGAAATAACACAATTGACTTATGGATTGTTAAATACCAAGCCATAGTCTGATCATATTTTATTCTCTATTAAATGTGATCATATTTAATAGAAAAAAATTGATTACATTTTGTAGAGCATAAAATGTGGTCACATTTGTGCTCTATAAAATGTGATCACATTTTGTAATTCATAAAGTAAAAATCATATTGTCCATTCATAGCCATGACTAAGGGAGGAGGAGAACACATTTATAAAATTTAATCCTATCCCAATTTATTTTAGCAATGTCATGTTGAAGGAGAGGTGATTCACAATCCATGTAGGATTCTTATTTTGGAAGATCAACTACATGCCCATCAAAAGTAAGCATCTCATGGGTAGATGTATGTGTTCTTGGTATATGGATTTGATCTTCTTTTGGAGAAATTTGGATGTCATTATAGTATTTTGGTGATGTGAATTCTAGACCTTGACTAATTTCAGAGTTACCTTTGATAAACTTTGGATTAAGTTCTTGAAATGGATCAATTTCAAAGAAAGGATTTCTTTCAAAGGACTCTTGGATTTCTTTTAAGTGTGAACATGTAGGTGATAGCTCTTTGCTTAGATCTTCATCAGGAATGGGTATTGGTTCTAGGGTTTCTTGATCCTCAAGTGAAATTGAATTAAATGGTGTGTTAAGAATCTCTTCAATATTTGCAACCATGAGGTCGAATGATGTTAATATATCTTGGAATGGACCATTGCACACTTGTTGGACCCACATCCCTGAACTAATTAATTTGGTTTGAGTTGTCAGCCATTGCAAGAATTGAAACAATAACAAGATGACATGATCAACTAAAAGCCATTTTCAATGAGATGAACAATTACATTTAAGACTAAATGATTCAATTCAAAGCAATAAACATGAAATTCAAAGCAATTAAACCTAGTTAGTATTCAAACCTCTCAATCTCATTGTGGATTGATGCATAATGAGTGGGTGTGGATGTGGATTACTTAGTTTTATACATTATCCATTGTTGTTGTAAATTTTTGATTGAAAATGAGAGTTGACTCACAAAATATGCACTCAAATTTCTCACAAATAAGTAATAAATTTGAGAGAATAACTTTGATTTGAATATTGTGAATGAATTAATGTGAAATGGTGAAGTATTTATAGATGGGAGAGATATTGATCAATGGTGAAGATCGAATTGGAGGATCAATGGATGAAATCGAATGAGAGATGAAGGAATGGATCAAGGATTGATCAAGTGGTTGATAATCCATGAGGCCTGGATCAAGGATTAGATAAAGGGTTCATAATCCTTGAGAGTTCCAATAAGATCCAGGAGCAGGAGTAGGGGCTTAATTCATGGAGATGAAGTTGAAGATATTTCAAGTTGAAGGGAAGAATTCAAATTTGAAAAGGGAATATTTTGTGGGGAATATTCTTGTGCAAGTTGAATGGTTGGAGGAATATTAACTAATTAAATAATTCACAAAATCATTTAATTGTGAAAGTTGCAAGAATTAGAACTTTTAATCAAATAATTAGAATTATTTAATCAAGAGGGATGAATGGAATTTAGTTAAATAATTTGACATTATTTAATCAAAAAGAGGGAAAAATGATGAATTAAGATGAATTAATCAAATAACCTTAGTTATTTAACTAATAGGAGAATTAAATGAATTTATCTAAACAATTGGATATTATTTAATCAAATAGAGGAATCGGGTGAATTATGCTAGAAACGATGTTAGTAAGCGAAACTAGGTGTGTGAGATACTCAGGACATTTTCAAATGTATGGAGGCTTTGACCAAGGCAAGCCCCTATATGAAACAACCCTTCTCCCTCTGTCCATTTTATAGGTTACAATTTTGAAGTTGATTGAAGTGGATTTGAGAACTCAAGACTTCAAAACCCTAGTTCATGCATTCATGCACTAATTATCAACAAATTAGGGAAAGTTGATTATTCACACAATGTTAGACTTCAAATATGAGATTTCATAGTTAGAGACCTATAGAAACTACTTTACCTATACTAGCTCTGAAACTCTATATTTTAGTACTTCTAGACTAGGGTGCATAATGCCCCTCTCCTACCAGATCAACTCCAAATTTGAATGTCAAGTTCTTTGTCTATTGTCTCTAGATCAATTTCATATTTTTGTCATTCTATTTTGCATTTCCCAAATTCTAAAACAATTTGTCACTTTGGTCTTAATTCACCTGGTTCTTGTAACAACTGCCCCAATGAGGAAGAGAGTTCAACATAATTTCTTTTTTCTATCCATTATCATGCAAGAAGGATCACAAAAAATATTAGAATCATATAAACAATAATGGAGATCAGCATAAGCATTATATTATCCTATCAGTTACAAGTCCACTAGCACAACTTACTACATTAATCAATAAAGAATGCTACTAACTAGTTGCGCATACCTTCATGATGGTGAATCATTTTGTCTCCAAACTCCCGCTTGTTCCGATTGTGGTGGGGTGCAAACTAATCCCAACCAAGTGGATTCAAACCCTATCCACCCCTCCAAGCGGACTATATAGCCCAATGGTGTGTGAGAGAGAGAGTTGTCATTCCATCCCTTAAGTTTATGTGTAAAAATGTCTCCCTAGTGACCCTCTTCCCAAGATGCACCTAGCTAAGGGAAGCTTAATAATTCCATTAACAACTATAAGGTTTGCAAGGAGTTATTTCTACCTACTCAAGCTTCCAGAATAATTCACCTTCTTGTTGTCCATCAATCAACTAAGCAACCAAGGTAACCATCATTGGTGTGGAATGCTCCTAGACTAATGACCATCTTGAGCATAGTAAAGCTTCTAGACCATTTCCCATCTTAGGCTTGGTGCTGCCCCTAGACTATTGTCCATCTCAAGCCTAGCACCACCCCTAGACTATTTCCATCTCAATCCTAGTACTGACCCTAGTCTTTTGTTCATCCCGAGCATAGTACTTCTCCTAGACTACCGTCCATCTCGAGCAAGTGTTCTATTCCTTAGCTCAAGCTTAGAGTGAGACCAAAAGTAGGTTCTCATCTTAGTTGCAGCCATGTAAGGAATTTCTAGATAATATTGAGAGCAATACACTCTCTTATACTCCTTACGGTAAAGGCAAAAATGTCTCTTCATCCCATGGTAGTGAGGGTCCTAACTCATTCTATCCTTTAGGAGTAACCTTAGGACATGGAATCATAAGGGCTACACTCCCTTATGCCACTGAAGGAGTTAGTTAATTAAGGAAGACTGACTTACCAATCAGTTGATCATAATAGCCATAAACACGTGGATGGTTGGATGTCTTGTTAACCTACTAAGCGAAAGGTAATAAGTAAATTTCCAAAATCCAGAATCTAGCATATTTTCAATGACTTGCACAGACTTGACCAACACCTTCGTTGAGAAAATTAGTCATGGAGAGTCTAACGGGAACGTTATTCAAGAGTGGATCATTATGAAGATAATTATGATTATAAATATATATGTAATTGTATTTAACCTCAAGGAGTTGATAGCTTATTATGGATCTAATTTCAAGAAAATTTAGAAATAAATCATGATACTTTACAGTCTTAAAAATGTATTTGAGATAACTTCAAGATATTACTTTTCCAATCTGTTTGTTACTTGCTAATCATGGAGTGTCAAGGATAAACTATATTTTCTTTTCCATTTTTTCCATCTTTCTTGAACCTTTAAACTATACAAATCAGCAACTATAAGTGTTGTCCCTAATACATTTTCAACTAATGCCGATAGTAACAAAATGCTTGATTTTCCAACTGTCACCTCATATATTGTATGCAAAAAATTGTACATGTAGCCTAGATGCAGCAACAAAACCAACAATAGGTTATGACAGCAAGTGTATGCATTAGCAAGTTTGTCACAACGATATGTATGTACAGCTGTGTGTTTGTGACACCAATGTATGCATCAACAGTATGTAAGAACAACAGATTTGTCACAACAATATACAGGTGTAGCCGTGTGTATGTGACAAAATAGTTTGTATCAACAATATGAATGTACAACAATATTGTCATAGCAACATATATATATATATATATTGTGGGCTTATGATATACATTTGGTGCTTGATGTCTGGATGTTGTGAAAACACTACGCTCTTAGTAGTTGAGTCACTACCAAGAACATAATATTTCCATAACATCCTAGTGTAGGAGCTATCATTAGTTAGCTTGTGTGAGGAATAGGTTACCACATTATTGACTTTAATAGTGGTATTGAAGAAAGGCTATATCAATGTTAGGTCTTCCCACCTAGAAATGCCCAAAATAGAGCCTTTGATGGGCTTGAAATCATAAGCATAAAATCCTTTACTAAATTTATGTTCTACATATAAATTAGTTGTAAAAGAACACAATTATCACTTTTGTACAATCTTGATTTCTACTCTTCACCTTTAGCAAAGTAGAGATAATATAAGGAAACAAAAATAATACATATTGCCAAGTAATTTTCCTTGAGCTCTGGCTGGATGCAAATTGTTTATTGTATGTAAGTTGGGTAAAGGCCCAACAAAGTAAAAATAGATAGATACTTCTTATCATAGCCTATGTTTATATTCATATCAAGTTCCATAAGTAAGAGAATCGCGATTTTTCTATCACTATTTTTTTTCTGAGCATTTACAATAGTAGTTGATTATATTATGGAGTATTACTTGTTTATTTTTTTATTTCTATTTTCCAATAGTTTATTTCCCAATAAAAATAACTCAAGCTTACAGGGTTTATAATGATCTACATTAGCATCTATAGTCTTGTGGGTTCAAAGAAATTTGAGAATAACACTTTATCTAGCTTGCATCTATATATTGCACATCCTAGCATGGAGATCCTGACATTCCAACCTGAAGGTTTTCTACTGAAGAAGAAAGTGAGAAAAAGTGAAAGACCACACTTCCAAATAAAACATTCTTCTAAGACCATGAGATTCTTCCTTGAATTTTTAACGATTCTATACTCAAAAATAGAACTTCAAAGGCTAGGGTTTTATATTCAAAATTAATAATTGCTTAAAAGAATGGAGCTTAAAACCTGAGAGGAGATTTCCTAGTGCAAAGGGTTGTAGAAACATTGGAGATTTCCCTAGCTACCTCCAACGCCAATCTCCTTCCAAATCTCGTCCTCATTTGGATTCTACTTGCTACCCTTCACTCCCACTTTTTACAAGTTTCTCTTCCCTCAAAGTGAGGCATTGCCAGACGTTCTTAAGTAGGGTTGGGCGAGGTTTCCCATGACATGCCCTTCAAGCTTCTTCCTACCATTTTTCCGTTGCAAGGGAGGACACCATGCTTCTTTAAATGCTCTGATGTCCTCTTTGCCTCTGCTTCCTCTCCCATGCTACACCTTTATCTCTACTTGGTCAAGATTTCTACCTCTGCAATCCTTCTTTCCTCATCCTTCTCCCATGAACGCATTTTATAGTTTGAATATTTTGTTTTGTTTGATGGCAGATTTATTTGTCTTTGTTTAGTATACCTTGTTTTAATCGCCCTTTATTATTGTATTTCATGTATATGCCAATTTACCATGACGTGTTTTTTCTCAAGTTGTTTTTACTTTATTATTTGTAGCTATCCATTTTACAATTTATTATTTACTTATTTATCTTTATTTATTCTTTTTACTTTATGTATTTATTTATTTATTTATTTATTTACTTTTTCTTTTTTTCTTCCATTTTCCTTTTCATTCATAGATGTTTAATAATTTACTGCTTTAAGTTTTATCAAATAACCAAAATATTTTAAGTAACATGATGGCTTTACCTAGCCAAGACAAACATACTATGGCGATAATAATATATATCAAGTTCCTAGGTTGGATGAACCGTGGGGAGCCAAAAACCACAAGCGAGGTCGAATTCTAGAATGACTTACTGTTCATCTTTCTCTCAACCAATGGAACCACATAATCCACCTCACTTTGCACCCCTGGTACCTACATCCAACAAAAATCCTCACACAAGTACAACCAAATCCTTAGTGCCTGTTAGTCCAAACATTAATACATTAAATTAAAAGAGCATATTAAGATTGATAATCACATTTAATAACAGTAACATCAAGGTTGAAATTTAATATACACACACGCACACACACACTGATACACATATCCGCACATTAGAGTGTGAAATTCCACCCCTAGTCCAAATCACATTGGGGCTAGGGGTCAAGCAAAAATAATTATCAAGGTATCGAGGGGTTATGACAATTCTCTACATCTTCTAATCAATCATCACATCCACACACAAACAAAAAGGGATCAAAACCTTGACCATCTTGTTTGGCTCTCCCTTGAGGAAAACAACCAAATAGTGTCTATTGGTTAATTTTGTGTCCCTCAATATTTTTGGTGGAGTGAGTGATTTAGGTTAGGGTGTTTAGCCTAGATCCCATTTATTGGATGATCTTTTTATTATTTTTTCAACGCTTCCTTATTTGAAGTTTTTTTAAAAATCCATTGTAGCTAGCATAAAAAAATGTCACTTCTATAAAGAACTCTATTCAACAACTTTCCATTTTCAATTGGACTAATTTCATTGATTTAGCTGTACATTGACATATAAATGACATACTTTTAGATCTCTTTTATTACACTGAGAGAGAATAATATCAATGTCGAAGATATTAACTTAAGAAATAATTGTTCCATTTTCCATTTTAATATTTTGTTTTTCCCCAATTAAAACTAACAAACTTTAGAGTGCCTAAAATACTTAGATTAAGCTTAAATTATACGAAAGATATTAAATATTAAAATATTAATAAATATTTTTAAATAATATATCTATAACTAATTAATTCAATTAATTTATATATTAGTAATACATTCACATTATAAATAAAAAAATATTATATTTAATTTTAAATTTATAAATCTCACATTTTATATATAAATAATCATTATAAAATTAATATAAATATAATTTTTCATTATTATTTAAAAATTAATTTATATGATTATATATTAATAATTAGTATATTCACACTTAATATCTAAATAAAAAGACATTTTACAAATTGTTTTTTATTAAATGTTTTAATCTTTTTATTATATAATAATAATACATTTACATTATAAATATAACATATAAAATATTATATTTAATTTAAAATTTATAAATAACACATTTTATATATAGATAACCATTATAAAATTAATATAAATATAATTTTTCATTATTATTTTAAAATTAATTTAAAAGTCAGATAAATATTGATTTTCTAATTAGATGGAACATTCTATTTCTATTTGCAATGTTTTTTTGTCAATTTGATGGCAACTTTCTTTTTCATTTGCATTGCTTTGTGTTTTAGATCTTATGCAAACATTTCAAAATCTGATATTACTTAATTTCTTTAAAGGATAAAACTAACTTTGCCTAGATTTATTTCATTCCATACACACCCATATATATATATTGTTACTAAGGGGTGTCCCCGTGACCCAGTCCAATGGTCCAGCAGCCCTTACCTTGGGTACCTGAGGCGAGCTGGGGCGAGACTAGTCCCCTGCGGGTGAGATCCACCACCCGCAAATAGTCTCACCTCTTAAACCCGGAAGCAGAGTCGAAGCCGAGACCCCATACACACCCATATTAACATACATATAATTTTCTATCAACTAATTCTTGAACCTCAGTATTAGTAAATAATATATATCATTCTTTATATAAACAACTGTGCCAAGAATATTCAACAGCAATGGCAAGTGTTGGCGATTTTACAAGTAAATTATAAATATAAGCAACCGCTAAATATTTCTAAAAATATTCTATTTCTATTCAACAATGTAAATCAGCTGGAATAACTCAAATTTAAGATTTTGGAAGACACTGCTACAGCTAATTGTGGGGGCAATTTTAGCAAGTTTCCCATTCTGTCAATTAGTTTTCATGCACCGAATGTTTCAATTCGCTCTATATATACAAAACTTAAGCCATACTCTTTACTGTGTTAATAGTGCTTCAATTCCCTCCATATTTTCTATCCTCTATTGTGCCATACTGCTTCTTCTTCAACTCTAATAGTGATTATTATTTCCTCTGCCCCGTGCCTTGTCTCTCAGTGCTTTTTCTTCAACTCTATCTGTGTCCATAGATGATTTTTGTTTGTAGTGTTTTTGATAAGATAAAGTGGGAAGTGCCCGAATTTATTATCTAAGTGTTTTTATTTCAACTGTGTTCATAGATGATTTTTGTTGATAGTGTTCGCGGAATTTTTATTTAAACAACATATTCTAAATTTTGACAAAGGTGGAACAATCTAATTTTGATAAGAAATGTTGAAATAGAAAATGTAGATGAATATGTAGATTGTAACGTAGTGATGAGTGATGTTGAAATGGAGTATGTAGATGTTGAAATGAACAAAGTGAGAAATTAAACATGGTGCAAGAAGATGCAGAAGGTAAGTCAATTAATAACCTTTCACACTCTAGTTATTTGAATTTAAGTCAATTGTAAGCATTATTTAGATATTGATATTGCATTTTTTTGGTGGGTTTTGCAGCGATACAGTGGAATAATCCTCTTCAATGGAGATATTTAGACTGCAGATGAATTCGTTGTGTGTCATAAGAACATTGAAGAATAAATGTTGTGGCCTTCTGAAAATTTCACTTTCCATTGATATTGATGTGTTTTGTATTGAATAAATCATTTTGCAAATATTTATTAAGACGGCGTTTTGATTTTAATCACAGCGACCTTTTAATAGAAAACTCAGATCATTTATGGAATTGACAGCAAACTTAATATACACTGATCTTAACCAGGGACAGCAACTATACTATTATCTTTGACAATTGTAATCAGGCTTATCATACTCTAAATTTGCTATGGCAGTGTCATGCAACTGTTTTTGATACTCTATTATCAATACAAAAAAAATCCCCGATATTAATTCATTTTGTAAATTTTTATTGAGGCATTTTGATTTTAATCAATTCCATCTATCTTCTTAAGAAATCTATTACAAAACCCTTATAACAGAACTAAATTAAATATAGTTTACTTGACAATTTATATTTTTTAAATAATAATTGAATTTACTGTCATAAAAATTTCAGGGTAACCATCAAATTCTAGCCTTTCTCTTATAGAACCAGTCTTATAACTTAAGCAATGAGCCAAGTAATTACTTGGTGTTTGGTTCTGAGTTAGATGAGATAACTTGGTGAAACTGCTGTCTCTGAAGATTATGCAAGTGCATATAACAATACTTTTCTACCCTTGTGCAAATTTGTCCATGAAAGTTGTATCTTATTATATATAAAACAAACTCCATTAGAGGGTTCTACAAATTGACATGAAAAGGCCTTAAAATACTCATAGACCGTCTGCTGAGAATATGTGAGATAAGTATATAATGGGTTCTGCTGGTACTTTCAACTGCGAAAGTTAGGTATTGTCTTTGTTGAAACTATAGGAGATAACTTGAACTTAGGAAGAATAGGATAGTTGTATATTCATATGGTACACAGGAATATATTGTGTACAATAGTTTTTGGATTTTTGTTCTATAATTTACATAATAGAATGTAGACATGCAATGTGATGGCAATGGATTAAGTCATGTAAGATTTATTTTTTATTTTTATTTTATAATTTATATTTTTAATCTAAATTTAAAATTTTGAAGTGAACATATAGTAAAAATATATATTCTTAATCATTGACATATATTATACTAAGATTATGGCATTAGGCAAATTCACCGCCAACAATTTACGGTTGGAAAATTCACTACATGCATGACAAATTCAACTGAAGGAAAATTCACCGCGGGGACGTATTAACATTTTGTAATATATATTTCTAAAACTTAGAATTTTTTTTGCAAAAGAATAATTTTCACTGCATTTTTATTATCATGAATCAAATTATTCTTTGAGGTGAATTTGTCATGAGGGTGAATTTCCTAGAGCCCAAAATTATAGTATAATAATCTTACACATTAAATGCTCATATCACAATATGATCACCTACTTTACCCATATGCTTGCATGCTATCATTTATCATGTGTATTTGTTCTATTTGAGGGTTGCAGTTGCATTTACTAGCCATATTTGATGTGAAAAATTGGACATTCAAATTTTATGTAACCTTTAGAAGATTGACTATTATTTTCATTCACTTTGAAGTGGCCTTTATATTGCTTCATGTTCTTCTCATTCTTTCAAGTGGCCTTTCTCTTCTTTAAATTTCCTTAAAACATATATACATACATAGGTAAATAAAATTAATAATGAGAATTAGAAACTTTGAATGATAATTGAGTATGATAAATAGATGAATCTAACTAAAGAGTGCAAATCTAGTGTATATTTTATATGAAATGAATGCTTTTGATAGTCGATGAAACATGCTGAAAATCTTTTCCCCAATGAGAGCAAGTATAAGAACATGCACCTTTCAAAAAAGAAAGGATACCTTGCCTCCAATAGAAAGATCCATTGAAAGAGAACAAACTTATCATACTCAAATGTAAAGTATTGTAAAATATAATAACAAATAAAGTGATAGAGATAAGAAAGTGGATATTTAATACTATGAAAGAATTCAAGTGGTTGAGGACTAAACAAAATAGGGCTGAGAGATGTGTAATATAAATAATCAATGCTCGTGTTCTTAAATATGGAACTCTCTTGTAGAATGATTTGATGTAGATGTTATAGTCATTATTATTTCTTATGAGGTGACTATCTATAAACAAAATTAGCGTGCATAGATAAAAATATAATTGCTATATATGTAAAACCAAGCTAAGAAAGTGTTCCATATATTAGGTATTCTATTTTTACTAAACAATGAGATTTAGGCTGGTATTTATTTCTTTGTTAGAAACTATTATAATGAGAATGTGTACTTTAGTGATGTATATTTACAAATTTTGGAGCATATTGATTCTATGTAAGTATACTTGTTATTGTTGTAGTTAATATTCAAAAAAGATTTGGGGTAAATTGTCATATCACTACATAGTGTATATTCGTCTATTCCACCTATTACATTTATTGGCTTCATTGTTAAAATTCATGTTAGATACTCTAAATGCAACTGTATATAATATTTTATAAGAAATATAAATATTATATTCTTATATTAGGAGGGTCCTTAGCATCCATTTCCAATTTATTAGATTCATCATGTTGATACATAGAGAATAAATTAATGAATATTTTTATATTTTTATATGGAAGCACTACATATTAATTACCATTCTCATTGATACCTTGTACTTGAATCACATTTTTGAGTAAAATAATATTTTATTATTATTATTATCATATAGTGGTGTAGACTAGAACCCTCTAATAATAGTCACAAGTAGAACAAGTATTTAAAAACTATAGGAAAAATCTAAATCTATCAATTGGTTTGACGAGACATAAGGTTATAAGTTGTTGTTTTGAATTTTGGTACAATGAACTATGTGTGGGTGATTATAGAATCTCACAAACTTTTAATATTCCCTTAGTTTTTGGTTAATAATGTTGGCATAATAGTCATTGATGATATTAGAATTGTGTAAAGGCTCATGTTTGTGATAGAATCCAATCTCATTTAGCCCATTATGAAATTATATTTTTATTTGAACTTATATACTTGGATTAGGAGGAATGCTAGAGGTTACATTCTATAGGAGGTTGTTATATAAAAATTTAAATTTGCAGCTTCATAAATAAGTATACAATTTCAAAATCACATGTACTAGTTAAAAATAATTTTCATTTGATGGTAGGTAATATATTATGAACAAATAAACTTTGAAGGTAATTATTTATTGTTTGATAACTCGTGTTAAATATCACAATTTATAATTTATAGTATTTTTTTTGTATTAAGTATAGGTAGAACATCATTACATGTTGATTTTTAGATAATGTTGATCATGCTACTACTGGATATCTATTACAAGCTGGGAGTTTATTTAAATGTTGTTTACATATTAACTTGCACTCATCTATATAGTGCAATTACATCATAACTATCCTATAAAATATTAATAACAAAATTGTATGTGCAACTAAACATAATCAAATTTCCAGCAAAAAGCTTAAGTAAGATCCTTTGCCCATCCTCTTCTACTTGTTATGGTTCATTTGGAGGAACTTCTTCTACAAATGTGGCTACCAACTCGTCCTGCTGTAGGAAATCATGAGTGAGCGTCCCCCCTAGATCATCTATTGACTCCCTTCTTGGTGCATCAGAATCTTGGGCTTTATCTTGGTTGATCACTTTGTTGACTTCTCTTTGGAGTTCATCAAGGGAATTTCAAAACCTTTTAGTTTCGTCGCTTTTTATATGGTGTGCCTCATTTCCTTGCTGCTGGTCACCTCCCCTTCTCCTATAAGCCACATAGACCTCAATGTGCACCGAAACCTACATGGAGACATTAATGAATGTGTTTTTTTAATGAAACTCAGTAAGTTCCCTCTTTGTCCCCTTGAATTTTTTTTCATTTCTTGCTTTCCATATGTGCCACATTATTTCATTAGTTAGCCAGTACCAAAACAATTTACAACCTTTATCAATATTTAAATCAAAGAACAACACCTTTTTCCATTGAATTTTACCATTTTTTCTCTAAACATTTAAGTTATGACAAAATAACCTCCAAATTTCATGAGCATAGAGGCAATCAAAAAGGATATGCTTGACCAACTCTAGAGTCCTGCAGATGCTGCAAATTTCAACATCAATGGAGTTAAGCTTAACTGGAATCTTTTGGAACATTACAAACCATCTAAAACAAGTCGTTTTGGGCTCCATGGAGTTATGCCAAACAAAGGATAAAATATTTTGCCACTTCTTACTATCCAAGGAAACACCCCAGCAGGTGGTTGTATGTTCTAAAATAGAGGTGTTGCTAATAAGCTCATTATAAATTGTTTTAGCTTTCACACTTGCAATGTTGGTGCCATCACACCAATAGATATCATTTGCAATATTGAACTCTTCACCCAAATCATTCAGCAAGACTATACCATTGTAAGCTTCTTGAATCATGGAGAAGGTTCTAAAGTTAGAGCTAGGTATTTTGAATTCAACACATAGATCATTCCAAATTTTTGATTTTCCATTTGAGAGAATTCCCCTAAAGGTTTTGATACATTTTCTGTTCCAAGCTTAAATTGTCGAGCACCCTTAGAGTAGTGCAAGGGTTTTGTTGTTATGTTCGAGATTCCACCAAATAGAGCTCTAAGGGTGACATTTCTGATTATTTTTAAGGATAATATTACAATTTTTTTGTTGTGCTTTATTCCTAGTTAATTCCCATGCCCTCCAGATGATCCTGAATACCAAAGATCCTGTAGGGACCATGGGGTACTTGCTAAGGAGGATATCACTTACGGGAAGATCCTTCCATGCTTTGGCCTTCTTTGGCACTTCCCTTTGGATGTTGCTCCTTACTAGTATTTTCTAGGGCTCATTACCACTCAGAGACTTTAGGATCCATTTTTCCACAAGTGTTATTCCTTGCACCTTTAAATCTTTCAACTCAATACCCCCATGGTGCTTACTGAGGCAACACCAGTCCCACTTCATCGAGTGCCTTTTCCTCTTGCCCTTGCCATTAGACCATAGGAAATCTCTTATTTTTTTTTGGATTTCATTTATTTGGTAACTACAAAAGAACCAAATAGAAGAAAAAGGGTATGTACAGGATCATGATGGGCCAAAAAGTGGCAATATGATGGGTATGTGGCTGATGACTATTTTTTTACCCAAAATTGATGAAACAAAAAGGGGTTTTAAAGGATATTCTTAGCTTCCCACCGATATAAATTATGTTTTTCTTTGAATTCAATAAGTAATTATTAATTATTTTCTATTCAAATTACGACTAAAGTCTTGATTGATAGGCTGATTGAAAAAAATATAGCTTTCAAATGGTATCACATTTTTTGAATCCAAAACATGTGTCACATTCTATGCTTCACATACTATAGGATTGAAAAAAGAACAAAATAATTTCATAAAGTTTTGACCAAGTTAAGGTGGTCGGACATACGATTTTTTATATTTTTTAAAAAGTTGTAATAAAAAATTCATAATTAATTATTTACTTGGAAACAAATTACAAAAAAATATGCATCATAGTGGGGAATGAGTCATCTACTTATATCTAAAATCTTATAAAAAAATATTATCATTTTATTGTGGTTAGGGTGGTCTGACAGACACCTACTTCTTATTTTTTCCTTGAAATTTAAGTACCACTGCATTGAAATTTCAAATTTTCACCAAATAGATTTTTCTTTTTTTTAAACAAACTTAGTAGTTTAGAAACTAAATTCAATTTTCTATAGATTCTATTCTTACATATTTTTGAAATAATATAGATAACTTATTCAAATTTTTACGTCAAGTTGTCTAACTCTAATTTTTTTAAATTTTTTGCCACTTAAGGGCCTATTTTTTCCATGATGATCCTGCACATACCCAAAATTTTGAAAAAAGAGGGGTAAAAACTTTATTAAAGATCAGAAACAAAGCATTACATCACAGCAAAAGGACAAAGCCCCAAGGGACCAAAAAAATGACTAAACAACACAAGAGCCAATCAACATCCAACATCAGTCTCTTCTCTTTCCTCAGCAATAATCGTTTCTAGATCACGACGGAGCTCCTGGGAAATCTGCTCCCACCTCTTAATCTTCCAGCCATCAAGCTGTTTTGAAGCCCATTTCGCCAAACAATCAGCAGCCCTATTCCACTCCCTCAGAATATGAACAAAAGACACCACTTCCATCAAGGAACTAATCTGCAAAATCTGCTGAACCATCCTAGCCAACTGCCAGCTGACATCAGCCATCTTCCTAACATTAAGCAAGTTAACCAAAACTTGTGAGTCAGACTCACAAATAACCTTTCTCCACCCCAAAGCAAAGGCCCGTTCTAGAGCGAAAAGGATCGCTAGACCTTCCATCTGGTTAACAGTCTGCACTCCTTCAAAGACAGAGAAGAAGAAAACCACTGTCCCTGAAGAATCCCTACCAACCCCCCCAATTCCTGCAGGCCCCAGATTTCCCCTAGAGGAGCCATCAGTATTAATCTTTAGAACCCCAACAGGAGGGGGAAGCCACTTACCTATTCTCATCACTTTCTTCCTGGCCCGCCTTCCCCTTCGAACACAAGCCGAAGCCGAGGACATCTCCTGAAGTCCCAGTCTCTCCACCTTCTCAGCATCCTCTTTCTCCAAGGGATACACCACCTCACTCTTCGCTTCCACCGTCTCCCGAATCATACTCATAATCCTCTGCCAAATCTGCTGGATGACCATCTTTTCACCCTGAAAGATTCTACGATTCCGCTCCATCCAAATTTGCCAAAGAATGAAGGTAGGCCCAACATACCACATGTCCTGTAAGAAGGTTGCCATTGCAAGAGGTCTGCCAAGACTATTCCAGAAATCCACCAAAGAGGAAGCATGAACACAAGGGCTTTTCCAAGCCTCCCACCAAAAATTCCATAGCCTCAAGGAGAAAGAGCAACGGAAAAACAAATGAGCAGAATCCTCCTCCCCATTCCCACACAAAACACACCTAGAAGGACCCTAAAATCCCCGCTTCTGAATATTGTCCCAAGTCAAGCACTTCTTCCATGCCAAAGTCCAAATGAAGCAATTGCACTTTGGCCAAGAAAACTTATCCCAAACTCTCTGCCACCAACGAACCTCCACCATGTCCAACTTGTGAGATAAGAGAACCTGATAGCCAGAGGCAACAGTATAAACACCCTTAGGGTTGGGGGACCAAGATAAAACATCTCCATCCGGGAGGGAGCTACAACTCCTGCTAGAAAGGATACGTTGCGATTCCGCACACTCCTCCTCCATCCCAACCACAGGCCACTCCTCATGATTCTTCCACCTAGCCACCCTCAACTGGCCATGGGCAGACATTGACTTAAAATCACTCACCCTAACCCAACCAACTACAGAGAATTTATGACAAAGGGGCAACAGATGAGGAAACTAGGACACAATAGGGGGAAAACCGTCCCAAGAATCCAACCAAAAGTGAGCCTCCAGCCCACTTTTGCAAATCCAAAACAACCCATCCTTGACGAGAGCTACCCCTTTCTTGAGTGTATCCCAAATCACCGAACCTTTCCCCACCAAAGGATAGTGGGGAATATCCATCTGAGGGATCCCCGAAAGATATTTGTGGGATAAAATCCTGGCCCAAGTCTGACCCTGCTCCACACACCACCTCCAAAACAGTTTAGCAGCAAGCACTATCCCAGACAAAGATGACTGCCTCAATCCAAGCCCTCCACAATGCTTCGGGCTACAAACAATTTCCCATCTAACCAGACTCCATTTGGAGGATGATAAATTACCAGCCCAAAGGAACTATCTAATTAAAGCATCAAGATCTTGAACAAAACCAACCGGGGCCACTTGGAGCATACATCTATAAATGGGGAGAGCTTGAACCACAAATTTGATCAGTTGAACCCTTCCAGCAAAGGACAACCACCTGTGGGTCCAATGGTTAACTTTTGTCCGAAACTTATCCAAAATACTCTACCAAGAGTCCCTGGGCATCCTTTTGATAGAGATAGGGATACCAAGATAGGTCAAAGGGAGCCAACCTGAAACCTTAAGATATTAGCAATCCTCCGCTGGATAGGACTAGGAGTATTGAAGAAGAAGATTGAGGACTTATCTTCATTAATTTGTTGACCCGAGGCAAGAAGATAAACATCCAGCACAGCACGCAAATGTGTAGCCTCCCTGATAGTAGCCATACCCATCAGCGCAGTATCATCCACAAACTGCAAATGAGACTGTGGGGGAATATTACCTCCCCATCGCCACCCCTGAATGAAACCCATCTCAACATTCTTTTTCAACAACCGGCCAAGACCTTCAGCCAAGAGCAAGAACAGATAAGGAGAAACCGGGTCGCCCTGACGTAGACCTCGGGAAGCACAAAACAACTTTGAGGGTTCACCATTAATCAGAACAGAGAAGGATACTGAAGTAACACAACTCATGACCCATTGGATCCACTCATCCCCAAAACCAAAAGCCCCAAGGATCTTTCGAAGAAAGGACCAACGAACTCTGTCATAAGCCTTGGCCATGTCCAGCTTGATGAACATTGCCTTATCCCTGGAAGTGGCCATAGAATGGATGGTTTCAGTAGCTATAACCACCCCATCCAAAATTTGTCTGCCTGCCACAAAACCACTCTGCTCCTCAGAGATCAAAACTTTGAGCCAATTTTTTAGCCTATCCGCAATTATTTTAGAGATAATTTTATAGATCACATTACAAAGAGAAATGGGCCTAAATTGACTGAGCCTATCTGCCCCCTCACATTTGGGGATAAGAGAAAAAAAGGTAGAGTTGAGAGCCCGTAACATCTGCTTGTTCCTCTGAGATTCCTGGACTACCGCCAATAAATCAAGCTTGATAATATCCCAGAAATCTTGAAAGAACTCCACCAGAAAGCCATTAGGACCAGGGGCCTTCCCTTTCTTCATTTGGAACACCGTTCTCTCCAGCTCATCCATCGAGATATCACACATAAGAGACTCATTCATCTCCATGGTGACCAAAGAAGGGATGCAAGACAAAACTTGAGCCTCCTCATTAGGAGCTCCCTGGGGCTCCTCCCTGAATAAAGAATCAAAATACTGCACTGCTTCACATGAAATATCCTTAAAAGAGGAAAGAGGCTCACCAGAGTCTTTTACCAGAATAGAAATTGAGTTCCCATGTCGTCTGGCTTTGACTAAGTTGAAGAAGAAGGCAGTATTCTTATCTCCCTCTTGAAGCCATTCAATTCGTGCCTTCTGTTTCCAATAGATCTCTTCTCATAATTCACACTCCTCCAATACTCTTAATGCCCTGGCTTCCTCCTGAAGTAAAAGAGCAGTCACACCATTATCTCTGATTACCCTCGTAATGCTATTCAACTTAGCTTGGGCAGCAAACTTGGATTGAAAGATGTTCCCAAAACACTGACGGTTCCAACGCTTAAGTTGATATTTAACAAATTGGAGAAGCTTAGCAAAAGTATACATTGTTGTACCAAAAGTGGGCCTACCTTTTTTCCACCATTCGGCCATATAATCATGAAGAGAGGGCTCGCGAAGCCACATAAGCTGAAACTTAAAAGGGGGCGAACGAGGAACATGAGCTGAAGATACAACAAGCTTGATAGGCCAATGATCGGACCCCCTCCAATCCAAAATTTCTGAGCTAGAAGACCACAAGCCACCAACCCAAAAACAAGACACCAGAAACCGGTCAAGTCTTTCAGAAATACAGAGATCCCCAAGTCTTCGATTGCTCCAGGTGAAAAGACCATTATTAGGCTTAACATCAACAAGATTCAAAGCAAAAATATTGTCCCAAAGAAGCAAGGCAGACGGCTCCAACCTTGCAACACCTCCCCTCTTCTTAGCCAACTTAGAGATAGCATTGAAATCACCGGCCATAATCCAAGGATAAAAGGGCACCATACTCCGGACAAATTTAATATGAGCCCACAAAAATTGCTTGCCTTGAAGATCTATAGGAGCATAGATATTAGTGACGAGGATAGACTCCCCAGTCTCAAAGCAAGAAGCAATCATCAAGATAGAGGACTTGCTAGACATCCACCAAAGAGGGCGGATCTTTCGAGGATTCCAGAGGCAAGCCACTCCACCCGCAGACCCTTGAGCACCAATGCATTGGCACTCACCACTTCTCCACAACTTAGGAGATAAACCAGTCATGCATTCTACAGATAACTTAGTCTCCTGCAAGAACAAGATATCAGGAGATTGACTTCTAACCAACTCACGAACAGCCTTTTGTCGAGGGCTGCTATTCAAGCCCCTTGCATTCCACGATAGAACAATCATTTCAAAGAGCTTGAGAAGTGTGAATCCAAAGTCTTAACTGACCCAGACTCCACTAGAGTTTCCCCAGCTAACTTAATCTTTTCCATATCCTTTTTCCTGCCAAGCTTTGAAGATTTCTCCCCCAACCCTTTTTTGAGATCCTTCTGATGTATACCCAAAGGAGAAGGAGAAGACTTTAGATTCTTACCTACATCTGAATTTGCATGCAAAGCTAGAATAGAGTTGTCTCCCCTACTCTTCTTCATTTCCACTGTGGAAATTGGCACCTCTTGGACATCCATTGGAAGGTCAGTTGCCATTTGCAAAGCTCCAGAATCAGGTGCCTCCTGAGTAGCCCCAAAAGGAGGATCCTCCTGCCCAGAACACACAATACCCTGATCCAAGTTAACCAAGCCCGGATTCACTTCCTGCTAGCCAAGATCCTCCAGAGCCTCAAATCTATTAAAACAGTCTTCATCTTGTCTTTCAGTCAAGATCCTCTTTTGACCTCGGTTTCTATTACGATTCCTAATAGGCGCAAAACCATCTGGATCAACCCCATCCCCAGGAATGGGATCCTTTCCCTTATCTTCCTTAGGAGGATTGTGAGGAGGTTGAGAAAAATGGGTCCCAACAGGCCTAGCCCTAGGGCATCTTCGCTGTAGGTGACCATACTCATGGCAGAGACGACAACGAAATGGAAGAGTTTCATAATCCAATGATTGCACCCAGGAATGAGGACCCACAGACATATCCAAAGAATCTGGTAATGGCTTACTTAGGTCAATCTCTACACAGATACGGGCAAAAGTTATCACCTTTTTAAATTGAGTCTGTTGTGAAGAACCAACTGGCTTCCCGAGCATCGACCCCAACAAATGCAAAACATCATCTCGCCAACATTCCACAGGAAACCACGGAAGTTGAACCCACACCGGGACCCGCGTCGGAAGCTCCTCAGCAGGGTTGAAACCAGCATGCCATGGTTTAACGAACAGACCAACCTGATTATAGAAATAAGGGCCTCCTTCGAAGACCTTATTTCGATCCGCCACGCAATCAAAGGTAACCATGAAATAATTATTTGCCAAAAGTTTTATATCCATCTCACCCTCCGGCATCCAAGTCCGTCGAGCCCAGGATTCTAGAAATTGCAACGATATCCTCATGCCCAGAAACTTACAGTAAAAGGAGTGCCTTGAATAATATTCAATATCTTCCGCCACCATTTCCAAAGGAATAACCAGTTTCGGCCTCTCCTTGCAACGTTCCAGGCAGCCATTAATCTTCGTGATCCGAGCTCCACTAGATGAGCCCACTCCATCTAGCCCCGTTTTCGGCATGAACAAATTATTATTGAAAACTTTCAAAGCGTGTTGAGGAGACTTCGCACCAAGCGCTGAACGGAAATCCATTTGGGCGTTTTCACCTGAGGTCTCCCCGGGAGACATAATACCTAACTTATATTGGGCATGCAAAGCCTTCGAGAAATAAAAATCTGAAACAAGGGTTTCAAAGCCCTACCCACAACTCACCACGATCCACTGGCCCAAGAAAAAAATACACCACTGAAGGGAGACCCCACACAGACTAGGCCCCAAAGGGACGCCCCAATCTGCACACCCGTGGCTCCCAGCTACACCCCACACTCTGGTTGGCGCCAAAGAACAGCCTGCACGCAGGAAAAAAGAAAGAGACCACCGCAGTGGCCACACACAACACCACACCCCAGAATGCAGCCAACAAACCCCCCCTCCCAGCGTAGAATCAAACCAGAACAAGAAACGGGCAAGGGCACGGATGCCCTAGCCCGGCAGATTGCAGATGCGCACCATGGCTCCAAAATTCTCAATCCGAAAACCCAAAAAAAATAATCAGATTCGCACATACCCAAAATAGATACTATACAAAGATAATATTTTTTGACAAACTTGAATTCTTCCTACAAGCAAGGGATAACATTTGTTCTAGCTCTCAAGCTTCCTATCAATTTTATTCCTGGCCCAACTCCACATTTCTTTGAGGTCAAGGCTGACTGCAAAAGGGATCCCCAAATACCTAACCAACTTATCAAGGCCTCCCCATTGGAAGCCATGCCTACTCAGCCAATCTGGTGGAGCCTCTTTCTAGCCAAGAAAGGTGGATTTAGCTTTAGAGAGATTTTCATCAAAGGCTTGACAAAACAAATCAAGCTTCACCATCAGAGAGTCTAAGTTGTTTTATTCCATCTCAACAAAAAAAGAGGTATCATTAGCGAACTGTACATTTGTTAGATCACCATTTTTAGGGAATCTGATTCCTCTGATTCTAGGGGAGAAAGAATTATCTTTAAGCAGATAGGAGAGGGCATTAGAGGAAATTACAAAGAGAGCCAGAGCTAGGTGGAAACCTTGCCTGATTGACCTTTCTAAGGTTATTTCCTCTGATAACTTGCCATTGACATCCACCTTGGTCGACGCATCCTTCAATAGAGTATTCACCATATTGCAGAATTTCCCAAGGAAACCAAATGCTTGGAGGATAGTCCTTAGAAATCTCCATTCCACTCGATCGTAGGCTTTTTCAAAGTCCAACAGGAGCATAGTCACCTCTTGATTGGATTGTCTGGCCCATTCTAGAGCCTCCCAACTTGTGATTGGTTTTTCTAGAATACGTTGCCCTTTTATGAAACTAGTTTGGGTACTAGAAATGAATTTAGGAAGAATATTGACAAGCCTTAGAGCAACAACCTTTGCCAAAATTTTATAAGAGACATTTAACAAAGTAATAGGCCTCCAGTTCTTGATTAGAGACATGTCTCCCCCTTTTGGGAGCAGCTTGATGACACCCCTGTTAATCTCCTTCCCTAAGGAACCCTTGTCCAATGCCTCTTTGTAAACTTGCAGCAAGTCCTCACAGATCCATTCCTCAAAGGTTTTATAAATTCTATAGGAAGCCCATCATAGCCTGGAGATTCAAGTCATTGCACATTAAGAATAATGCCTTTCTAATCTCCTCTTTCGTTAGGTCTACTTCTAGCTTAAGCACATCTTCCTTTTCAATCTTCTTTGGAATGAGGTCCTTGATGAGAGCCCTTGCTTTCGATTTGTCTTCTCCCCCATCTTCTAATGAGAAGAGATCCTTAAAAAAGGAATGAAATTGCCCCATGATTTCCTCTTGAGTGGAGTGCATTTGGGAACCATCCTAGATTTTCACAACTTTTCCTTCATGTTCTTTTCTTTTAGGTAGTTAAAGAAAAATTTGGAACCCCTGTCCCCACACTTTAGCCAATTCAACTTGGTTGTAATTTTTCGCCCCTGCACTTTATGAGCTTGAAGTCTCCTTAACTCAAGTCCTTGGTTATGATCTTTCTTGGAGGTCTCCCTCTTTATTCCCTCTATCCAAAGCCCTCTTTTGGCCAATTGCACGGAAGAGGTTTCTCCACCCCTCCACATTCTTGTTCCATAGTAATTTATTAAAAGAAGAATCATTAAATATATTCTTCCCACATTCTTGAAATAAATTTGAATTGAATGAATTGAGAAAAATAGGAAAAAAGAAGAAAAGGAAAAAGGAAAAAGAAAGAAGAGGAAGAAAGAAAAATCACAAAAGGGGGGTCCTCACTTTTTTAGTGACAAAAGTGGGGCATGGGTGCAAGGCACAACATGACACGTCCCTTAGGAGATCCTCCATCTTCAAGTTTCACAAATTATAATTGATTCCATTGAACTTCTCACTATCTAAATGATATGAGTTTACAACCATGGCTTCTAATATTTTAAAAAATAAATATAATATGAACTCCCACTATAGCTCAAAAAACAATCACACTTCCACCCAAGAATCAAAGCTAGTTAGGTTCTAATACCAAATGTTATAAATGAAGGTAAACAACTATAATATAGAAATATGGATCATCCAAATAAAAAACTAAAATTAACTAGAAAATAATAGAATGGAGATTTCAATAAAATATAAAATATAAAAAATGAGGAAATAGAGAATAGAAGAGATCAAATCATAACACCATATTTATATAGAGAAATTCTTTTGGGAAAAAAATACACCAAGAAGAAAGGCTCAAGCCTATATTATCTTTCGAAATGAAGATTATATATACAACCCCTCCTTTCTCCTCTTTAGTCTTCAATCCTTCAACACCTATGAAAATAAATTTTCTACATACTATTACCTCCCGTATAACCTATTTTATAGAATTTTCTCACACAAAATATGGCATCCAAGATGGTTACACCTTCTTAGAAATGGGAACCTAGTTTTTCCATATTCTAAGGTGGCTTTTCTCTTCTTCAACAAGGTGTTATGAAATTATATAGCCATACAAAAATAGTTTCAAGTTTCTTAACAACCTCATAGGAAGTTTTGTGCCTAAAACCTCTACAACCTTAAAAATGCATCCTATCGATAAATAATTAATTACTAGCCCAAAGAAAGTTAATTACCATACCAATAAAACCTTGATGGTAATAAATAATTACATTTGATGGCGAATCCCTCATCCCTTATGAATTATTTAAAAAATATATTAGGATTAATTAAATACATATGATTATAAGGTTGATGGCACCTTAATCCTAACAAGGTTCTAGGTAGTCTTATTGAGGAATTCTATAAATTCAGGTAATCATCTATGACTAAGTTGCTACTTATATATGTTGTCAATGTTAAAGCATATAATACACACTCGTTATTTCAAATTTTTATTTAATGGAATATACTATTTTTCTTATTAATATAAAAAAAAAGTCTCAAAATTGTATCTACATGTTAATAGTTCACAAAAATATAATTTTTGGGCTATAAAGGTATTTTTTGGCTATCAATTTTTTTGGATGTTTCAATATTAGCTCCTTGATACTCAAGATATAGATATCATTGAGATATTGTTATCCCTTACTTGGTCTTGGTCAAAAATTTAATTTTTCTCAACTCCTTTGGTAGGGAATAGTGCAATCAAGGTCATAGTTTCTATTTTTGGTTGTGTACTTATTGTTAAAGTCAATCTTTTTTTTCCTCCTTACTTGTCACTTCAATTTTTTTGCAAGTTATCCTCTTCCTAGTCATTTTGGATGAAACACTTGATTCAAGAAATAAGTCAAGGATACAATAAATTTTCATTTTAAAGATTTCTTAGTTCTTTGGAACCTCTCAACTTGAAAATAATTGATGGGAAAATAATCATTTTTAAAAGTGACTTCTCTAATATTCATACTAGCAATTTTGATGATTCTATTGTTCCTTGGAACCTCTTCATTGTTGAAAGTGGTGTTGAGAACCATTATAGTTATTGAAGGATGCTACTATTCTAGAAAGGGAGATATTTCATGTACATTTAAGTGAAAAACTAGTTCAAAAAGCACCTAAATCTTGAAGAGCATTCCATGCCATACATGTAATTCCTAGAAACCCAAAATTGCTAAAAAGTAATTTTAGATATTTGAGGAATTATTTGCACCACTATACTTGATTAACCTTCACTATCAAGACTTAACTTAACTATTGTTCATTTCAAATAATCATTTTTTTTCCTGAACTCTTTGTCTTTAGACATAATCCTTGGAATACTATACTTTACTAAAACTATTTTGAATTCTTTGAAACTCCAAAAATGTATATGGTTGGAATGCCATTATGAGTAGCAAAATAATCAACTAACTAAATTAATACTAATTAATGAGCAGCATATGAATCTAAGTGATGTAAATGTATTTTGATACACGAATTTTAAACACTTGCCATCCATTGTTAATAGATATCTCTTCTACTTGAGCATGTATTGACAAACTTCAACATCATAAGTCATCTTTAAATATAGATAATGGATCCAAAATGGATTTCCCAAGCTGGTGAGTGGAATATGATGACCTTAGGGAAATTAGAAGGAATTATTATTTTAGCACTTGAACTCATCTTTAGATTTGAGCTCATCTTGGAATTTGAACATTAGATTTTCAACTGGGCATTTGGTGCCACATATTTGGATTTTTAAGCCCATTGTTTCTTAATTACTATTTTATTGTTTAAAGACATATTGCTTCTCCTATTTTTAAGGTGTTTAATATGGACGTTTTGATATTGAGTTTTGAAGGTACTATTTTGTTGCTATAATTGCTCCAAATCTCTTGAACATTGCTAATATTCCTATAAAGGCTTATACTATACAAGTGCATTGTAACCTTTGATTACTAAATAATTATTTTATTTTATTTGGAGTGTGGGATTTTTATCTCAAAACAATTTCCCCACATAAATCATTATGTTATGGTATATAAATTTTATGATTATTTCCTTGTATCTCTATGATTATTTTAATTTTGTGCATATCTTTTCTCATATATTAGTGTAAGAAGTGTACTCTACACCATTATTTAACTTTCATTTCGTATCAAATATTAATCACCTCAATTTCTAGGTGTTAGGGACATGGTTTTTTGTAGTAATCTTCAATTGAGTGAGACCTTGTAAAGAATAACATGTAGGAAAAATGGTAAGCACATCAAGGATATAAATTAGTTTTCTTAGGGACAAACCTTGAGCTTTGAAAGCTCAAGATGGATTATATTCTAATAGATAGAGATCTATGGAGCCTATATCATATGGATCTAAATTTTTTTGTAAATATGCACAAATATGGGAGGCCAAAAAGTAGCCAAAAAGTATTATTGGGTCAAAATAATCAATAACACAACCATGCAGTAAAAAACATAAAATTTGCATGTTATAACATGATCTAGTTATGGTTAAGTAGTTTCAAGACCAAGGCTTGGTCACTACCAAGTGTAAACTTCTCAATGTCATTATTGAGCAATCATCCTCCAAACTAGGGAACACTCTTATTGGAAAATTTGTAGGGTCTAGGCCAAATGTTGATATTTTTAGAGCTAGTATAAAATAGATAATTCATGGTACATGATGGAGATCTAAATGTTGTCAAAGGGTTTCTTTCTGATTTCATTTTCTCTCCATGAAGATTGTGTTCAAAGCCTCTTAGGAGGCTCATAATTTCTAAGTAACTTTGGCCTTTTTCTCAAGAAGTAGATTCGATGCTTCGATCTAGACAAGGAATGTATTAAGATTGTCATAGTTTGGTTTATAATACCTATATTACTACTAGAATATTTGGAAGAGGAGTTTTTTTCTAATATTACGAGCTCTTTTAGTCAATTCATTATTGTTGACCAACTAACCAAATCTATAAAATACCTTTTATTTGCTAGGATTTTTGTTCATATTTGTGTTGATAAGTTACTTCACTCTTTTCAATCACCTTGTCCTCTAAGCTTGGTAAATGGGTGAAATAAATTATGTATGAGGATTCCTTGATGTTTTTTCATAATTTTACATGCTTGGCATTGTTACTATTGTTTATAGGATCTCTAGATGAAGACAAAGTCATAAGAATAAAATGGATTAGAAGTTCTTTTCTATACCTCAAGCTATGGATGAGACTCTCATAGGATATATCAAAGGGGCCATTGGTCCTCTTTTAGGGAAGAATAATTTGCATGATATCATTCTTAATTTTGAGTGTTGGTATCATCCCAATGAGAGTTGATTGAAGGTGATTCACAAGGAGAGGGAAACTATTAGGGAGCCCCTAGATGAGGACCTCCTTAATTCTCATGGCCTCAAACCTACACTTGGATCATGGTGTTCACCCACCTTGATGACCTTTAATAAGGAAAATAGGGAGATGGTTCATACTAAGAAGCATAATTGTAAGTGTTTTAAAAGATAATTTGGATTGATGGAGTCAAAGGATAAGTTGGTGTAAAGGAATTAAATTTCCTTGAAATGAAGCAAACTTCAAGCTTCCTTGACTTATTGGTTGGTTCACTCTTATCTATTTTATTCTTAGTCCTGCTAGCAGGAGGTTTATGGTTTGTTGTTGTTTTGCTAACTTTGTGTAATCTATTCCGTGTTGATGTTTAGGCATCTATGATATTATCTTTATTGGTTTTGTAAAAGGATGGGCCCCTTTCAAAATCTCTCTTTTATCCATAATAAAGAAAGAAAGAATTACAAAGGACCACAAATATGTGAAATTCAATGCCACTAAGCTAACCTTAACTCTTAGAGAAATATTCATAGAGAATTTTCAATACAATTGTTTCACATTTAATCTCCATCAAAACCTCATTCGAAGAGAAACCTCTTTAAACACATGACCATTATCAATATATAAATATAGTGTCAAAACATGACAAGAATGGTCTATATTGAAATCTATTAATACATGCTACGATTCCATGAAAAAATATGATTTGCAAGAAAAATATGTGCAAACTATAAATAGAAAATTCAAGTCATTCCTTAATAAATTTAAAATTGATAGTTCCCTATATTTTATTTTTGATGAATAAGTGTCTATATTACCATTTATAAAATAGTGTTACATATATGAACACAACAAAGAAGGATGAAAATAGTCGCACCCCTAAAGTTCAAAGGGGACAGCAACCTAGAACATAAAAGAAAGTTGCTAAACAGCGAGAGCTATAGCAAAGGAAGGACAATGACAATCTCAATCATCTGATTTACTTCATATATCAGTAGGATTTAGATTGCCCATATGAACATACCAACCATCCTTATTATTATTAATATCATCTTGAATTTCTTCAGTATTCTAAACATTTTAAAACATATCATTTAAAATAATTTTTAAATAATAAGTACCAAATGAATACCTTTTATTATAAACTTTATAAAACATTATTCTTTAACATTTTAAATATAAAAAATAAAAATATTTAAACATAAAAACTATCACTCTGCGATTATATTTAAATTAAACTCCACAGCATAAAAAATATCGAATAAGTAACTCGTCCCATATTAAAACTACAAGCATTCCATCATCAACGCCTGCTTTCCATAATAAAAGAATAACCAATAACTATAAACTGTAACTAATAATAATATATATCATTCTTTACATAAAGCAACTGTTCATGGCCAAGAAAATGGCAAGTGTTGGCGATTTTAGCAAGTAAACCATAAATATAAACAGCAGCTAAATATTTCTAAAAGTTGCCACCAATAAGCTCAGAACTAAATATTATATTTCTATTCAACGATGTAAATCACCTTGGAATAACTCAAATTTAAGATTTTGTAAGACACTGCTACAGCTAATTATGGGAGCAATTTTAGAAAGTTTCCCATCCTGTCAATTAATTTTCCTGCACCGAATGTTTCAATTCCCTCTATATATACAGAACTTAATCCATACTCTTTATTGTGTTTATAGATGATTTTTGTTCGTAGTGTTTTTGATAAGATAAAGCAGGAAGAGTCTGAATCTATTATCTGAGTGTTTTGTTTTTTTCAATTTTAATCTGTGTTTATAGAAAATTTTTGTTGCAGTGTGGATTTATAGATATTCATAGATTTTCTATTTAAACAATATATTCTAAGTTTTGACAAAAGTGAAACAGTCTGATTTTAAACGTGTCAATGGAATACCCAGTAATAAGGGACGTTGAAATGGAAAATGTAAATGAAAATGTAGATTATGATGTAGTGATGAATGATGTCGAAATAGAGTATGTAGTTATTGAAATGGAGAGTGTACAGGAGTGCGTAGAGGAATGTGTAGATATAGAAATGATAGATATTGAAATAAATAATGTAAAATATGTAGATGTAGTCATGGGATATGCACAAGTAGAAAATTTTGAAATAGAGAACATTAAGAGAAATTAGACATGGTGATACAAAATTTTGCAATGCAAGAAGATGCAGGAGGTAAATCAATTCATAATCTTTTACATTAGTTAGTTGAATGTAAGTCAATTGCTAAGCATTACTTGAGATACTAATACTGCATTTTTTTAATAAATAAATGTTGTAGCCCTAAGAAAAATTCTCTTTACATTGATATTTATGTGTTTTGTATTCAATAAATTTTTATATATGTTTCTTACAGCATCAAATATAAATCTTCTTTAGTATCAACTTATGATTTTGATTTTATTCTCAGCGACCTTTTAATAGATTACTCAAATAATTTGTGGAGTTGACATAATTAATATGATATATCTAATGAAAATGTTTAAATCTTATACAAATGCATTCATTATTTTATAATACCCAAAATTCTGTAAGTTTTGGTGTTTTATATACAATTCCTGATCAATTCCATGCATCTTCTTAAAAAAACTATTAAAAAACTCTTTTGACAAAGTTAAATTAAATATAATTTACTTGACAATTTATGCATTAATTAAATTTACTATCAAAAACAGTTAAAGGTAGCCATCAAATTCTACGCCTGCTCTTATAGAACCAGTCTGCATATAACAATACTTTTCCCCCTTGTGCAAATTTGTCCATGGAAGTTGTATGTTATCTTATAAAAAAACAAACTCCATTGGAGGGTTCTACAAACTGACGCCCATTTCAATAGAAAAAGCTTTAGAATACTCTGCTGACAATATGCGAGATAAGAATATAATGGGTTCTGTTGGTACTTTCAACTTCAGAAGGCGGGTATTATCTGTGAAAACTGTAGGAGATAACTTGAACAGGTATTAGGAAGAACATATCAGATATTCATATGGTACACATGAATATATTGTCTATAATTTTAATAAATAGACTTTGTTCTCGAGGTTAATTAAGTTAGAGAAGCTATGCAGCTGCCTTCCCAAAGAAAAACCATAGTGCTTATCTTCCATTTTTGGATGCTACCTTGAATTTGACAGCTCCAATTAATGAGGGATTTTGAGGTTGAACAATAATAGTAGTCTTAAATCTGTGCTGACCATATGAATTTAGAGTATTAACATAGGAATTTGTGACCAACTCATTTCTATCCTACTTCTATGTTATAAATGAACATTTACCTTTTTATTATTAATAATGTGCATTTAATTGGTTATCAATATATTATTTCATGCATGCACTTTATTACTATGTTATGAATGAACATTTACCCTTTTATTATTAATAGCGTGCATTTAATTGGTTATCAATATATTATTTCATGCATGCACTTTATTACGTCGAGAGGCGTTCTATCAGTCACATAAGGCTCTAAAGACTCGAGTACATAAAAAAGAAAGCTAATGTGACCAATGGAAGTGGATGTGAGTAGTGGACAACGACTGTCATGCATTGTGTAGCTAATGGCAATCGAAGAGTTGCCATACTAAATTGACGATAGTGGAGGAGCCGAAGAGTAACCGATGGAAGTGGAAGGGTCTGCCAATGGTATGATAATGCTAGCATCTAAGTGTAGGCATTTCATAAGAGATATCGTTCACAACTAAGCAGAGGAAGGCGCAGTTTACAGAGAACAATTGCAACAAGTATGTAGTAAATTTACTTGTCTAAACTTGTCAAATCAGTTCGTAGATTGGATCTTCGCTACAATTTGTGAATTGCTTTCATAACACATCAAATGTTGTTTTCTTTTTGCATTGAAATCTTCGAACAGCTTACCTTATTAATACAGTGATGAGCAGATTTATGACTTGGGGTTGCATGAATCCTTTACATTTCATAAAGAGGTGTTGCTTATATACTAATGTATTTCTCCTTCAATTTAATACAATCCTTGAAGTGTTATTTTCTTGAATAAAATTAATTTACCATATTTGTAAAAGTATGAATATAAGCTTCAACACCTTGGCATTATTAGATGCCTGGATTAACAGAGGGACGAAAAAGGAATACGTTATCCTTTAGTGTTCGAATATTTCAAGACAGTAGTTTGTTTTGTGAAGCCAACAAGTATAGAGTAGTTACCTAGCAGAATTTTCTCTCCCTGGTAAACATTAAAAGTGACATGTTAAGAGTCATCAATCAAGAGGTTTCCATTTCATTTTTCAATAATTTTTCCATTTAACCTATAAAGTTGTCTAAGGGTTTAACTTAGATGACTAAACAAGAGAAATAATGGAACCCAAAATTTTTGGAGACTAACATTTACCCCAGAAAACACTTGAGTTTGGAAACCTAGAAATCTTAACACGTATAGTGTATGGTAGTTAGCCTGCTAAACACACAACAGGGGCCAAAATGGAAGGAGTATGCCTGCCCAATCAAAGGTAACCCATTTAAATTTCTATGAGTGTTATCTAATCATGAGGATGGTATCTAACCAAGTGCTAAAATTTGAAGAACTACATGGACCAAGGCCTGTGAATTCTCCATGACAAGAAAGTGGGTATTCTAATTGGTTTTACAACTTACCCAACTGAAAGCTACCAAGAGAAGTAGAGGAGAATGGGTTAAGCAAGAGAGAACAAGGAAAAGTTTAATCTAATTTTCATAGAAGCATCATGCCTAACATTATTTCAACATTAAACCAAGACATTCATGCTGATTTTACAAAGGAATACGATTTTAGAAGAATAAAGGTTGCAGCAACAAAAATCTCAAACCTGGTTTGGGCAACCAGAAGTTTGGTGTTAGAAGTAGACACTGATAAATTTTCTCCAAGCACCTCAGTCATGCCATCCTCCTCTTTATGGTATGAAACTTGCAAAGACCTCATATTTCTCCTCTTCTCAAGCTATGGCATCCATTTTTTGGGGGTTTTAAGATTATTAATAGCCAGTTCGACCCCATTCCTTGTTCTGCAAAAAGGAGTTGGCATTGGAATGGTGTACCATGCCCACTAATGGCATTGCCAGTCCTCCTATCTTCCATGCCTGCAGCCATTCCTCTTTAATCCTCCTGTTGTCGTGTAGTGGAGGTTGCACCATTAAGCTATTTCCTATGCACAAAGCCTTTCTTCCTGTGTGTTGCTTTTCTCCTTTCATTTTATTTTATTTTTTTCTTTGCCTCATGGTTCGATAGTCTTTATTTAATTGTTCCTTCTTATTACCATTAAGGTAGATGGTAAGTTTTATTTATTTATTTGCTTTAATTTGTTTTTATTTTAATTTTTCATAACTTTGTAATTTATTATTTACTTATTTTAACTTTTCTTTATTTATTATTATTATCATACATATATTAATTCTGTTTATCTATTTACCTTTCTTTGATAACTTATAATCTTATTCAATATTTTTAATTGATCTGAATGAATCAAACTATATGATGACTTCTCCTAGCTGGGTGGATGACTATGGCGACTTATTAGACGACTAAGGCCCTAGGCTTAAATGAACTTAAAGTTTTCAGAAATTTATAGGCAAGATATTGGCACTAGAATGACATTACCAATTGATTGTCTCTATCCCACTGGACCACAAAATCTGCCTCATCATGCACCCCGAGCACCTGCAACCAATGAAAAACCTCACCCAAGTCCAATAGCCAAGTTATTAGTCTGAGTTAGCTTAGACAATTTAATGCATCAAATTTAAAATAACATAATAAGATTAATAATTGTGCATTCATTAACGTTAACATTGAGTTTCGCAATCAACACACACATTTATATATGTCTGCATAATAAAATTTGAAAATCCACCCCTAGTCCAAATTACATCAGGACTAGGGGTCATACAAAAGATTTAGTAAGGTATCTAGGGGATATGAAACTAATCTTGGTGCCTATAGCAGTTTAGTTCATATTCAAAAGACAACTTTTGTGCAATGTCAGTTGAGTGGTCTAGACCTCTAGAAGAGATCTCATCTAGAGTCAAATTTTTTACTTAAACCTATAGCGAGCTTGGTGAGAATAGCGAGTAATCTGAAAATTATCGTTTATTATGTTATCTTGTTATCTGTGCCTATTCGTAAATTTTTGGTTCTATTTGCATTTCTTTCAATTTTCAAGCAAAAGGTTCAAAAATAGTTGAAAAACTTATTTCTTCTAAGCAGCAAAGGAGAAAAACATAATAATACCAAATCCTACACAAGTTGACAGAGGAATGAAGAAGATCTGAAGTGGGAGAGAAGTGGAGGGAGATTAGACGAAGGTTGGAAGAATCAATCAGGTATGCCTTGTGTACCATACTTCTATATATTAATTTAGAGTCAAGCTTCCTTACTTCCCGGGCCTTAAGAAACTTTCTAAAGTTCATCATACGTATCCTTGATGAATACTATTTGATAATTGCATTTGCTTTAAAGTCTAAAACGTTTTCAGCAATCTTCCTTTTGTGTACATGATTCAAAACCTCTCTATTACCGAAGGTGATCTTGATATGCATAATTTTAATCTCTCTGTTACTGAAGGTTATTTAATTTTTGGTCAAGCTCATATGCTCTTTCCCCTCTTAGAGGCACGGCTGGGCATTTTTATGTCTTTTACAAACCAATCTTCCTTTTGTGTCATGAATGTGGTCTCCTCATATGGTCTGAATTCCTTGAATGTTGTCTATGATCGAGGATTAATTGGTTTTATTAATGATTGGTAAGATGCTTTCTTTTGAATCTTTAATTGCGTAATTCAGTATAGCATGATCTCAATTTTTGAATTTACCAATACCCTACTTTTTGGTGTGGGTATGTACAGGATCATCATGGAAAAAATAGGCCCTTAAGTGGCAAAAAATTCAGAAAAATCAGAGTTAGGCAAGTTAACATAAAAATTTGAATAAGTTACCTATATTATTTCAAAAATATGTAAGAATAGAATTTGTAGCAAATTGAATGTAGTTTCTAAACTACTAGGTTTTTTTAAAAAGAAAAAAAAAATCTATTTCGTAAAAATTTGAAATTTCAATGCAATAGTACTTAAATTTCATGGAAAAATAAGTAGGTGTCTGCCTAACCACCCTAACCACAATAAAATGATAATTATTTTTATAATATTTTTAGATATAAGTAGAGGACTCATGTCCAGATGTGATGCATATTTTTTGTAATTTTTTTCAAGTAAATAATTAATTATGAATTTTTACTACAACTTTTAAAAAATATAAAATCTTGTATGTCCGACCACCTTAACTTGGTCAAAACTTCATGAAATTCATTTTTATTTTTAATCCTCTAGTATACGAAGCATAGAATGTGACACATGTTTCATATTCAAAAAATGTGATTTCGTTTGAAAGCTATAGATGTTTTTCAATCAGCCTATCAATTAGGACTTTAGTCATAATTCAAATAAAAAATGAATAATAATTATTTATTAAATTAAAAGTAAAGTATAATTTATATTGGTGGCAAGCTGAGAATATCCTTTAAAAACCCTTTTCGTTTCATCAATTTTGGGTAAAAAAAAGGTCGTCAACCACAAGGGCCATCATATCACTTACATATTGCCACTTTTTGGCCCATCATGATCTTGCACATACCCGTGTGCAGGTGTGAAGCATTTTTAACCTATGATCTCTTGCATCTTGATGGTCTTTTCAGATTAACTTTTTTCAAATCGTAATTCTAAGTTTGGAAAATCCTTAATGAGCTAGTTTTGTTGTACATAAATATGGAGATAATGCTATATTTTGACTATTATGTTTTTGTATTGCTTTTTATTGGGAATTTTTGACAGATGAGCACATGCTTATGCTTGATTGTTTAAATCAGGTGTGAGATGAAATTCATTTTACTGGAAATGGATCAAATACTAAGACCTACTGGCTTTGTCATAATGCATGAATCCCCACATTTTGTGAATAGATGTTTTATTTATTTATTTATTATATGTAAATATTAGTGAAGATAGATTACCTTATAATCTTCTCCCAAGGCAATGCATTTTTTTTAAGTCCTTCCGACACATGGTTTTGAAATATCTTCAATGATTATTTGCTTTATATTTTATATTTTGAAGATAATCTTATTTTTTGTATGCTAGCTTTAAATACTACTTTAAAGTATCTTGCAAAGATTATTTGTCCTCATTTTAACTTTAGATTAGTAACAGAATTTTCAACAATAAGGAGATGTTAGAGAATAACATTTTTGAAAAAAAAATAGGCTTATAAAGGAAAACTTCAATGTGATTCCTCAAAAAGCTCTTAACCTTGAAGCAGTGATGTGTACTCCCTATGATCTAATGATAGAAAAGGATTGGAATATTAAAGTGGATGTTTCTTTTGCATCCAAGCCAGCTAAGAAAAGTAGGGAGGGTGTGTGTTGGACCTTTCCTCCAAATGGTTGGTCTAAGGCCAACTTTGATGGTGTTGCAAAGGGCAATCCGGGTATGGCTGGAAGTGGAGGTGTGTTAAGGGACTCAAATGGTAATTTTATGGCTCTTGTGGCCATCTCCCTAGGTCATCAAACCAGCCACATGGTGGAGCCTATAGGAGTTTTTCAAGTTTTAAAGTTAGCTCATAATTTGAATATATAAAATTTATGGCTTGAAGGGGATTCTAAAAATATCATTGATTATCTCTTAGGTAGGACCCCCCCTCTTGGTCGATAAGAATTAGATAGATGAAGAAAATTCTATTCTAGAAAAGTTCAATAAAGTAAAAGTCTCACGCATCTACAGGGAAGCTAACAGTGTGGTGGATTACTTTGTGAATGAAGGGGTAAGGAAGCAAGGATTGAACATGTGGCAGAATTGGAGGGACTTGAGAGTTGAAGTCATGGCCTTACTAGATTATGATGTTACGCATGGGAAAGAGGAAAATACATTTAACGATTAAAGGGAAAAGGGCTAAGTACATCAAAATTAGGAGATTTGATGGGTCGCATCATATTACTTGGCTGGGAAGAAAAAGCGACACGCTTTGTGGGTACATTGGAATGGTTGTGTAAATTTTCAACAGGTGCAAACAAAAATGGGGGGGGGATAGGAAAAGAGTTGAGCCAAATAGCTACGAGGTGCACACGGGGAATGATAAGGTCTGGAAGCAGATTGTAAGAGGTGGGTTGGTTCTATTTCTAGAAAAACTTCATGGGCCTGATACTATGGCCATAAACTATTTTGAGAAGAACTAGAACAATGGTGAAATAATCCTCTTTGGGAGAAAGGTGAAACTGGATAAGCAAATTATAGGGGAGGTGACTGGAATTTCCATTAAGGGTGTGAAGTTTAATCGCGACAAAAGTTTTTTTAATGATGCGGTAATCAAATTCCCTAAGGATAAGGAGAAATTGAAACTGGTTAAAATTTCCAATAGCTATTTCGAAATTGACACCATCAAGGCACTGCAGAGAAAGGTGCTTCATGTTATAATGGAGTATATCACCCTGGACAGGAGATTCACCAAAGTTTATGGTCATAATTTTTCCATTCTTAACCACTTTTTCCATAAGGTACGAATTTCTCTGCCTCACTATCTGTTTTGTTCATTGAGTAATAGTCTTGAGGACCATAAGAAAAATCTCAAGAGATACCCTATTCTTCATCCTGGTCTTATTAGGTTAATATATGAACACTATCAAAGCATGTCGGCTTTATCCAAACCTATTGCCTCCACAACATTTGAGGACTATGACACAGACAGTGGGGGTTCGGAGAATCAGCCTTACCAAGAGAGAATTATTGAAGCCCACCTGTCTTTTGAGTTGTTTGGTAAGAAAACTCAGCCTAGAAAACCCCAGCTTGCTAAAGTTAACCCTAAGACTTACGCCGACTTCCCAGTCCCCTTAAATAATCCCGCTCTCAAGGGATCCCCTACCAACAAGTTTGGTTTCCTACTTTGCAAACTCTTTGGAGGACAAAGTTGAGAACCATGAAGTTAGCAAAAATTATATGCCCTCCTCTCCTGCCTCTTTCAAAGCTGATGGTACTATATTTCCTAGCTTCCCCAACTTGGATGATGTTAACCTCTTTTTAGACCAAGTTTAGTCTAGCGATATTCTTACCTCTGCAAGAAATGGCATTGGTGACATTTTCAAGGTTTTGAAATGGGCCTATCAAGAAATTAATGATCTTAATAAAAGAAATAGGGCTTTGTATAGCAAGTCAGAGGAACTGGAACTGAAGTTGGTGGCTCTTAGCAATGAAGAAGGAAAACAGAAAAAGAACAATACTGGAATGGGAGAAGGTGATACTGAGGATAAGTATAAGACTCTGGAAGTTGAAATTGTCAAAATAAAAAATAACATGAAAACTGTTGTGGAACAAAACCATAAAATGGCTAGGAACAATGCCATCATCATCAATGTAATGTCTAAAAAGTTAGAAAAGATACAATAGGGCTCACTAGTCATTGACCTGGAAGAGGACAAGGATAAAAGCAAGAACCAGGACCAAGGTATATCGAAAAGGACCTATGCCAACCTTAAAAGGAAAGTGCCTCCTACTACCCAGATGGTTCAGATCTTAAAGAGGGGGATCAGGATATGAATGATTTGGAAGCTAAGATTGCGAATTTATTAAAGGCCTAAATTTAATTGTTGTTGGCATTTTGTCTAGTTTTTTGGTTCTGGCCTTCGCTAGCTTTTTTGGTGGTTGCGGACTTGTCTTATTGAACTATTTTTACAACCTTTCTACTTTTGGTGTCTTTGATGATCTTATCTTTTGTTTGTAAACTTTGTGGTTTCAGTCCCTGTAAAACTCGTTTTTTCCTCTTTCAAAAACTTTAAAATAGTGAATAAATTTTCATGTATTAAATATATTAAGATTATAATTGGGCATTCTAAAAATAAATATTAAGATCAAAATAAATCTTTTCACAATAATAAACAATATGTTATTAAATAATAAAAAAATGATTCTATTTCTACATTTATCTTACACATTTGTTTCTTATATATACAATAAGATTAGTTTGTGTGGTAAGAATTTTATTATATTAGTTTTTTTGTTTCTTATATTTTATATATTTCATTAGACTTAGTAAACACTTTACTAAAGAAATAATCTCTCATAGGACTTATTTATTACCATTTTATAATAATCCCTTGTGCTACCCTACGTGGTTAGATGTGGCAATGAATACAAATCCTTGAAACATATTAAATTTAACTCTATTAAACAATTATTTTTAAATATTTTAAATTTTTGATTATTTAAGATTGGAGTTATAATTAATAATTTTAAGAATATAATTGAAATAATTAATTTCAAGGTTATAATTTTAATTAAATTATAATTATTAATAATCTTATAATTTTATTTTTTTATTATAATTCAAAATTCATTAGAATTATGATTAGGTTTAAGGTTAGGGTAAAGGTTAAAGTTAAGATTACAATTGGGTAAAAAGTAGAGTTAGAATTATACACATCCATAAAAAGTCTAATAAACAAAAAAATTGTAATTAAAAAATAAAGGAAGAAAACAATCAACCCAATTTTAGATAAAAATAGATAATCAAATTATATTATAACTTTAACATAATTGAACCCTAAAATTATATTTTAAACCACCATAACACAATAACCCTACTACTAATTGTAACCCTAATTAAACTATAACCTTGATTGAACCCTAATCAACATAATTAAAAATTAACCCTACCCCTTGGTTCTAACCCAAATTGAACCCTGATCTTAACATAAGCCTAATACTAACCCTAATCCAATAATCTAATTTTTAATAAAAGTAGGTATGTAAAATATTTTATGATTTTTTTGAAGTTAGATTTTAGTATAATAGTATTATTTTTAAAACTTGAAATTAGTTGGGTGCAAAGAAAGAAAAGAAATATGATTTTATATAAATGTTTTAGTTCTAAAATTATAATTAGTAATTGTTTAATTAATTTTAAAATTAAAATTTAATTTTATTAAGTTTTATTTGCATTAGATAATTAGTATAAATTAATTGATTATTTACAAAACTAGATAATAAGTTCTTTAAAAAATTTACAAATTAAAATTTAGTTTAATTTTTAAAATTAATTCTAGGCTTTAAAAATATTGTGATGTTTTGAATAATTATTTTTAAAGTGATTAATAATCCTAACTCTTATAATACTTCATTTCACTTAGAAATAGAATTTCAAATTAAAATACTTATTAATGTTGAATTTATAAACTAATATTAAGAAATTATTAATTCTAACCCTAATAATACTTAATTTCTCAAACAAATAAAAATCTAGGCTATTCATTTTTGTTTAAAATATTTATTATTAATGTAAAATTTATAAATTGATATTAAGATATAAATAAACCTAACCCCAAGCTTCATCCTACAACCCTAATTGAACCCTATTAACCCTAGTTTAACAATAATATGATTTAATTAGGGTAAGGGCAAGGGTTCAATTAGGGTTGGGTTTAGGATTTTCCTTTAAAATATTTATCATTAATGCAAAATTTATAAACAAATATTAAGGTTAGGGTTAGGGTTTAATTAAGGTCAGGGTCAAGGCTCAATTAGAGTCCACTTAGGATTTATTTAGGGTTAAGTTTTAATTAGCGTTGTATTTTAATTAGGTCTAGGGTTAACTTATGGTTTAGTTAGGATTAGAATACAAATAGGGTTATGGTTATGGTTAGGGTTAGTGTTAGGATTAGAGTTAGGGTTTAATTATAATAAGGGTTAAATTAGGGTATACTTATGGTTAGGGTGCAATTAGGGTTTTAGTAAAGATTTAATTAGGGCCAACATTCAATTATGACTAGGGTTAGGGTTCAAATAGGGTTATTATTAACTAAAGGTTAAGGTTGGGATTCAATAAGGCTTAAGGTTCAATTAGAGTTAGTGTTATAGTTCTAGAATAATGCTTAGGGTTATTGTTACAATTAGGATTAGTTTTGAGTTTAGGATTGAATTAGGGTTCAATTAGGGCTAGCATTCAACTAGGGTTAGGGTTGCCATTCAATCATGGTTTGCTTAAGATTTATTTAGGGTTAGGGTTTATTTAGGGTTAGGATTTAATTAGGGTTAGGGTTATAGTTTAAATAAGCTAGTTTTTAATTATGGTTAGGATGCAATCAAGGTTACAATTAAGTTTAGGATTATAATTAGGGTTTAATTAGGGTTAGGGTTTAATTAGGGATCTGGTTAGGGTCTAATTATGGTTAAAGTTCAATTAATATATAGGGTTGTGTTACGATCAAGGTTAAGGTTCAATTATAGTTATAATTCAATTAAGGTTTAGGGTTAGGGTTATAGTCCAACTAGGATTAAAATTTAATTATATAGTTATGACTCAAGTAGGGATAGGGTGTAATTAGGATTATAATTAGGGTCTAATTAGGGTCATGTAGAGGGTTCAATTATAGTTACTATTAGGGTTAAGGTTAGGGTACAATTTGGGTTAGGATTACGATAAAGTTTAGGGTTAGGGTTGAATTAGGGTTAGGATTAAATTAGGTTTAAGGTTAGGGTTCAATTAGGGTTATTATTCACTTAGGGTTATGATTAGGGTTAGGGTTAGAATTAGAGTTCTATGATAAAGCTTGGGGTTAGGGTTATAGTTGGGGTTGAAATAGGGTTATAATCAAGGTTACGTTTAGGTTTCAATTAGGGTTAGGATTAGGATTAGGGTGAAATTAAGATTTATTTAAGGTTGAATTAGGGTCAGGATTAAGATTAGGGTGAAATTGAGGTTTATATAAGGTTCAATTGGAGTTAGGATTATGATTAACATGCAATTAGGACCTTTAATAAGGTTTAATCAATTAGAGTTAAGATTAAGATTAGAGTACAATTAGTTTTAGAGTTAGGGTTATGATCAAGGTTCAATTAAGCTTATGATTATGAATGATTTTAGGCAAGCAAAGATTATCTCTTCATGGCGATTTTCCTGGTAATTATTTATTTCTTTGCTCAAATTATTTGAGGCAAGCAAAGCTCATCTCTTCATAGCCAATTTTCTTGGTAATTATTTATCCTTTTGCTCTAATTTATGTGTTTTAGTCAGGCGATTAGGATTAAATAATTATGATAAGGGTTAGGGTTATAATTCAATTAGGGTTAGGGTTAGGTTTACACTTATATTTAGAATTCAATAAATAATAGGGTTCGATTAGGGTTTTGGTTAGGGTTAAATTAGGGTTAGGGTTAAGGCTCATTTAGTATTAGGTTTACTTTTACAAAATTTAATGTTCATTTAGGATTAGACTTCAATTAAGGTTAACATTATGGTTAAGATTACGATTAGGGTTCAATTCTATTATAGGGATCAACTAGGATTAGGGTTATTGAATTAGAGATAGGGTTAGGGTTAGGGATCAATTAAGATTACAATTCAATTAGGGATAGGGTTCAATTATAGTTAAGGTTATGTTAGGGTTAGGTTTCTTGATTAGGGTCTAATTATAGTTAGGGTTAGTGTAGGGTTCAATTAGGGTTAGGGTTAAGGTTATGGTTATATGATAAAGGTTGGGGTAAAGGTTAGGGTTAGGGTTGGGGTTAGGGTTAGCAATCAACTAGGGTTAGGATTAGGGTTCAATAAGCATTAGGCATAATTAGGGTTTGGGTTAAGGTTAAGGTTAGGTTAGGGTAAGGGTTTAATTGGGGTTTAAATAGTATATAGTTAAAATTAGGGTTGCCATTAGAATTAGGGTTTGTGTTAGATTTAGAATTTTGAATAGAGTAAGAATTATGATAAGTATTAGAATTAGAATTAGGGTTAGCATTAGAATTATGATAACTTGGGTTAGGTTATAATTCAACTAGGGTTATGGTTAGGAGCTAGGATTATGATTAGATTTAGGGTTGGAGTTAGGGTTAAGGTTAGGGTTAGGGATCAATTACAATTATGATTCAGTTAGGGTTAGGGTTCAATTATAGTTAAGGTTATGTTAGGGTTAGGTTTCTTGATTAGGGTCTAATTTCAATTAGGGTTGGGGTTAAGGTTATGGTTATACGATAAAGGTTGGGGTAAAAGTTAGGGTTAGGGTTCAATAAACATTAGGCACAATTAGGGTTTGGGTTAGGGTTAAGGTTAGGTTAGGGTAAGGGTTTAATTAGTATATAGTTAAAATTAGGGTTACCATTAGAATTAGGGTTAGTGTTAGATTTAGAATTTTGAATAGAGTAAGAATTATGATAAGGATTAGTGTGCGTATGTAAAATTTATCTTGAATAAGCAATTAAACAACTATACAACACACCAATGAAACATTATATCAAGGAATTCAAACAGTAATCAAATTGAAACAAACAATTCCCCAAATGGTATCTCATTGCCCTCTATCTCTAAGGATTCTTTAAGTCAATTTTCTCTCAAATTGTTTGTGCACATGACTTTCCAAATGACAACCTGAAGAATGAGAGATGCTAGAAATGCAAGAGATGATTCCTACACTACATGATTGCTAAACTAGTTGTAGATGATATGTAAAGATAATGATGATGTTATGATGTTGATAATGGAAATGATATGATGAGACTACTGTAATTAAGATGTTTCTAATGAAAATTCCATGATTAAACTATTATATGCTAAAATGCTAATCCTAAAATTCTAATACTAGAATGATAATGCTAAGATGATAATGCTAATGAAAATTATGCAGAGGGTAATTATGCTCAGCTCTCTATATATGCTTTTGTTGTAAATGAGGGCCTACTTATAGGTTTTCCAAGGCATGAGCCTAGGTGGAAGAAATCAATGGTCTGGATTTAATCTGGAGAATGGATGGTTGAAGACGAAGAGGTTAGAGAGAAAAGGGGAGTGTGTTCCCTTTAGAAGAACAAATTTCCAAGTGTGAAGAGGAATCAAATGGAGATAAAATCCAAGTGTCCCAAATTGGTTAGAATTTGTTGAGGATAAATTCCAAATTAAATATTAGAAATATTTAATTTCTTGAGACACGTGATGATGTGGAAGGTAGAAAGAAGTTAGTAGAAATGAGCTTAAATTCAAATTTACAATTCAAATTTAATGAGAGGGGGTTAATTAAATAAAACAAACTAATTAAATTTGTTCATTTAATTAAGACATGAATAAAATGATTTAGAATAGGAAGAATTAAAGAAAAAGAACTATATAAATAAAATATTCAATTTATTTATAAGTAGAAGAATTAAAGATTATTAATTAAATAACTTGTATTTAATTAATCATCCAGACCAAATTTGAGTGTATGCATTTTTCCCCTTTTTGAAGTGATGTGTTTGCAACACATTGCTTCAAAGAAAAATTTGTTGATAGTGCTGATAAAAATTTTGATATACCCCAGACGTAGATTTTCAAGTGATAATGTGTGTATGCCCCCTCAAGAGATAAATAGAGAAATTTTTGAATTTTTAGGATTTTTTTAAATTTTTCAATTTTTTTATGATTTTCTAATGGTTTCCAAATTGTATGATGTTGAAATGATTTATCTCTCGATAAATAATACTAATCTTTCCAATTGATTAATTAATGCCCTATTTAAAAATAAAACTAATCCCACTTAAATACCCTACATTTACCCCTTTAAATGGTAAAAAAGGTGAAAAAAGAGCTCATTTGAATTCATTTTCCACTGGAGATTGAGCTAAATGAGTGATTGGAGAAAAAATGGTGATCCCATACCACCACCCACCGATTCGAGGGAGTTTGATGACACAACTGTCCTGTTGCATATGGACCTCTGGTACGTACCCTGAGAAACCTCATTCTGAAATTTGAATTTGTTTTTTAAGCATGCTTTGATGTTTTTAAAATCTAGAAATCATGTTTTGGTGCATATGAGACCCGATTTAGCATATAGGTGGAAAGTTTTAGCATATACAAATTTTTAGCGCATATAGGTCATGACGTGGCACATATGCATACTATTGTAGTGCATTTACAGTTATAGCACATAGATGCCATGAAATAGCGGATATGTTGTCTTTTTTAGTGCATTGAAGATGTTAGCACATTTGTGCTCTATTTTATTGCATAAAGTAATTTTTATAGTGCATCCAATGTTTCAGCACATAGACACATTGTTTTAGCGCATTGACACTAGAGATGATGAAATGTTGATTTTTCTCCTTGTTTTTGATATTTGATGATCGTGTCGGTTGTTTTTTTATGATGTTTAATAGGATAGATGATGATTGACCTCATGATAGGTTAGGATCAATGATAGGATAGATTATGATTGATCTCATGATAGGTGAGAGTTAATGATAGGTGAGGATCAATGATAGGATGGATGATAATTGATCTCATGATAGGTGAGAGTCAATGATAGATGCTCTACGAGATTTGATCAAAATTTCATTTTAGCTGATTAGATTGATTGATAGGTTGATTGATACAATGTTGATTTGTGATACATCATGATGATAGGACTTGCGAGTTCTTCAGTCTTGGGAGTGCTACCCGAAGACTTGGGATATGATTCCATGTTTGGTGGATGCAGATTTTGATGATATTGGATTATGTGGTTTGCCCTTTTTTCTTGATATTCCCTAGTATAGGATAAACAAGGGACTATTGATGGTATTAGTTGCGAGATGGCATAATGACCACAACACATTCCATTTGGTGATCGGTGAGATGACAGTTACTTTGTAGGATGTGTACCGGATATTGGGGATTCTCGTGGTTGGAGAGCTAGTCATGTATGATCATACAGAGAAGGGAGATACCAAGGCACCGAGGAGGATCTTTGTTGATGACAAGATTACTAGTTATGAGATCCCATGGTAGGATATGGTTGATTCATATGATCCATTACCATCTATTTTAGCTTGATTCGTTGGAGGTTTCTTATGTCCTGACCATAGGTCGAAGGGACTATCAGTTGCTTGGGGTAGGATATTGGAGAGTATGATCACTTAAGGGATCTAATATGCATGGGGATCCTGTATGTTAGCACATTTATATCACAATCTGCATCAGGTGGTGTATCTTGGAGTGACGATTTTATCTATTAGAGTGACACTACTTCAGATTTGGGTATGGGAGCATATAGTTGTTACTCGGCCTATAGGAGAGAGAGATCGTCCAATTGGCAGGCCATATGTCTTTGGGTATTCAGGTGGTATTTTCCAACACAAGTTGGGAAAATTAGAGTATTGGTGATGAGTTCTCAATGATTTGGAGACTGTTACATGGCAGCCATACTTGGATTGTGAGCAGTGGCCCAAGGATGATATGGAGATACCATATGTTTGCATGTCAAGGTATTTGATTGGATAGACCCAATTTGTTATTGAGAGATTTATGCTCGTGAGGACTGTGCTTCGTCAATATGGTCGAGTTCAGGGAATGCCTCAGGGAGTCATTTTATATGTGTGGAGACAATAGGACATTCTAGAGTGGGGGCCCACCCTATCCTATGATGCAGCATATGAGGAGTATTTTCCAAAGATTTCAGCTAGTGTGATGACAAATGAGTATGCTTAGTATTTCTACACACACACTATACCGAGGATATCAAGTCTTGATGAGCCAGTACCAGGCTTTGATGATGATGAGAGAGCACCATCGCATGCACCGAGATGGAGGAGGGATAGGGTAGATGGTGATGATGAGGAGGGAGATGGTTGGGTTGGAGGGTATGATGGTGATGGAGGATATGGTGGAGATGTAGGTGGCAGAGAGATACTAGATTTCAGAGTACCTTAGAGGAGGAGATCTATGGTTCCCTTAGGATAGGAGCAGACAAAGCCATCCCATGTTTAAATTTATCTACCTTCCTATCAGAAACAAGCCCAAATTAATGCTCTATAGTTACAGGTGGAGGGCTTATAGGGACAACTAGCACAGGCATAGGTGCAAATTGCCCCTCTAATGGTAGAGAGAGATGAGGCTAGACAGAGATGTGAGCATGTAGAGGCTTTAGCTGAGAGATTGCAAAGAGTGACTGAGGGTACTATTGTAGGGAATATTCTTAGAGAGGTTAGACATTCATCTCGAGAGGCAAAGTACTACAAATTATAGTATTATCAGGTGATTCCTGCAAAGTGGTATGCCCCTAGTTATGTGCAGTCTATCAGTGTTAGGTCAGCTCAGAGTCAATCACAAACGACGAGTAGGGGTGTGATTAGACCACATCCCAGAGAACTAGGTGTAATTCCATTCAGTGGTGCAGCAACAGGCCTGGAAAGGCCTACATTATCTGGGGGGAGCAACACATAGCTTTTGTGTTCATATTTGATGTATTGAGACTTGATGCATTTATTGATTCAATCAGAGACTTTATGATTTTATGCCATTTTGTTGATGTATCTCTCCACATTTCGTGATATCATTGTACACTTGACATGGACTATTTTGAGATTATATGCGATGCAATGGAGACTATTGATCTATATGTTATTTATATTCTTTTTATGATAAATGCATTTGATTTTTGCTTTATATGCTATGTCATGTTTATATGATTATGTCATATGTATGGATGCAATAATGAAATGATGATGCATGAATTATGAATCAATATGGCTCTATGGATAATAATTTTATGATGTATGAGATGGACTTGGTCATGCAAATAAGATGTGATCAATGCACTTTATTTTTGTATTTTTCAAATGCAAATATATGATCTAATGCATGAATGGGTGACCTATGATAATACTTTCTAATGTATGTATGATATGATAATGCTTATGCAATTGCATGTGAATGGTATTTTTTTGTTAATGTCAAATGTACTCAATCCTTTAATGAGAGAGATTAAAATCATTGTGAAATTTTCCAGCCTTTGAAAACCTAAAATGCATATGCAAAAACTAATATGGATGCAATCTATCTTAACCATGCAAATCTAAATATGCAATGTTGTCATCGTGTCAGCCAATTTGTTGTGCTTGGTATCATCATTGAGATTTTACTATGTTGAAAGTTAGTACAAACACTGATGATATAATTAAACCATGATGATCTAAGTACAACTTCATTGATTTTTGATATTAAGGTAATACAAGCATCTAGGTATAATTGAACCGAGATGACTTGAGTATTGCTTCCATGAAACAGACAAGAGTTAATCCTTTTCCTATGCAAATCCGGAATGTCATCAATGATACTTTGTAGAGCATGTCCCACAAAAAATTTACATAGTAGTAATGATCAACTCGCAAACAACAGACAAAGAAAAATCATACTCCATCATAGCTTCTCTAGTCCAAGACATCCTTGAGTTGCTCGTAAGAAATGATAACAAAAATCAAGATACAATAGTTGAAAATTCATGCCAAAGTGATTAAACCATGATTCAAAAGAACATCATCCAGTGAGATTTTTTTTTACTGATCTTGTTGTTGATTTGGATGGTTGATTTTCTAAAGATTGTGATTGATATTCAATGTTGAGTTTCACTATGATCATTATGTTTGTTGTGTTGTCTTACTATTGCTTGTCTATTGTTTTAAGCTCAAAGTAGATTACCCCTAGTGAGTTTAGGATTTTTCCCCCAGTGAGAAACCAACCATTTATTATGAATATGCACAATGATTGCCAAGCTAGGATGAGACATGACCACAATGCCTGAATATGTACATGAGGTTTTATTTATGGATAGGCACAATGATGGTGAAAAGCGAATGGGTGACACACATTCCAATAGATGGAAAATCTAATCTATCACAAATAGCACTTATTGCCAAGTTTTCACTACTTGTTTTTATTGCACTTTTTCATATTTTATGGTTTTTTTTTAATTTTTCACTTTTCACTTTTTTTGTATTTTTTTCTTGTTTTGCTTTTTTTGTATTTTTTATTTTTTTTGCTATTTCTTTTTGTGTTTTCTAATTTTGCTTTTTTGTGCTTTTTAGCTTTTTTGGCTTTTTCTGCTTTTTTGCTTTTTTGGATTTTTTTGCTTTTATACTTTTTTTTTTAATTTTTTTGATTTTTGAACTATGCACTGGATGAGTTATGTATAAAAATTCTTGAGATGAATGCTATTGATAGGTTCTTCAAAAAAGTCCCCTTCAAGTGTAGATAACTGATATGCTCTAGATCAATATATTGATACAATAACATAAGGACCTGGCCAATTAGGTTCAAATTTTTCCTTCTTTTTTTGATCTTGTTGATTGTGAGGATTCTCTTTTAAGACCAAGTCACCAACCTAAAATGTTCTTGGTCTTACCTTGTGGTTATAGCTCCTTGAAATTCTTTGTTGATAGACTTTCAGATGATCAACAACATGTTGATGACGTTCATCTAACAATTCCAACTCCTATATCTAGATACTCGATAGTCTTCCTCTGAAATGATTCCTTTCAATGACACCTAGAGTGAAGGTAACTCAACCTCAATAGGAAATATGGCTTCTAATCCATACACAAGGTAATATGGTGTGGCTCTTGTAGGGGTGTGGATTCTAGTACGGTATGCCCACAAAGTAGGGTTTAGTCAAACATGCCAGTCATGTCTAGCATCGTTGACAGTTTTCTTCAAGATTTTTAAAATGGTCTTATTTGAGGCTTCTGCTTTTCCATTCCCTTAAGGGTAATATGGTGTGGAAAATTAGTGTTGGATATGGAATTTTTCACAAAGTTCTTAGAAATATTGGTTTTTGAAGGGTCTACCATTGTCAGTGACAATGGAGTCGGGGATGCCATACTGATAGACAATGCAATTCAGGATGAAAGAGGCGATTTTTTTACCAATGACCATGGTTAATGGGATAGCTTCAATCCACTTTGTGAAATAATCCATGGCTATGACTATAAATTTATGTCCATTAGAGGAAGATGGATGAATCATACCCACAAGATCAAGTCCCCATTAACTAAAAGGCCAGGTTGATGTGAATGGTTGTAGCTCTTGTGTCGGTGCATGTATGAGATTTCCATGGACTTGACATTTCTTGCACTTCTTAACAAATTGAAAAGATTCTTTCTCCATGTTCGGCCAATAATATTCCAAGCCTAGGAGTTTCTTATCGAGAGTAAGACCACTTGAATGAGTACCAAAAATACCTCCATGAACATCTTGTAAGGTAGTTTTAGATTCGTCATGTTCAAGACATCAGAGAAGAGTACCATCGAGACCTCGTCGATAAAGTGTATCAACTATCAGGGTGTGTCGAGCTGCTTGATAGATAAAGTTGCATTTTTTTCCCGAATAGATCAAGTGGAAGGGTATTGTCTCTCAGATAGGTATAAATCTTCCCATAGATTGAAGAATCAGCCTCAACTAGATGGTACACGACTTGGGATTTAGGATTTTCATGTGGGATTAAACAATTGTTCCACCATGAATTCATAGCGACTTCATTTTTCTGGTATTTGTAAAAGTGAAGCAATGGTTTCCATGGCATTTGCAAATTTTTTGTCTACTCTTGGAATTTGTTCAAACTTGATCTCAACAAATTATTTCTTGAAGTCATCTACCATTCTCTTGTATGGCATCAGCTTGTCATATTTTGTCTGATAATCATCATTAACCTGATTGATGACTAATTGAGAATCTCCATAAACCTATAATTTTGTGATTTTCTATTCCACTGCTACCTTGATACCAATGATTAGTGCTTCATATTCTAGCATGTTGTTTTTTCAAGGAACCATCAACTCGTAATATTTTGGGATAGTGCATCCTTGAGGAGTAACAAATAGGATTCTAGCACCCAATCCATGTTGAGTGTAAGACCCATCAAAGTATAATATCCAATGTTGTGTTGTCATTGTGAGGACATTTACATTTGGAAATTCAATGTGCATGAGATGGTCATCTTGCAATGGTGCTTCAACTAATTGATCTACTATTGTTTGGCCCTTGATTTCTCTTCTATCCACATATTGAATGTCAAATTCACTCAAAATATCATCACCCACTTTTCTAATCTTCCTATTAAAGTGGCTTTGCTAAGTAGATACTTTAAGGGATCAATCTTGGCTATTAGTTTGATGGTATGTGTTAACATATAGGGTCTCGATTGTTGAGTAGAAAACACCACTACCAAACAAGATTTTTCAATGAATGTCTAGTTAAGTTCATAGTCACTTAGAGTTTTGTTGATGTAGTAGATAGCCTTTTCTTTTCCTGTAGAGTCTTCTTGTGCTAGCAAAGCTCCCAAAGATACCTTAGTAGTTTCTATGTAGAGTAGAAGTGGTTTTCACTCTATATTGGTGGTACCAATATAGATGGATTCATCATATATTGTTTCAATTGATTAAAGGAAGCTTCACATCTTTCATCCCATCTAAAAGAAACATTTTTGTGTAATAAATAAGTAAAAGGATGACTTTTTTCTGCCAATTGTGCAATGAATCTTCTGATGGATTGGAATTTTCCTTGTAGAGATCTCAGTTAGCTAATGTTCTTAGGAGGTGGCATTTCCATGATTTCTTTAAAAAAAATTGGATCTACTTTGATGCCCTTAGCTGAGACTATGTATCTTAAGAGTTTTGTTGATGTTACTCTAAATACACACTTCTTTAGATTTAATCGCATATTGAACTTTTCCAAATGGGTAAATATTTTATCCAAGATTTATAGGTGTCCTCCCTGGTGAATGATTTTGCTAACAGGTCATAAACATAGTCCTCCATGAATGTGTGCATCATGCCACGAAAGATTGTTGTCATTGCACACTGATAAGTGGCACCTGCATTCTTTAATCCAAAAGGCATGGCATTCCAACAAAATGTACCTCATGGGCATGTGAAATCTATTTTTTCTTGATCCTCTGGTACAATTTTGATCTGATTATAGCCTAAAAATCCATCCATGAGTGATAGAATTGCATGTCCTACTATTAAATCCACAATGATGTCTATATTTGGCAAAGGAAAGTCATCCTTTGGACAAGCCTTGTTAAGATCCCTGAAATTTGTGCATATTTTGATGTTGTTTTCTAGTTTGGAGATTGGTACAATGTTTGAAATCCATTCTACATAGTCAATTGGTCGAATGAACCCTACATCTAATAATTACTTTAACTTTGTTTTCACTAGGAGGGCGATGTGTGGATGCATTTTTCTCAATTTCTACTTTATTGGCTTCACTCCATGTGCTATGGATAAATGATGCATTATTAAATTTGAATCTATTCCTCGCATGTCAACATAGGACCAAGAAAAATTGATTTGTCTTTCTTCAAAGAATTTGGTGAAACTTGGCTTTTTTGCTCTGTCATTGATGTCGCTAGGTGTATGGCTTTTCTTGCTCTGTCATTTATGGATTGCGTAGGATCAACCAATAATGAAGATATTTCTTGATAATGCTCAGGAAGAGTGTCAAATCTCTTATCCTTTACTGCCTTAGAGAGGTTTTCACCATTGGATACACTCTTTCTTTTTAATTTTTCATGATCTAATACTACCATTACATGGTTTTCACCATTCGATCAATTTTTTGTATTTTTTATTTTGCAAATAAGAGATTTGGCACTCTCTTGATTTAAAGCTTTGTTATGAAATTCATTAGTGGAACTATTTTGGTATTTTCAAAACAAAGGAAATTGACAATGGCATCATCATCTGAAAAGATAGGGTTATCAAGTAGCTTGGCTTGTTCCTAGTTAATGAGTTTGAGATGTACCAAAGGTAAGGAATCATTGGATGGGTCAAGGTCAAAGGCGGTAAGTGTCGTGATGGAAATTTTTTCAAGGTGTTTGATAGCAATTTCAAGGTCTATAATGTTACTCTCCTATGAATGATCTATCTCACTCGATGTCTAATCGTCATCACTAGAGTCATCGATATGTAGTGATCCAAATTCAATTGGTCTAGACCCTGAACTTTGTCCCTCCATACGTACGAGTGCATACCTCTTTATCACATCGATTTCTTTGTCTTGAAAAGATTCTTCAGATAGTGAATCTCATTCATATTCATTTTATTTTGTTTCAGAACTAGCTTGTAATTGGAGGATTAGCTCACAAATATTTTGAGTGGTTTCTTGTTTTGTCTCTTCTTTGTATCCTAATCATGTCTTGTTTTTCACATTGATTGTGATAGGCTGAATTGATTCTACAATACCTTCCTTTCATTTTCTAATAGGACCTTTCCCTTCATATCCTGGATCGTTTCTAAGATTGTGAACCCTTTACCATAGTGCTCTATTGGTATACTAGAATTTGTTGCTTGGGATCGTTCTTCATCTTTGTAAAGCCAATTTAAAATGTCTTTGTCCTCAGATTCATCAACTAGAGTTTCTGCTTGTACAAATTTACCATCAAAGATCGTGATGGGTTGTGAAGATTGTTGTCTAGATGTTGATGGTTGTCCATATGATTTTGGAGAGGGTAGTAGCTGTGAGAGACATAAGGACTGCTCAATAGAATACTCACCCATTCCTTTATCTTTCAACTGGATCTTTTTCTCAAACTTTTTTTGATAAAGAATTTAGTTGGCTTTCATTACCTGAGGAAATAGAATCACCAATGCCTTTATCCTTCAACTGAACCTTTTTCTCAAACTAATTTGACAAAGAATTTAGGTTTCCTTCATTACCTAAGGAAATTGGAGTGAGATCTTCTCTATTGTGTGGTAAAAAAATATCCTAGACTATCTTGAGAGTGTTGTAGTATTGGGGATTATTAGAATTTTTTGAAATTGTGATCTCTTCTCCATTGTAAGGGAATTTCAAGCATTGATGGTATGTTGATGGCACTGCTTGCATTTCATGGATTCAAGCTCAACCCAAGAGTATGTTTTATGTCAAATATTTGTCTAAAACTTGGTAGATTATATCCTTTTGAACTAGTCCCACTTGAATTGGAAATACTATCAGTCCTTGAGAGGATCTTTCTTCATCATCATAAGCTTTTATGGTGATTTTTCTTCTAGAATCTATTGCATTTTCTGAAAATCACAATGCACGGATAATATTTAAAGTGCATATATTTAGACCAGCTCCTTCATCTATTAAAACATGTTTGACCCAATGTTTATGAATTATAACCTCAATATGGAGTGAAGCGTCAAGTGTGGATGAGTGAGGGATGCATCATCATTTTCCGAGAATGATAAACAATGGAGTGTAATCAAATGTCCCACCATGGCTTGGAATTGAAAAACTTCCAGATTAGTTGGTACTATGTTGTCCACTAAGGCTTTTTCTAGAATATCCTTATGGGTTGGTGAAATTTTAAGAAGTTCTAGTATGGATATTTGTGCTGAAATCTTTTGCAATTGGTCTTTGATATTGTATTGATTTGAAGGGGTGGCAGGTGTTTTAGATGTACTTCCTTTCAATACAAACTTGGATTGTGCTCTTGTGGTCACATTTATTGGTAGGTTCTCTTGTTTACCATTGATTTGATTATCAGCTACAACAATTTCTTGTTTATCTTTTATTTTCATGTCATTGGTTTGATTATCAACTGCAGCAATGTCTTGTTTATCTTTGATTGTGATGTTTGATTATCAACTGAAAAAATGTGAAGGATGGTAGAATCATAGACATAGTTCACATTTTTCCCTTTGTTTGTTGAAGAGGATTCTCCTTTTTCATAATTGGGTAAAGGGTTCTTAAACGCTCCATGATCAAAATTTGTTTGAGGTCCTTCTATGGATATTTCATGTCTATCTATCAAGTCTTCCATCAAATATTTTAATTGCATAAAATCATTTGTTTTAGGACCTTTTTTTCTATGAAAATCACAATAATATGCATCATTCCACCATGATGGTTTGACTCTTGGTTCAAAATCCCATGCCTCTGGTAATGTTATGAGTTTGTTTGCAAGAAGTTATTTTAGTGCTGATTTAAGTGATTGTCCCAAAGGTGTAAATTTTTTGCGTTGTGGTGGTGGATCTGGTTTAGATTCACTGTTTTTTTTTTTTTTGGTGTAATACCTAATAAATTTAAGACTAGTTTTGTGTTATGTGTATTAGTTGTGCCATCATTACCGACATTCTTGTTTCTTTTCTAGAATTTGTATTTTTCATTGTTTTTATGATGATTAGAAGAGTTTACTTAGTTCGGTCCTTCGTTATAGATTTTCAATACTCCTCTTTTAACCAAGGATTCATCAATATTAAGTCCTTTTTCAATCATCTTTTCAAAGCTAGGTGGACACTATAATTAGAGTCTATAACTCATCTCACTGTTAAGATTGTCAATAAAGATTTCCATTTTTTCTTTCTCAGGTATACGATGGGCATATCTAGCAAATAATTGTCTCCATCTTTGTAAAAATGTAAGAAATGATTCACCATTTTTTTGTTTTGTATTACAAAGATCCTTCATGTTTATTTCATGTTGAATGTTGTATGAATATTGGGTAATATTTTTTTTTACTAGCTTTTCAAATGATCTAATGCCTAGCGGGAGTTTTGAAAACCATTCCATGCATTGACCATCCAAACTTCTTGGAAATAAACTCATCAAATAGGTTTCTTCATGTGAAAATTCCAAACTCATGGTGAAAATTTCTCTTACATGATCTTGAGGATCAATTTTTCCATTGTATTTATCATATTTTGGAAAATCACAATTTGTTGGAAAAGGTATCATGTTCAGATTTATGTCAAAGGGATAAGGATAGATGTCTTGCATCAACTATCTCTTGGTTGTTCCCCTTTGCATGTCTTGGATTTATTGTTGAATATTATTCATTTGAGTTAAAGCATTCATTGGATCTGTGTTTCATGAGTCAGCTTATGTTTTCTTGGGAGCTCCCTTCAATTGGTTTATATCAAAGTAATTGGGTAGTTTTACACCTTGATTTTCCAACATCAAAAATTATTTCTCTCCATTTTTTTCTAAAATTTTATCCATGAACTTGTGAAATTTAGGGTCTTTTTGAGCTTGTTGAATTTCCTCATTGGTTATCTCATCTATTTTAGGTTGGTGAAATATGTGAAAAGGACTTTCTTCTCCTTCTACCATGATGGTTTGGGTTTCTGCTTCTTTTTCTCTAAGTTTTTTTTTTGGGGCTCTTGTTAAAATGGACATTCAAATGATAAAGGTTTTCTATACTTTCATCTTTGTTTTAGGAGTTCCAATGAAGTACCTAAGTCAAAATAGGATGATATATTCTATTGATGAGACTAGGGTAAAATCTGATGTACAACATTTTATTTGTGATAAAGGATGATAGATCCTGATGATGAAATTCAGCTAAAAATTAGAGATAAGATTTGATGATTTGGCACTTTAAGATGTTTGATCCAAATTTAGTTAAATTAATTACACTTGCAAAAGCCAGCTTCTTCAAGTTTAAATTGATGTTGTAATGAGGAATGATCTCTACTTTGAAAAGGGTCCCTAAATACGGCTCAAGTTGTCTGATAGACATTCAATTTAGCTCTCTATTTGGGTATTAGGTGAATGCACCAGAATAGGGAGTATATGAGTTGAAAGATGGGGTAAATGCACTAAAACAAAGCCTAGATGTACTAGATTGTCACTTAAATGCACTAGAAAGGAAGCTAGTGTGCTTAAATATGAGGAAAATACACTAGAACATAAGGCTTATGCGTTGAAAGATGTGGAAAATGTGCTACAATAGGAAGCTTATGCATTGAAAGATGGGATAAATGCGCCAAAATAGAAAGCTTATGCGCTAAACTAGAAATCTCACCATTTTTGAAGGTTTTTCTAGTTTTCTTGTTTTTGAATCAGTGAATTGAGTGTTTTTAATGGATGATCTTCTAAACAATGATTTCAAACACAAAAGCAAGTAGTAAAAAATTTGTTTCATCCTATGATCTAAACATCAAGTGTATGTTATACGATTTGGTCTGATCCCTTTGATTTCCATTAGTATTGAACAATAGCAAATAGATTAGTCACTCTTCTAATGTCAAGGGTCATTAATAACATCACAACCCACATCTTAGAACTACGTCAGCTCACATAGCCTTGTCACCCCCTAGAGGGTGCCTATGTTTTTTCCTTTTCTAGGTCTTAACCAAAGTCAAATCCTCCACTTTTGGCTAGAAATCCCTGGTAGTTATATGGTGAGTATCTTGGGGGAAGATTCTTCCCTCTCCTTGCACTATGAATATTATAATGTTCGAGAACTAACTCAGCTAGTTACTACACTTAAAGTTCTTAGTAAGGGTTTCCAATCGGTGCAACAAATGATAAACTCCCTCAGGAGACCTCCCAACCTTTAGAACAAAGGCTTTGGGGATGGTTATCAATTCACACTACCGTTAAATGTGACTTTCATCACAATCACATTTTATTATAGTGGGTTGGAATGCTTGCCTTTAGTTGTTCCCAAGTTTAGGTTGTTCTCGTAGGGTGAGTACTTTTTCCCACTACGGTGGGCCTTCTAAAGGTGATATTACAATAAAATGAAAGAGTGAGTTTGGCATTCTGGTCACCCAGTAAAGGGGAGAGCATAGGCCTCTCACTTTGCAAACACAACATACATGATGTTCATTAACCTTGTAATTAAACTAGATGCCTAATTTAATCAAAGGAAAACAACTCCAACCCCAAAATTTTATATTTTAGCAAACAAAGGTGTATGCACTAAAACAGAGAGCATATGCGCTAAAATATTTAGTAAATGCACTATTTAACACCCTAAATGCACTATTATGGAAAACAAAAAGGAAAACCAAATCCTATACATGGGCTAAAAGAGCATGTAGATGCGTTAAAAGAGAAGGTATATGCATTATAACAAAGCTTTTATGCTCCAAAAGTCACCACCTATGTGCTAAAAGAGGCTTTGAGTGCACTACATAGAAACCCACGAATGAACCTGTTCATGAAAACTTGCCAGAAAATGTTAAAAATGAGGCTATGCCCCATGGTGGGTGCCAATTTATGTGTTTATGTAAATTGTATCTTGAATAAGCAATTAAATGGCTATACAACATACCAATGAAACATTATATCAAGGAATTAAAACAATAATCAAATTGAAACAAACAATTCCCTAATGGCATCTCGCTATCCTCTATCTCCAAGGATTCTTTAAGTTATTTTTCTCTCAGATTGTTTGTGCACATGAATTTCCAAATGACAACCTAAAGAATGAGAGATGTTGGAAATGCAAGAGATGTTTCCTACACTAGATGATTGCTAAACTAGCTATAGATGACATGCAAAGATAATGACGATGCTATGATGTTGATAATGGAGATTATATGATGAGACTACTATAATTAAGATGATGCTAATGAAAATGCCATGATTAAACTATTGTATACTTAAATTCTAATGCTAAAATGCTAATACTATAATGAAAATGCTAGAATGAAAATGCTAAGATGATAATTCTAATGAAAATTTTGTAGAGGGTAATTATGCTCAGCTCTCTATATATGATTTTGTTGTAAATGAGGGCCTAATTATAGATTCTCCAAGGCATGAGCCTAGGTAGCAAAAATCAATGGTCTGGATTTAATTTGGAGAATGGAAAGTTGAAAACGAAGAGGTTAGAGAGAAAAGGGGATTGTGTTCCCTTTGGAAGAACAAACTGCCAAGTGTGAAGAGGAATCAAATGGAGATGAAAGCCAAGTGTCCCAAATTGGTTAGAATTTGTTGAGGATAAATGCCAAATTAAATATTAGAAATATTTAATTTCTTGACACATGATGATGTGGAAGGTAGAAGGAAGTTAGTAGAAATGTGCTTAAATTCAAATTTAGAATTCAAATTTAATGAGAGGAGGTTAATTAAATAAAACAAACTAATTAAATTTGTTCATTCAATTAAGACATGAAGAAAATGAACTATATAAATAAATTTTTAAATTTATTTATAAGTAGAAGAATTAAAGATTATTAATTAAATAACTTGTATTTAATTAATCATATAGACCAAATTTGAGTATATACAATTAGAATTAGAATTAAGGTTAGCATTAGAATTATGATAAGGGTTGGGTTATAATTCAATTAGGGTTAGGGTTAGGAGATAGGATTACGATTAGAGTTAGGGTTGGAGTTAGGGTTAGGGTCAGGTTTGAGGCTCAATTAGTGTTAAGGTTAGGGTTTAATTAAGGTCAAAATTATATCAGGATAGAGTTAGGGTTCAATTGGCGTTTAATTAGGGAACGAGGGTTCTAAGATAAATTTTGGGATTAGGATGAGGGTTGGGTTTGAGTTAGGGTTAAAAGTATGGTTAAGGTTATGATTATGGTTTATATTTAATTAGGGTTAAGGTTTAACTAGGACCTTATAATTGGGGTTCATAACCAATTTGAATGCTTACTATAATTGAAAACTCACCCTAATTGAAACCCAACCCTATTTTAACCCTACTCATAACCATATCTTTAATTCTAATTATAATCCTAACCCTAATTCTATTTATAACACTAACCATAACTATATTCTATAATTCATAATCTTATTTTAATACTAACCCTAATTCTAATCCTAATTAAACACTAACCCTAATGTTATTTGAATGTTAATCATAGTTTAACCCTAACACTAACTCAAAGATTTCCCCTAATTCAACCCTAACCCTAACTCAATAAAGTTTTTCCCTAGTTGAACCCTATTTTAACCTTTACCAGGTAACCCTAATTAAACTTGAACCTCAACCTTAATAAAAGTTTGAACCTAACCATTTTTGACCCCTAACCGTAACTTTTATTAAATTTTATATTAAATTTACAAAAATATTATTATTTATCTAATAATATAGTAAAATAATATTGTATAATTATATATTAATTCATGTTATGTGTTGTGTCGCGACTACTACTAGCATATATATCTTAAATTTAAGATATATAAATTACGTCGAGATATATTGAGGTGTTTAATTTTTCAATTTAATACATCTATATTAAAGTTGAATGATTAAAAATTAAACACCTCAATATATCTCGGTGTAATTTATATATCTTAAATTTTAGACATATATGCTAGTTTTATCTCAAAGACAGATAGAGAACATCTTGACTTTGGCACATCATTCTTTATGGTTTATGGATTTATTTCAAGTATTTCTTTTGTTTTCCTTTCTTTAGAAAGAGAATTAGTGAGAGCTCATTAAAAGTATTATAATTCAAGTTCTACATTTAAAATAATTGTTATTGTCCAACTCTATGTATGGAATGTGTATAGGACAAGTCTAATATAGCAACAAATGGTTGCAATATTTCAGTGACAACAATGACCGATGAGCTTGTGGGAACTTGTATTAAGAACTAAATATCATGGCTTCTTAGAAAATAGTAACCAACTCTTTGACCACTAACATCACCAAAATTTTATGTTTCTACTATTTTTTTAGGATAACCATCCACTGTTTTGCTAAAAAAATTATCGTGTGAAAAATTGGACATTCAAATTTTATGTAACCTTGAAATGACTATTATTCTCACACTTTGAAGTGGCCTCTATCTTTTTTAAATTTCCTATAACACATATATACATGTACTTAGGTATATAAAATTAATAATGAGAATTAGAAACTTTAAATGATAGAGTATGATAAATAGATGAATCTAACTAAAGAGTCCATACCTAGTGTATATTTTAATATCTTGGATAGTAGATGAAATATGCTGAAAATTTTATCCCCAATAAGAGCAAGTATGAGAATAGGCACCCTTCAAAAAAGAAAGGATACTATGCCCTGAGTAGAAAGATTCATTGAAAGAGAACACACTTATCATACTCAAATGTAATCAATTGTAAAATATAATAACAAGTAAAGTGATAAAGATAAGGAAGTGGATATTTAATACTATGAAATAATTCAAGTGGTTGAGGACCAAACAAAATAGGGTTGAGAGATGTGTAATATAAATAATCATGCTCATGTTTTTAAACATAGAACTCTCTTGTACAATGATTTGATGTAAATGTTATGATGGTCATTATGATTGCTTATGAGGTGACTATCTATAAATAAAATTGATGTACATAGATAAAACTCTGATTGTTATATATGCAAAACCAAGCTAGGATATTGTTCCATGCATTAGGTGTCTATTTTTACAAAAAAAAAAGAGATTTAGGCTAGTATTTATTTCTTTGTTAGAGAGTATTACACCGAGAATGTGTACCTAGTGATGTATACTTCTTTTTATTTTGGAGCATATTGATTCTATTTAAGTATACTTGTTATTAGTGTAATTAATATTTTCAACAAAAATTTGGGGTAAATTGTCATACCACCACATAGTGTTCCATTGATGCTTACATGCATGTATATTTGTCCATTCCACCGATCACTTTTAGTGACTTCATTGTTAAAATTCATGTTAGGTATGCTACATGTATTTGTATAATATTTTATAAGAGATATAAATATTATAACTTGGATTAGGAGGGTCCTTATCATCCATTTCCAATTTATTATATTCATGAGAAAATATTTATCTTTTATTATTATTAAATTAATATTATTATTATTATTATTATTATTATTATTATTATTATTATTATTATTATTATTATTATTATAATATAGTGGTGTAGACTAGAACCCTCTCATAATAGTCACAAGTAGAAAGCATTAAAAAACTATAGGAAAAATCTAGATCTATCAATTGGTTTGATGGGACATAAGGTTATAAGTTGATGTTTTAAATTTTGGTGTAATGAACTATGTGTGGGTGATATAAAATCTCACAAAAAATAAATTAATCCCTTAGTTTTTGGTTAATAATGTTGGCATGATAGTCATCGATGATATTGGCATTGTGCAAAGGCTCATGTTTGTGATCAAATCTAATCTCATCTAGCCCAAGTTATGAAATTATATTTTTATTTGAACCTATATACTTGGATCAAGAGGAATTCTAGAGGTTACATTCTATAGGAGGTGGTTATATAAAAATTTAAATTCACAACTTCATAAATAAGTATACAATTTCAAAATCAATTATAATAGTGAAAAATATTTTATATTTGATGGTAGGTAGGATATTATGAATAAATAAACTTTGAAGGTCATTATTTATATTTGATAACTCATAAGAAGAATTATTAAATATATTCTTCCCACATTCTTGAGATAAATTTGAATTGAATGCATTAAGTTGTTAATATCTAATGACCATGGATTGAAGGAACTTGGTAAAAATCACCTAATAATTTAAATATAAATTGAATTCTTATATAATGGTATATATTTGTATTTGATCTATAGCCATGGAATTGAATTGTGAAATATCACAATGAATTAATTTACTACCCTAGAATCAATCTATCAACAAAAAGACATGGAATTCACTTGTAAAGGATCATAGTGATATTGATCCTATTATGGAATCAATCTATAGAGAAACATGAGCCTCCACACAACCTTAGTAGCATGTATAATGAGGATTAAATTTATGCAAATATTCTTAAAATTGATGATAATGTTTGAATGTAGTTTAGAATTTAAATTTTTTTATCTACAAGGAACAATATATAAGGATGCATAAATGGTTTCCTTAAGAATTTATGTGATATTTCAAGAAATAAACAACACTTTAGAATGATTTATCATGTATGAAACAAGGATTATTTTTATATAGGGAAAGCTACTAGACCAACTTTTGGAAATAATAATGTTTTTAAATTAAACAAGGATTTCATTGGGCTAGTGGAGATAGAAATGATGAGCAACATTTGTAGAAGGCATTTGTTTTTCATTAAACTAGTTGATAGATTTTAGGTTTTTTTGATGAATAAATGATTAGCTATTTCTCAAAAACTCATGGGTAATGATAATTAGATGCTCAAAAATGTGAAAAATGCATTAAATTCTTGTGGAGAAATGACTCAGTACATTTTTTTCTCTCCCATAAATAAAATATTTGTTGCAATTCGTACCTAAAATACCTAGCATATTTCATTATCCATGCAGCTAAAGGATAGAATGCACGTTGACTTTAACTAAGGAAAAAGAGTAAACTACACCATATGAACATAAAGGAAGATATGTGATAGGGATACGGATAATAAAATCCTTCACATTTGTAATACCTTACATTTGATTACTTGTCTCCAACTACTTTTGTCATTTGTAAACTATTCATGTGTTGTGAATACAACGAGGATCAATATGGGTGATAACATGAGGATTCATTCAATCAAGTCCATACAAGTTAATGAAGAAGCATGAATTACTTATTTTAATTTGTTATTTCCCTATCAACCTTAATGATAGTTTTGCATGAACTTTGGTTTCACCTATGCGTGAGTGAATTGCTAGGTGAATCAAAGGTAATGATAAAACATAACAATAAAATTAGACAAAGGACTTAAATTAGTGCACTTATTTTCGCATGACTACCCATCTACATTTTGGATCTAGGATAAGTTGAATTTATATTCCTATCCAACAATAGATAAATTCATAATTCATACTAATTTTTTATCTTGTATAGTGTAAGTCTAAGAGAGGTGGATGAAATAGATATTTCTCATGAAGAGGAAATGTCTCACCATATTAATCATTAGAATGCACATATGAATTTTTATGCAAAATAAAGAATATAAATAAAATGAAAAAATATTATACTTCATATACACTTTGCAACTAAATCACTATAACCATGTTATGAAAAAAATACTAAATAATATAATATATTGTGAAATATTTATCAAAAAAATCAATAATACTTAATATACAAAAATAATGCATATAATATTCACCCCATAAAATATTGACCATAAGAATATGGCTAGAATTCATTAAATAATGACATAAACAATTAAATAATGACATAAACAATTTACAAGCTTTATCTTGTACAAGTAAATATTTTGAAAAATTAAAATATCTTGAACAATAAAATTGCTACTTAGTTATACACCCAAATCAAGATTAATTCACATGAAACAGAAAAGACAAAGAGAATTTGAATACATGTGACAATAATTTATGAGGGAGATGAGCAACAAGTAGTGTGTGGGCATTGGTAGGTAACTTAGGCTCATATTTTTATATGATTATAATGGGACCTTATGTTTCAATAAAAATACAATTTAATTCACATGCCTTTCTATGTTCCCACAATTTTCCTACACATCTACTAGGAAAATTCCAACTATAAAATTCCCCTTCCTCTATTCTTGATGGATGTCCATACCACATTCCAAAGCAACCATTTTGGCATAGGTAAGGAGGATGCTAGCAAAATTTATGGAATTTGGCTTTACACCTAGCAATTGATTTTGATTGATATTTTCTAAATCCTTTTGAAAAATATATTTTGTGCATACCCTAATCATGGTGTTCCATAAGACTACCTTCCTTTTAGAGATTTTTTCAAATAGTTGATATGCCTTGTCTATGCTTCCATAATTTGTATATATATACACACAAAATTATAATATCTAATGAAAATCCCCCTTTCATTATTCTTTGATATATTTATGTACCTTATTGTAAAGCTCTCATTTTGGGATAGATAGGGGGATGTTGGCAAATATTATCAAATCTACATTTACCTATACCAAGTATATTTTCTTAAATGTTTCTAGAGTGTTTTCATTGAATACATTTTTTGTATATCTTAAAATCAATGTAATCCATAAGGACACATCTCTTTGATTAATTTTTCAAACAATTCACATGCCTTGTCTATGCTTCCACATTTTTATACATGTTACCTAAAGAATTTCCAAATATATTATATAACAAAAATTCCCCTTCCCTTATGCTAAGTTATGTAAAATCCCCATCTTGGGCACTAAAATTTCCTTTTGTGTTCATTTAATATCAACTACCAACTTAACTAACCATGCATAATACATGTCTAAATCTAAATTGTTAATTCCAAAGGTCCTTTAGTCATCTTGGCAAAAAAAAATAAACATCACAATTTATATGCTCACACTCAATTCAACACTAAGCTCCTACAGCTAGGGTCATTCCTAGACCTACAACCTAAGCCTCGAGGTTTCGTGATGACCCTACCACATATCCCCTTGGGGAAATCAGAGGCTTCGTAGTTTGCCCCACAATGTCAAAGGGAGTTCAATATCTCCTCTTGTATGAGATATTTGATCTCACTTTTAACCCATGACTATTAATTAAGTACATGTGAGCTATCAACTTAACCAACTATAATATAATGATAATAATTTTTCCATCAAGTGTTGGTTCCATCCAAACATTACCAAGCATCAGTGTACACACATTCACAGTATTCACAAGAGGCATATCATAGCATAATACCAAAGATCATACATAATGGCTATCATGAGCATACCTTCATATACACATGTTGGTTAGATCATACACATCACAAGTACAACAGTGTTTGGATCATACACATATCAAAAGTACAATGGTAATTAGCTCATATCTACATCAAAAGTACAACAATGATTGTATCATACACTTATCACATTTACATTAATGACTGGCTCCAACATATATCACAAATACATAGTGACAAGCTCCAACATACATCACAAATACATAGTGATGAGCTCCAACATGCATCACATACATAGTGAAAAACCTACACTTCACAATGGATGATTAACACATCACATTGGACAACTATCACATCATAATGGCTAACGCATGTCCATAATGCATCCCAGATAGAAATAATATTAGTGCATTGAACACTACACTATGGGTCCTATCCTTTCCTTCGATCTTCTGCAACATTGGAAAAATGGGAAGAGGATTTGGTGCATCCCATACTACACTATGTGTTTTTCCATCATCCTAAGGGTTTCCTCAAGTAGTGAACCTACCAATCCCGATGGATTCTGACTTCAATCGCTTATAGGCCACTGGTGACAAGTCTGTCCACTCAGGAAGAAGTAGCTTCCCACATATACTGGACCTTGTGACCTTAGTGGTAGTATCAACTATATTCTTCACGATCTCGAGTAACACTTGGCATCGGTCACTTCCATGCTTATTAGTGACAACCAATGAACCCTCTCAATACATAGTTAGCCCTAGATTACCATTACCCACATGGATGGGTCTCTACCCGTGCAACTGCTATGGCTATATCATAACTAGGGTAGCCCACTACCTTCACCTCTGTGAACCAGATGAATGTTGGCTAATCCCTAGCAATAGCCCAGACATCGATCATTGGCACAATCCAATGACTGACTGTCACTGCTCAAGTATCTCGATGGTTCACTCTTCCGGGCAAGTCATACATAACATGAATCACAATCACAACCAATAGATGTGCATGCCTATACATAAAGACCTCTAGATATGGAGTTGAATTACATAGACACATAAGAGATACATGGAACCAACATGAGATGGAATTTATCCAACATATGCATATAATCAAATACCCATTATAAAGTAATTAAATCCCTTACTTCATTCTATTTAATAGAATCCTATTATGTATTAAATATAAGTTATTAAATTCCCTTAACTTGATCATACCCATTTTATACCCATTTTAACCTCAACTAAAGCTTATGGAGGAGGAAAGGTCAAACCATTGAGGAACAATCCCAACACATACATATAATCAAATACCCATTATAAAGTAATTAAATCCCTTCATTTTGTTTAATAGAAGCCTATTATGTATTAAATATAAGTTACTAAATTCCCTTAACTTGATCATACCCATTCAATACTCATTTTAGCCTCAACTAAAGCTTACAAAGAAGGAAAGGTCAAACCATTGAGGAACAATCCCAAAATATAGGAGTTATTCCCCCCCTAGTCCCTCCCCCTATGGACTTGAGGCCACAAGGGCATCATTCACCTAAGGATAACCTATGTTTCTGCTTCCAAACATATCAAAGTCACACGTATTTCTCCTCACATAGTCTCTCAAGGATTCCTACACAACGGTTTCCCATAATCAAGGTTTTAGTAATGGTTTCCCTCAATTATTATCGACTGACAATAGGTAGGAGGAAACTTAACTAAGATCACAATATAGTAAGCCTATACTGAGGAACTTCCAACTAGGTCATCCCTATCACACTTGACCTCCCATCGATATTGATCCTAATTCAATTTGAACATCCTAGAATCCTTGCAAACAAATCTTGAGGATATCGTGCAACATTTGGTACCCTAATGATAATACCATATAGTTTATAACATAAGGTTCACTATTGAGGTTCTTATACTCAAGGGATAAATAGATATCTCTACAAGACATACAATAGTATTTATGAGTTGGTTTTATGCTATAATCATTGCCTAAATCCTACTTAAGAAATTTGGCAACACTATATCAGTTAGACCAATGCCTTGAAACATAACCTATTAATAATGTTAATAAATACAATAATATTCCTTGATCTTCTAGTTTATTTTTCCCTATAGTACAACCCTCATATTCTTGTAATAATTTAGTTCATAGACTTAATAGTTTATTCTTACTTTCTAATGCAGGAGCATCCAACAGTGTAGGGAAATCTTGCATCACCCAAAAAAAAAAAAATTCTTTATTTTCTTTAGTTGTTTTGAGTCCCATGATGGCATTTAAGGGGTATAAGACTATCAGGCATAAAAAATAGTGAAAAATAGACACTTACTATTTTTAGTAAGTTGGCTAAAATGGGCTCATATGGATGTGAAAATTTACCCCAAGGAGTAGAGCTAAAAAACATTTTCAGTTGCAAAAGAATCACCTCAATACCCTACACGGTTTGGGAGAAATTAAAGTTTACATCTTGAAAAATTTCTCCAATTCAGCTTCAAATTCATATATAAAACTTTAGAGGCCCCGAAACAACTCAAAAGTGGTTGAATCAACCTACGATCCATTCAATCTTTGTAGAGCTCGTTGAGAGCTTTCCAACGATAAGCAATAATAGCAAATCAGACACCCAGATCAAAAGTTATGGCCATATGAAGTTAGTCCTTGAAAAAATGAATTTCATAAAAACTTCTTCTTAGGCCAGAAATCAAACGGTGGGACATTTGGTGCCAGAACAAAAAGGGGAAATTTGAACTTTCTAGAACATTATAGGGTGGTTATTGTGGAAAATGAAAAGGGTTAAGTCGGGGTTGTAGGAGGTGGCCTTGATAGCACAGATTGTGGCTCCGAATAGTAGATTTTCTTTTCAAAGTTGATTTTTTTGTAATGAATCAAGCCTGTGAGGCTTTAGCATTTAAGCTTTGAATCTGTAATTTCATTTTTTGAAAATAATTGAAAGTGAATCATTTTTCTATCTCGCATATTTTGTGTTGGTATCTGTTGTTGTGATTTTTGTAGGTTTTGGGAAGTGTGGCCCTCATCATGTCGTGTCAGAGCAAGAGTTCTTGATCCTGTAACAGAGCATTGAACATGATCCAGTTGCAACATGGCCTATGAGTGTGGGTTGAGTTGAAGATGCCTCCAAGACTTGCCTAGTATGGCAAAGGTAGAGGCTGAGGTGGTGGAGGAAGAGATCCACCTAGAGATGAAATCAAATCCCTTAGAAGGAAATTAGAAACCTTTCAACAAGAGGTTTGAAGAAGAGATGTGCAATGAGACAAAGATGGTAGTGAAGAGGAAACGAAAGAGGAAATGGAAGAGGAAGAGGAAGAGAAAGATCCAATGGATCCTGGAGAAAGAAGATTGTTGTGAGCGATCTCAAGCATTGGGAAGAGACCTAAAATGGAGGTTTCAAATTTTAGTGGAAATTTGAATCTTGAAGAATTGATTGATTGGATCAATGACATGAAGAATTTTTTTGAGTTTGAGGAGATTGAAGATCCTCACAAAGTGAGATTTGCAAAGAAAAAATTGAAATTTCACGCCAGTATATGGTGGAAAGAGGTCCAGTTAGAAAGAGGAAGACAAGGGAAGGATAAAATTTCTAGATGGGACAAAATGGTGTCAAAATTGAAGAAACAATTTATTTTGGTCAATTACGAATTGGAGTTGCTCAAGAAGCTGCAGAGCTTGAGGCAAGGGACAAGAATGGTGAAAGAATACATAGAGGAATTTCACAAGGTCCTGATTTCGATAGGACATTCTGAGGCAAATAAAGAGAAATTTTCTCATTATATTAATGGGTTGAAGCCAAGCATACAAGAAGAATTGGCACTAGTAAGAATGACCACCATTGAGGATGCTTATCAGTTTTCTCTAAAGGTTGAAGAATGATTGAACAAGAGGTTTGAGAAAAAAAAATGAGGTGGAGGTCATGGAGGAAAGACTAGTGGATGATCATATGGAGGTTGAAATGAATATCAAAAGAAGGGTGAAGGCTCTAGTAGTAGCTGAAACCAAAAAGGAGATAACACCTACCATTCTTGTGGTCAAAATAATGGAGACCAAAGAGGAAGAGGAAGATCTGGATGAGGACCAAGAAGATGAGGCTTCTGTGGAACCTATTTCCAATGTGGAGAAGGACATAGAGCCTATGAGTGTCTTCAACATCATGGAAAGACAAATAGAAGACCTGATGGTAATGCAGGAGTTGCATATGTGGATGAAGATGTTGATTCTTCACATTCTGAGGATATAGAAAGAGGAGAGATTCTTGTTACCAGAAGAGCCTTGGTGAATGAGGAGAAAGAACTAACTCAAAGGAAGAATTTTTTTCACACCAGATGTAAGTGTGAAGGTCAAGTTTGCAATGTTATTATTGATGGAGGTAGTAGTGATAACCTTGTTTCAGAAGAAATGGTAAGTAAGTTTTGGTTGGAGAGAAGAATGCATCTAAACCCATACCAGATTGCTTGGTTGCAGAAGGACCATAAATCCTTGGTAAATGAACAATGTCTAGTAAAGTTCAAAATTGGAAATTACCATGATGAGGTATTGTGTGATATTATTCCTATGGATGTTTTCCATATGTTGTTAGGCCAACCATGGCAGTTTGATCAGCAAGCAGTACATGATGGACATGCCAACACCTATTCTTTGACAAAGGATTGGGTTCGTCAGACGTTGAATCCCTTGAAAGAGGCAAAAGAAAAGGTATGCAGTAATGCAATAATTTGTTTAGTTGATGGAAGAAAGTTCCTAGAAGGTATGAAGCATGAGCATATGTGTTTTGCATTGATCCCTAGAGTTGATAAATAAGATACTACTGAGGTACCTGTAAAGGTTTCAAATTTGTTGGATGAGTTTCAATCTATTATTTCTGATAATGTACCTAAAGTTTTTCTTCTCGTAAGAATGATTAGTCATCAAATGGACCTGATTCCTAGAGCCAATTTGTCGAATAAGGCAGCTCATTATATGACTCCAACAAAGAATGAAGATTTGAACAGACAAGTGCAAGAGTTGTTGCAAAAGGGATTGATCAGAGAGAGTTTGAGTCCATGTGCAGTACCTGCAGTACTAGCACCAAAGAAGGATGGGGAATGGTGGATGTGTACAGATTCTAAAGCCATAAAAAAGATCACCATCAAGTATAGATTTCCCTTGCCAAGAATGGATGACATTATGGATTGTTTGAGTGGATTTCAGTACTTCACAAAGATAGATTTGAAGAGTGGATATCACCAAATCCATATTAGAGAAGTAGATAAATGGAAGGCAACCTTTAAAACCAAGGAGGGCTTGTACGAGTGGTTAGTCATGCCTTTTGGGCTAACCAATGTGTCAAGCACATTTATGCGGCTTATGAATGAGGTATTGAAAGAATTTTTAAGAAAAATTGTTATTGTTTATTTAGATGATATTTTGATTTTCAGTAAGACATTGGAGGAGCACTTGATGCATATTCAAAGAATTTTTGAGAAGCTAAAGGAGGAGAAGTTATTGATTAATTTGAAGAAACATAGTTTTGTGAAAAGAGAGTTGGTGTATCTGGGATTTGTTGTCATAGTAGAGGGTCTTAAAATAGATCCAGAGAAGGTGAGAGCTATCATTGAATGGCCTACCCCAAGGATTGTTACAGAGGTAAGATCATTTCATGGTCTAGCAAGTTTTTACAGAAATTTTATTAAGAATTTTAGTAGTATTTGTGCACCTCTAACTGAAGTGATGAGAGGGGATAGAAAAAAGTTTAAGTGGACTACAAGAGCAGCCAAAAATTTTGATATGTTGCAGAAGAAAGTTATAGAATAACCTGTTTTGGCCCTTCCATATTTCAATAAGGTCTTTTAGGTATATTGTGATGCTAATGGCACTACCATAGGAGTTGTTTTGAGTCAAGAAGGTAATCCTATTGCCTATTTCAGTGAGAAGTTAAATGATGCTAAGAAGAAATATTTTGTCAATGATCAAGAGTTTTATGCTATAATCTAGGCTTTGAAGAAATAGAGACACTATTTGTTGCCAAAAGAATTTGTTTTTATATACTGATCACCAGGCTTTGCAGTATCTCAATAGTCAAGGAAAGTTGAATCAAAGGCACTTAAAGTGGGTTGAGTTTTTGTAGAGTTATACTTCTTTTTTTTAAGCGCAGGAGTGGAAGGTCAAATAGAGTTGCAAATGCCTTAAGAGTTTGTATCCATAAGATCTAGAATTTGTAGAAGCTTGGAAGGCTTGTTTGGAACCTGTTGCATTGGATTGCATGAGATGGTTGGATTTCTTAATCCAAGATGGGATTTTGTTTAGATGAAGCCAATTGTGTATTCCAAGGAGTTCTATGAAAGAGAATCTAACCACGAAGAAGCATAGTGGAGGATTGGCTGGACATTTTGGTCAAGATAAGACCATTGCTCTTATCAGTGAGAATTATTATTGGCCACAGTTACAACAAGATGTGAAGAAGTTTGTACAAAGTTGTAGAGTATGTCAGATGGAAAAAGGAACAAGTCAAAATACTAGATTGGATCAGCCATTACCTGTACCTAAGAGGACATGTGAGGATACTAGCATGGATTTTGTTCTTGGCTTACCAAGGACACAAAGAGGGCATGATTCCATATTTATAGTGGTGGATAGATTTTCAAAAATGGCACATTTCATTCTGTGTCATAAGACTAGTCATGTTGTTCATGTTGTAGAGTTGTTTTTCAAAGAGGTGGTGAGACTACATGTTCTACCAAAGAGTTTAGTTTTAGACAAAGATACCAAATTTGTTGGTTATTTCTAGAGGACATTATGGAATAATTTGAAGACAGATTTGAAGTTTAGTTTTGCATACCATCCATAGAATAATGGACAAACAAAGGTGGTGAATAGGATTTTGGGTAACCTGCTAAGATGCCTGGTAGGAGATAAGCCTAAGGGATGGGATTTGATTATACCACAGGCATAATTTACTTATAATAATTCTGTTAACAAGAGCATTGGTAAATCACCATTCTAGATTGTGTATGGGAGTAGTCCAAGAATTGCTTATGAACTGAGAAAGATGGATAAGGGGGAGAATAATGGATAAGGGGGAGAATACTAGTGTTGAGGCTAGATATTTTTCCAAGCACCTGAAGAATTTTCCCAAAGAAGTGAAGAAACACATCAACAAGATGAACTCACAATATAAACCTCAAGAAGATCATAAAAGGAGGTATAAGGAGTTTCAAGTAGGAGATGAAGTCATAGTTCATTTTCGAAAGGAAAGGTTTCTAGTTGGTACAAACAACAAGTTAAAGATGAAGAAGTTTGGACCATGCAAGATCTTGAAGAAGCATGATTCTACAAATTTTTATGAGGTAGAGTTTTCCTAGTGGAATAAAAATTTCTCCTATGTTCAACAATGTTGATTTGACAGAGTATCATGAGGTTGATATAGTGGAGCAGTCGATCAAAGAACAGTGGAAAATTCTAGCACCTAATTCAGAGAAGGAAGAGATAGAAGAAATCTCGGATAGTCGTGTGGGTAGAAGCACAAGAAATAGGAAATATGTAGAGTACTTGGTGAAATGGAGAGGAAGGCCCCCTGAAGATTCATCATGGTTATCTGAAGCTAAGGTTAAGCTTCCTAGTTTCCCTCTAACTTTTGAGAAGTGACAGGGTCACTTTTCAAATTACCCTAGGTGTCTGATGCAAGAGCATCCAACAGTGTAGGGCAATCTTGCATCACCCAAAAAAAAAAAAATCTTTATTTTATTTTGTTATTTTGAGTCCCATGATGGCACTTAAGGGGTATAAGACTGTTAGGCATCAAAAATAGTGAAAAATGGACACTTACTATTTTTAGTAAGTCAGCCAAAATAGGATCATATGGATGTGAAAATTTACCCTAAGGAGCAGAGTTGAAAAAAAAAATCGGTCGCGAAATAATCACCTTAATACCTTGCACGGTTTGGGAGAAATTAAATTTTTTGTCCTGAGAAATTCTCCAATGCAGCTTCAAATTCAAATATAAAAATTTAGAGGCCTCGAAATAGCTCAAAAAGTGGCCAAACCAGCCTACGGTCAATTCATGTATTGTAGAGTTCGTCAAGAGATTTCCAACAATATGCAATAATAGCAAATCAGGCACCATGATCAAAAGTTATGGCCCCATAAACTTGGTCCTCGAAAAAGTGAATTTCATAAAAACTTCTTCCTAGGATAGAAATCAAACAGTGGGACATTTGGCACCAAAAAAAATGGGAAAATTTGAACTTTCTAGAACATTCTAAGGTGGTTATTGTGGAAAATAAAAAGGGTTAAGTGGGGGTTGTAGGAGGTGGCCCTGATAGTACAGATTGTGGCTTTGAATAGTATATTTTCTTTTCAAAGTTTTTTTTTTTGGTAATGAATCAAGCCCATGAGGCTATAGCATGTAAACTTCGAATCTGTAATTTTATTTTCTAAAAATAATTGAAAGTGAATCATTTTTATGTCTCGCATCTTCTGTGTTGGTATTTTTTGTGATTTATGTGGGTTTTGGGTGATGTGGCCCTCATCACTTTCCCTTTAAACTTAACCTGACCTTAATGGTCATTAGTAAGGTGTCAAGAGATGCTACATAAGATTTAATTCATAATTCAATCTCAACAACATTGTTAAATTAAACGATAGTTCCTTCCATTTATTATGCAATTATATTGAGGTTCATTAGAGCTATAATATCCTTCCTTCATTCACATGATTATTTCCATAGCAAGGTTCTTATCTTTAAGAGGTTGATAGTCATAATACCGTCATAGTAAGCCTTTACCCTCAAATCCCAAGTGGTTTGCCAAGAGTATTAAAAAAATATTTTTAATACATTGGGGATCTAGTGCCACTAAATTAGATCATTATCACTTACATTATTATGCCCAATTTCTCATACTCAATTGACCCACAAATGGTACCATTTAATTTTATAGTTCTAACAATAATAAAGAATCATATAGATATACTTTGAAACTAGAATGACAACCCATTATATATCAACTTAGATCTTTGATTATTAATAACAAACATGTCCCCATAATAGATGTTAGATTATATCCTTAATAATATATCAACCAACAATTACCTATGGTCGCACTCCCTCTTTTGGTATTTATTTTAAGGTGAACTAAGTTAAAATATAAGTCAACATTCAAGGTAGTATTTTTCCAATGATAGAATAATTTAGCAAAGGCGCCTTATTTATGCTCTATAAAATGTGATCACATTTTGTAAAGTTGTAAAACTTTAAAAAAACCATTATATTGTCCATTCATTGTCACGACTAAGGAAGGAGGAGAACATATTTTTAAAATTTAACCCTATGCCAAAAAATTAGCAATATCATGTCAAAGGACAGGTGAGTAGGAAATATGTTCATGCTTTTAAATCAAAAACATGATTGCATTTTTATAAATTTGACTATTTTGGAATCATTTCTTATATTTTTTATAATAGCTCCTATAAATCCTAACCTTAAACCTAATACTGATCAATAAATTTCTAAATATGTCTCTACATCGCCCCAATATCCTCCTACACTTTTGACAATCCGTAGAGAAAGCCATGAGGAATTATTAGGGAATTTCAAACAAAATAAAATTCAACTTGAAAAATTAATTTCATCATCACACCATGCATCACTTGCTTAATCATTAGAATCAATGATGAAGCAAGCTGACTTAGTCATGAATGATGTAGGAGCATCCAGAGCTATAAGAGCAATATTGCAACCAAAAAATTGTTTTATTTTATTTTTTGTTTAGTTCAAATGGAAAATTCCCATGAAGCTTATTTCCTCTAAAAAGTCCTCAAAATTGTTTAGAGCTTTAATTTTTCCAAAAAGGGCTAAATTTAGTGGGGCCTTTATTTTTAGTAAGTTTGCATTGAGCTCATAGGGACTTATAATTTTACCCAAAGTGGTAGAATTCAATCAATCTTATGGTATGGTCATTTTTATTACCCCAAATTGATTTCTTCCATGTTGTGTCACACTACAAATTTTGACTTGCAATTACTTTTAACTTTTACGTTAAGTATATGTTTTTGACATTAATGAATGATTTTATTTCAATTGATGATTAGATGAAATTAGAATACAATATAAATGTTTTGTTAAAAAGAATCAGAGAAAGGTAATGATTGTTACTTTCGATTAATGATTATGATATCATGGTTATTAACGGACTCACCATTTTGATGGCCTTTTAAATTGAATGCAAGAGCAAGTTTTCCCTCCTGGATGGAGAGGGAGAGTATCATCGAAGAGAAGAGCATAGACATTGGTAAACAGATGGGTAAATACCATTTTGGGTTGATCACACACTCACATAGGTTTTGTGTTAAAGCCTGAGTAAGTTGTCAAGTTCTACCCTATGTTGTCAAAGAGTTAATACTTGTATGGTTAGGTCATAAAGATAGGTTGAAAATATTTTTTGATCTTTGGCCTCGTTTCAAATATGAAGCATTAGGTAATATTTTGGTTTTATCATTGTCCTTATGATTTACCTTTTATTGTTAAAGGTTTATTTGATTATTATTCAAATGAATTAATATATATATGAGTATAAATATAAATATATACAATATAATATATTATTAATATTAATGCCAATGGCCTGCATTAAGGGAAGTTGTGGTTACTATTGGCAGTTAACTTACCATTGAATGTTAAGGGAAATAAATAAAATCAAACAAGACTCTCACGTAGAGGCTTTATGCCACTATCGATGGCTATATTTCTCACAATTAAAGAGTTTAAAAATGATTTAATTATGCAATCAAACATGAGAAGAATAAAAGGAGTCGCATGTTTTAAAAGAAAGGGGGGTGGCTATTATAGGAAGGTAGTCACATGTATGGGAAGGAGCACTATTTGTTATTTTGAGATAACAATAATCGTTGGTTAGAGGAGATTTTTATTGCCAAAGTAGAGTATTCATTAGAGTGTTCAATAGTTCTTCATTATTATTATTGTGTTTGGAGTGCATAATATTGATAGTTGAGTTTATCATTAAGGGGATATACGTGGAAGACAGGGCTTAAATTTGATGGCCGTATGATCGTATTTAGAGATTTTTTCTATAAAATACAATCAAAATTTTAAGAAGATTGTATAAGATGAAAGGTGAGATTTTGGATAGACTGTCAAAATTTATATAGAATTATAATGATATATATATTTTATTTATATATAATTTTAATTACACTAAGGTATATCATAATGTTTTAAGGGCACCTTTGAATAGATAACTGTCATTAAAAAAATTGTTGATAGGCAAGGTCGGCCGTCAAATTTAAGTCCCGGTGGAAGAGCAAATTATTTCATACTATAAGCAAGTGGTCAATATCTATAAAGATCAACAAGAGTTTTGAAGTTGTGCTTAGAATATTTAGAAAGTGCAGAAGAAAAGATATATTACAAACATGATTTCATATTTTGTTTTCTTTCTTTTATAATCTAAAGATGAAGTTTCAGATTTAGAAAGATATTAAGAGTTTATATATTGAATATAGGTGAAAGAATAGTTTAAATATACAGACCTATGAATAAAATCTTTTAAATTCTTTATTTAATTTTGTGTAAGACAACAAAGATAGTGTGATTAAAAATAAGTTTTTATTACCTTACTGATATAAGACGAATAGAAATATTCTAATTCACTCACGATAATAAATAGCAAATTGATATATATATATAGAGGGGTATTATATGGTGGGAAATGGTGTTGTGCACAATTGCATAAAATGTTATATTATGATGTTGTAGTTAAATAATTATTTAGTTGTGATACACCTATGAGGTGTGGTTAATCACACTAGGTAATTGTTTGGGGACCACTTGTAAGTTGTATTGTAACATTGGATCTTATTAGTTAATGTGTGAGAGACATGAGATAATAATTTAATATTGGGAAAATATTTAATAAAGTGAAAATTCAGTACCCAATATTAAATGAGAGATCAATGGTTTTGTATTCACATGGTTTTATCTTACCACTTGGTTGTATTTGCGTGACCTTGAGTCTATAAAAGCAAGCACATGTTTAGCTGTTAAGATTGGTTAGGTGAGTGGGCTTTCATTATTGAATCTTTCTGAAGAGTGCATATGTGAAGCATGGCATGGGATGTGTGGATTCATGCTTGGACAAATGGAGGATGCATTGGAGAGGCCTAATGCTTCAGAATTATTCATGGTAACTCTTGTAAGTGCATGTATTGTTTATTTTTTGAATAATAGATGGAGTATATATATTTTTGGAGGTTGCGTTTTTCCCCGTTGAGGGTTTTCCTAGGGCATATCTTGTGGCTTGTATATTTGGTCTATGCATTATGATTACTTGAATGCATGATTTTCCCTCATGGGGTTATGTAGGAAATGGATTACGAATGTGAGTATGATGCATTAACTTCTAACATTATATATATATACACACACATAAGAGCATGCAAATATTATTCTGAATACACTTATAAATTTGTATGACAAGCTTGAAGCTTAAACTACTTATTTTGGTTATAAGTAATCAGATTATTATTATGCAAAGTTATTAATATGGGTTAGTGTTTGTAAATATGTATTTTTCTTGCATAAATAAATAGATAATATGTTGTAGATTTATTAGCATTATAAAATGTGTTCGTGAATGAAGAAGAAAGCATAGAAAAATCAAAAATATTTATGAAGAATTTATTTTGATATTAGTGAATAAAACTCTTATTTACTTGTGTTTCGAGTTGTTAAGACCTCAAGTGATAGATAAAGAGTCATGATTTAGTGTCATTATCTGAATGTATTAAAAAGTTTGTAAAATATTTTTAAAAGTCTTTTGTTTGAAAAATAGGAGAGTTTTACACTCTTAAAATAGCAAAAACATATGAACACATGGCAGTAGCCAAGATCTGAGAAATTGTGATTACGCAATATGAATGTTCATTGTTAAGAGTATTTTTCTATAACCTTAGTCATTTACCGGCTATAGAATGATATGCATGATTGATCTTAAATCCTTATGAAAGTTAGATAAATAGTCAAACAAGTCAACTGTGTGTTAAACCATAGGTGAGATGTCATTTCCAAGTCAAGTTAGAGGTATGTGATCAACTCACGACTACATTTCCTATGGAAGTGTTTATTTTATTAAAAAAATTGGCTAAAGTAAGGAAAAAGTATTTGCTTGCATTTAGTCGGTTTACAGTGTTCTATATTTCATAATCCAGTCAAATTTGTCATACTTAGTTAGAGGATTGTCTAAAGTTGTATAATCGATTGGGTTATCCAGGACACAACACTAGAACTCAAATGGCATAAATTTATTGGTTTCCTTTGCATATGATCTTCATGAAGGGTAAGGCCACTTCCACATGGAAGGTGTGCAGGGGATCACCGGTCTATGGTTGGAGGTAAAGCACTCGAGTGATGCTCTCCCTCTTGTAGATGAATTTACCAAGACTTGTGAGACAAATGCAGAATTCCACATATGGAAAACTTTATAACACTTCTAGTGTATTGTAAACATGTTTATTTTAGATGCAATTCATTTATGTAATGATAAAGAGAAGAATATAATAATTTCCCTTATTGAAATTGTTGCATTTCAAATTCAAATGATTATAGTTTCCACTTATTTATTGTTCATGTAAAAGAAATGTTATATGAAAGTCAAAAAAATTTACCATCGATTTTTAGCATGTGAATATTTACTTTCTAGTTAATTCATTAAGTAATTTTAGTTATGAAAGTTAAGTATGTTACATGTTGTCTCTAGCTCGAGTATGATTCCATAAAGATGAGGCAAAATATTGAGCCACTTGCAATGTGTTAGGATGTCTTTTTGCTAAGACTCATTATCCTTAGTCAGAATGATTACAGAAGGATAAGTTGCATAACTCGTGATACAACAATGATACACTTCTCAAATGATAAAATTGAAGATCAATACATAAAATGAGGTTGAAATGAAGTACAATGATAAAAATAATGCCCTCCCAATTGTCCAAATATTCAAGTAATCTACAAGATACCCACCAAGCAAGAACTAAAATAAAAATATACCTAGGATAGAAATAGAAAAAATTGCATGGATAGCCAAATAGAGCTTCTCAATACCTTTCCAATACTGCAAGAATCACAAAAATTGAAGATCATGGCAAAAATTTATGAGCTCAAGAGCCAAAAACAAGATTTGACTTCAATCAGCAATAAAATTTGGAAAGATGACCTGCACCACCATGAAGTACACAAAACCATCTTTTTGTCGATATCTCATTTCAAAAAAATTGATATCTTGGCAAAAAGTTATGCTTCGTTGAAAAATTCCCTATTAGGGCCTTCGAGAGTTCAAGTTGGCACTTGGGGGCTGAAAAAATATGGCACTTGGTCACTAATATGATCGTAGGGTTTAAAAAACTTATACAAAAAAAAATTCACCATCGGTGGCGACATCGTTGGGGTGGTTACAATTGGGGTGGCGGGCCATCGGCCACCGCTTGGTGTAGCCCCCTCTATGCTTGGTCATGGTCAGTGATGTGACCACATGCCCAAGCACCAATGTCGATGTATACAAATAAATCATCAGTGATAATAATCTTTTAAAATCATAGTTTTTAAAAAAAAAACCTACAATTAAAAACCAAATTTGTACCACAAAAAGATTGATCATGTACCATGCTTATGCCAAAAATGAAGTCAGCAATACATAGAAGATGTCGAGGAATATATCACCCACAATGTTAACCTATTATGCATTCCTACTAGCCATATAGTGTGTCCTATTAGGAAATGTAGGCAGAATTACCAATTAAATGAAGATAACAACAATTAAATAGAGGAATTAAGAATAACATGAAATAGAAAAAGACAACATGATTTTTAACGTTGTTCACCCTATTCATCGGCTACATCCACCAACAATAGTTCCTTTTATTATCAATTTCTAGCAAATGAATTTACATTAACTTGCAACAATAGCTACAATTTGCAACAATCATTTAACCAACGATATCCACTACTTTGTTTTCACCCACGCAGTGTTATGTGTGTCTATTGCTTAAGTCTACAATCAAAGCTCTGTCACCAAACCGTGACTATAACTTCACGTTGTTGCTCATGCACCTTGCAGAAAAACCAAACTCATTTCCACATGACTATACAACTCCATCATGCACTGGCTACAGGCATTCCAACTTGTGGTTGTTTGAATTCTCACGTGCAACAATAACTATTCAAATTTTGGGCAGTTTTCAACCATTATAAATGTATTTTCAAGTATACTTTGGCAGCGAATTTCTTATTAAAATATTAACTGATTTTTGCTTCAGAGGTGTTGCCCCCAATAGCCCCCACTGGGGGAATTTCCCCTAGACCCCCACCATGGGCTCTGCCCCCAAGTCCTCACTAAGGGGATAATACCCCATGAACCCTACAAGAGTGGCTTCACCCCCTTGTATTCCCTCATTGATTGATTTGGGGGGGGTAACGTGCCAACAAAAGTGGGGAAAATTTAACCAAAAAGTTTGATCAAGCTCACCATAACAACACGTCCTACATATAGACCATATGAATGTATGAATCTGTATAGTATAGAAATATGGCGATAGGTATAAAAATCCCTCTAATTCCCCTCAAATAAAAGTGTATATTTTATGATTTGACAATCAATCTTTAGGTCAGGCCTTTTGAAAGTAATAACTAGGGTTACCAGATTTGGCCCAAAGTGCCCCAAAAATTTAGTTACCTCCTAAATCCAACAATTGTAACCCTCAACTTGAAACCCTTATAGATTAGACAAAACATAACAAAATTTGATGAAACAAAAGGAAAACCTAACTTTCTTTGATGCCTTAGATTCAACTGTGAGGTCCTTAAAACCTCAAAATGCACCCAACAAAATATTCAATCCAAGATGAAACCCTCATAGCTGGGAAGGAATTTACAACACTAGAGTTCTAATACCATGTAGGAGTAAATGGTGACTCCCAACACCACCAAGAACAATTGCTAAACCAAAATAAATTTTGCAAGATAGAAAATGGAAAGAATAGCTTGTTGTATTATTAGTGCAAGTTCAATATATTGAATATGTAATATACATATGATTCCTTGCTTATAAAGGCAAGTTGTGAGATAGAATTAGAGTAGATGTTGACATGTGTCTTAATCTTGTATAATGAAACAACTACCTCAACAAATATTAAATGACTTAGAACACAAGCATTAAATTCCAAAAGATAAGATAATATCTAGTGACAACTAACACTATCTAGAAAGATTCACTCCTAGTACCTAAGTGGAATTAACATGTAAATAGGACCTAGATAGGTAAAACACCTATTTACACCAACAAGTGTAGCCTTTGTCAGGCTTGTAATTCTTAAGTAATGTATCAGGGTACTATTTCCAATCTTTCCACCAAGGTTTACAAGATCAAACTCCAACTTTGTGAACCACACTTGCAAGAATAACACCAATAACAGTTTCAAAAGTTTCATGATACTGATTGGATAGGTAAAACTTTGCCAGAATTTAGGCTAGGTTAAAAATATGGTAACCTTAGAAAAGATGTTAGAGAGGGTCTTAACCCCCTTTTTAAAAAATCTTGAAGTACTGACCCATGGGGTCTTAGCAAGAGGATGCTTTTGACACTGAAAAATAGGAGACCACCAAATAGTTTGTCAATTGATAAAGAAACAATTGTAAAAGCTAATGTCATTCCAAAGAAGTCAAAGTTCATAGCTTCCCAAGCTCTCCAAGTTCTTTTCATCAAAAAAGTTCCTTAGATTTGGATGGGCTCTTTTATTATGAGAAGGGTGTGAAATCTAATCCCCTTCCAAACCGATCTCCCAAAAGGGATATCAAAATAAATACCAAATGAAGTGCCTTATGGAAAATTTGTAGGATTCAAAGTTCTTTCTTAAATATTGGTTACAAGCGTGTGTGGGTGCATGCATCCACTACTTAGGTTTTTTTTTATATGCATATGTGCTTCTTCTTATTATGCTCTGCAATCCCTTTGTAGTCTTATTCGTCTCCATTTAGAGTTTCATTTTGTTGTGAAATGCAAACACGATGACTTACAATGTGGTGAGAAAGAGCTACAAGTGCAGTAGTGGTGGCTCCTACATAAGAACACATTTTTACAATAAGTGATGCATTCATTGCTAATGCCAAAGCTTATATGAATTCATTGCTCTAGGGTTTTGTGTCCTCCAAGCTTGTGGATTTGTTCTCTATTATCTATTTATGTTTTATCCTTTTAGCAATTATGTATAAGGAATCATATACTTTTTATTAGGGCTTGCATTACTATGATATTGAATATGAAATATATGGATTGATATGATATAGAAATGGCTAAGAAAATGTGATCTCATGGAGTGTTATGATTGTAGGGTATGAACAAAGTGGATTCTGTTGAAAGGGATTTAGAAAGTTTCAAACAAATGCTATTGGCAAGTGCAAAGCCTAATTGCACAAACTTTGTTGGCATCTTTATAGTTTGTGCCAAGGTGGGAACTTTCGAATAGGGCACAAATATCTGTCAAAACAAAAAGAATAAAGGAATTTCATCAATTGGTGTAGTTTAAATTGCCCTAGTAGACATTTATGCAAAATATATAGGCATAGACAAGGCACGTGAACTATTTGAAAAAAAACCTCAAAGCTTTATGGTCTCATGGACTATAATGGTTGTAGGATATACACAAATTGGATTTTCTAAGAAGGATTTAGAAACTTTCAAGCAAAGGCAAAACAAAAGACAAGGATTTATGACTATTTATAAACTCTTAAAGTTATTTATAAATTTCAAGGGTTGTGGTTTAAAATAGGAGAACCAAAAACCATTTGGATGCATTGCTACTAGGAGCATAGAGCACAAAGCTACCATTGTTGCATTTGTAATTGAGGGAATGAACATGAATGAGTAGACATAGAATATGCTTTATTAGCCTAGGTGATGGTAAATTCCATGTTAAAATGTACTATTTCTTTCTTATGACTATACCATTCTAGATGTTGTTAGAGTTGTGTGAATTGCAGTTAGTCAAATTTGAGTCTTTTATACTATTAATAATGTTGGATGTTACTTGCAAGTCCCCACTCATGTTGTATTAACAAAGGATATTGATTTGAAATAAATACAATTGCATCTCCTACAATAGTCCTAAAATTTCAAAGGTCAGGATTCATTCTCCTATATATTGCAATTGAAATATGTATTCTACATAAGCACATGATTTTTCCATATGCCTTGCTTTTAGTATAGGCACAAATGTCAAGGTCTTTCATCTGCTTTTTCTCTGAGCAAGTGACAATGTTATTGAGGAGAGTTAAATTTCCTTTTAGTGTTCACATTTTCTCCTAGTAGTTTCCCAAAGAATCGAACCTGTTCTTGTATCATGTTTGGTTGCATTTTATGCACCATTTTTGGCTAGAAGGAAATTGGTTCATATGATTTGTGAAAAGAGGCAAATAGTAGGACGAAGATGAGATTTGATATGCTTAAGACGAGTAAGAATTAAAATTTGTAAGATTGAGACAAACCATAGATTATAAGATAGCCAATTAAAATCAAATCTATGCCTAATTTCATGGTCTTTAAAATATGAACTTTAAGATGCCTTAACTTCTACTACTACCACTTCCAAACTAGTCAAGTTTGAATATCATCACCTAAGGCTATATTTACTAGATCACGTGGATATTAAGATAAGCTCTATTGCTACAACTCAATGTATTTAACTTGAAATACCAACAAAAATAAGGTACAAAAAATGTATAGCATAATAGCATCGTATTACTAGGCTTCCTTTTTGAACTAGATTTCAAGGTATATATGGGGGACAACAATCAAAGCTTTGAGAAAGTAAAAAGTGTGTATACAAAACCACTATTGACAATAGCAAATAAATATAGATTAGAGAAAGTCACATAGAAAAGATGAAAAAACTAGAACATACAAGTTTTTTAATGTGTTATAAATTCTTAATACATAGCATAATGTTTAGGGGGATGTGTGGTGGTATTATCTTTTGGAGGCCACATCTATCCTATGATGTTTAATAATTATCATATTTGATATGTATGTATGTATGTATGTATGTATATGTATGTATATGTATGTATATGTATGCACACACATATTTTACAAAGTTACTAAGGCTAGGAACCCTTGTGGAAGTTGACACAGTTGATCCATGTGGCTCTACCTCTTGATGATTATTTTGCACAATGTCAAATGTAATGATCAAATATGGGTTGTAAGGCATTGCCCCATACACCATGAGGGTGTTGAGCCTCTACTTGTGAGAACCCATTGATTCACATGGGAGCTCTACCCCTTTAAGGACAAAGGCACATTGTAACACTTGAGAGTATTGTAAATTTTGAGTAGACTAGAATTTTGGCCTATAGCTATCTAGGGTCTTGGCAAAGACAATGATGGATTACACAACATACAATCTCTCCATATTGCTTGTGCCACTAGAAATGTGTATGTAGCATTAGGTGGAGATGGTGTAGACCTTTGGAGAGTATTCAACAATACTACAAGTCAAAAAACATGAATCAACATTACAACAAGCCATAAAAATGCACTTAATAGCATCACCAAAATTATACTTGAATAGTATATCTAAATCATACCAAACTATGTTGTAGACCAAAAACTTGTAAAATAAAATCATAAATCACAAGGATCACCATTGTTAGGCAAGGCCTACAATATAAATAAATCCCAAAAAGAAATGAGCTTGAGTTGGGAGCTCTTATAAATTCTTAAATAAAGAATTCATATTTGCTTGTTTAGGAACAAAGGCTTATAAAATTTGCACATATTTAAGTAATATTCTATTCAAGGAAAAAGTATCACAAAAGCTAAAAATATATAACCCAATTTGCACAAGCTCAAAAAAACAAAAGATTGACGACGTAGCTTAGTATGCAAAAGGGTAAATTATTATATTATCATCATATATTCTTAATGGGCCTCCAAATAACTTATCTAGCACTTGCACCTAAAGGAGGTTCAAGGATTACACCGATAGAAAATTATGTGTATGCTAATATGTTAGAGAGTATGTGTTTGCACATGGATGTGCTGCAAATTCTAGTTGCATGTGGCTAGATTAAACAATTAAAAATAAGTGTCAAATAATGGAATGAAATAAATTTGGACAAATCTAGATTTTTTCTTTAAAGAAATTAAGTATCATTTGATTATGAAATATTTGCATACAGATTTAAAACATAAACCAATGCAAATGAAAATAGTTGCCATCAAATTGACAAGAAATACTGCACAAATAGAATGTTCCCATCTAGTTGTCAAATCAATATTTATCTGGCTTTTATGTGATAAATGTGAATTTGGAGGCTTTTACTTGATATTTTAGAGGATTTTACCATTAAACTGCAACTGGTTTACCATTAAATGGCAACTGAAACTTGTTTTCCAACAGCTCAATAGTGGTTTGCAGGCGTGAGACTTGTTTCATGCTCAAATCCCACACTATATGTAGCCTATCGGCTAATAAGCATTGTTCTTAATGTCAGATGAATAATGTCGGATGTATAAGCTTATAGAGAATCTTAAACAAAATTATTAATAAACAATGACCTTCAATAACAGAACTACGACACCCCCCTTCTCAAATTGAACATTTAACTTTACGTCCAAAGTTTAGCTTATAACATGGCATTAATGCATAACTAAATTATCCTTTGCTTATTTATGGTTGAATAAATAAATAGAGCAGCCAAATGTCAAGCCCAACTGCTAGTTCATAGAAGGAAGATTGCGTGAAATCGCAAAATTGAAGAGAAATCAATAGGACAGAAGTGTAGAAAGCTATAATGGGCTGAAATATGGTAAGAGTTCAAAGAAATTATTTCTTGAACAGTGGAACGTTCTCATTTTATGGGAGTATATCTTCCCCGAAGATAATGGATAATTAATCTGCAAGCCTAACAAAAAGAAAAGTACTCGTTTAATTGAACGTACGAGCTTTATTAAAAGGATGTATCTTTCTCCAAATTAATTGAACATTCAAGCTGGATCACTCTTGTAAAAAGGCATTAGATTAGGTTCTGCTTGGCAACACATGCATCTTTATAGTATAGACAGCTTGAACTGTCCAACTCTCAAAATAGATGTTAAAAGCAATGGGACAACTAATCACTAGTTATAAACTTATAATTGATGTACCCATCTAGACAGGCTTTTTTAAACACGAAGGATCAGCGTACCTTTGTACACCTCCTTTTTTAAGGTACACGTTGCAAACAAATTAAGATATGCCTATTCAACAGCATGCAGCATCTCTCAAGGTAGGGTTAGTTAGGGTTAATAGAAAATTTGATACTTGTACACAAATAATTCCTGTAGTTAGGGCAATAACAGACCATCATAACCAGGAATTGTATGGAATCAATTTTCAAATACTAGTGAAAGATAATCAAGAATAGCCTGGAACTGATGTTCCTTGCAGCTCCACAAACAATACTTGTACATTTGCGAAAGGATTTTTCATGCATCTCTATCTCACAAGGGTTCCAGACATTCTCATCCTTCATACCATAAATTGTTTTCTGCAGGATGGCATCAAGAACTGAAATAGTGCCACAATCGAATGAAGATATTGAAATCACACTCTTATTGAAATGTAATATTCATATACATAAACATGGGCAGAACAACTTGCAAGGCAAGCAAATGAGAGATGCCTTTGTATGTAACCATGTCATCTGAACTTGCAAAACCAACCTTCAAAAATCTGACCAACAAGTGAAAGGCATTAGGGCAACCCTACCATTTGTTCCATATCATAATGTCTGAAAATATCATATTCATAACTTAAGTAGTATTAACAGGAAGAACAATCACTCCATTGCCCAAATGATTTACACTACCAAATCATCAATGGGTCCATGTGGATGCACTATAGCATCATCGTCTTGGTTTAACTAACTTCTAGATGACCATATAAATGAACCATTATATACAATCTAAATAGTAAACTTTAAGGATGAATAAAGTATGCATGAACATTGTAAGGCTAGCCTATAAAAATCCAATCAAGGCTGCAAATCTTGTGATAGCTTCCTACGTGACAGAATTGCATACATAATTATGTAAAACACAAATGAATATACAAATAAGAAAAAAGTCTCGCATCAAACCATACTCAGTCAACATTGAATAGAAAATCAATCAAGGTATAGAAAAAGTCTATCGCCACAGCTGAGATCAAAGATAAAATGAAAAACCAAGAACCGCTTTCAATAATAATGGAATATGAACTGCCATTGATCTCTAGGAATCTGGCTTGCAGAGGGGCACAGACTGACTACAACTGACTACAAAAATAAAACTTTTCCCATTCCCAATAAGGGCAGGGCTATTAAATGCTCTTAAAAAGACATAAAATCACCAAGTTTCTCAAGAACCTAAAAGATCTCTCAATTTCACAAAATTAGTCTTCTTCCTCAATAACTTTAGTACCCAATCCCCTAAGCCCCTCAGGTGGCACCTCAGCAACTGTAACAAGTGAATACAACTCCTCTTTAGCATCTTCTTCAGGATTGCGCTTCCTTGAAATTCGAACCCTAATCCTTCTGGGCACACTCCTAATACCCCTGCTCCAAACAGCTTTGTTCAATTTCACATCCACCCTTACATCAGTAGTCCCCATGGCCTTCTGTGCAAACTTCCTGATCTCCTTTACGGCTTTTGGAGCCATTTTCTTGAAAGTACTGCAGAAAAAAAAATTGTATGTTAATTAATTGCATTTTGATATCTCAGTTTTCAGCATTGACCAAATATGAATTTATTGTTCAGCAATTTCAAATCTTGAATAAATAAATAAAATTAATTGTTTAATATGGCTGAGATATTATAGATTAGATGTGTATTTGACTAAAGACAAACACATTATTAAAAATGGACAAAAGAATGGTTTTACCAGCCAGAACTAATCAACATGTGACAGCAGTCATAATCTAACACATGTAACACTTAAAAACTGATAAGATGCGGCTCCCTCAAGGAAGGTAAAAGACTTCACTAAGTTGCCAAATAATATCAATCATTGGGTCCTATGGAAATTATAATTAAGCAACTCAATATAATCCACTTCTTTCGGCAAGAATGGGGTATTTGCTCTTATCAAGCCTACCAAAGGTGAACTACACGCAGACAGGCAGATATCACAATACACAATATATAGGGATCATAAGGATTAATTACAGTCAAGATCCCCAACAACCATGCCAATTGACATAGTAGTGAAAATTGCAACTCACAACCCACACATGTTGAACAGCCGAACAGCACAGCAATCAAACCCAGTCGTTGATCAGAAAAAACATGAGTTTTTAAGATCTCGCCAATTATATGGATAATTCAATGAGTTCCAAGCACATTGAGATTATTTGAAAAACTATCAAGATTTTTAAAATAGTTCTAAATTTACTTCACTAGTTTACGTTAACTCAATTTTGACACTTAAGAGGCAGAAAAAAGCAGAGCATATGAAGATTGAAAATACTCTACAAATGAAAGCCACATTCTGTCACATATACTCAGTCAAACACCCTCTCCACTTGGGTACAACAATTTCCAGTTGCAAGTAATTGGATTCTACCACACTTTTGTCATTTAGTATCTAGGAATGCAATGTTTTGTAGAAGGGCTGAGATAACACTTGTAATGCAACTTCGTTGGCAACAGAGAGAGAGACGTCGCTATTAAAATCATCAATAGTGACCTCTAGGGCACAACGAAAATTGCGATAGAAAGTCACTCATATGCAAGGACCTAACAGTAACTACATAATTGGATTGTAAAGGAGTTAAGCTCACATTATCCGGAAAAACTTATTACATGTTCGAAAAACTTTAATTAGAAAAACACGCTAAAGTAATGAATTAAATGGACGCTTCCCTTATTAACATGGTTGAATGTTAATGGATCCAGTTACCTTATGAATGAGTACTCATGGAGGGATCATCTTCAAATGACTAAAAACATAAAAATCATCAGTTTCGAAATTCTTAAATTACATAAAATCATAAATCAAGAGACAAAGGACTAAATTTGAGGGTTGTTTGAAATCTGAAACAAATCCACCATAAAATGCAATGAAATCTCTATCTACGAAAGACATCTGATGCAAAAAAAGATATGGAGATCGGAATTTTTTTGTAAAGGGATTCAATATGACATAAACAAATTTACATCCTATGTATATAATATTTCAACGAGATGATTAATAGTAAGAAAAAAAATTGTTTTGTCTTTATAATCTTAACTTACCAGCCATGGAGGCGTTTATGCAAATTGATGGTATATTCTCTTGTGATGACTTCCTCTCTTCGGCTTTTGCCCTTGTCTCCCATGGTTACTGCCCTTCTCCACAACTTTCAGAAAATTTCAAGGTCGGACATGCAAGGGTTTTTGTAAGGCTAATGAAACTGTGCTAGGGTTTCCGTACGCGTATATCTAGGCCGTCGGTCGCATCAGGTTAATAACTTCTTCCGCCGTTGATGTCCTTTAACTTGACCCTGTTAAGCATCTATTGTCCTGGTGTTTACATACCCATGTGTTAAAAAAATCACCCAAAATCTATTGATACGGATTTATTAATTTCTATTTGTAGAGAACAATTCTGCATATTACTATTTTTAACATAGAGGTTAAGAAAATTATATTAAAACAGTAATAGATTATAAAGTAGATCTGTCATAATTTTAGAAATTCATGAAAATCTAGAAGAAAGGAGGAACTTTCCAAACTCCATACACATGGCAAAAGTATTTATTCTCATGAAGACTATACATGTTATTAATATTGGAAGTTTGGTGCGCTGGTTTTGTTGTGTTGGCAAAGGCGATTTTCCGATTTCATCTCTTGGGTCCCGTAGACTGGCGGGTCTTGTGGACGTAATTAAAATCATTCATTCATTCATTCATCAATATTGGAAGTAATGTTTGTCTTTACATTTCAAAAATTGGAACAACAGGGCCTAAATGAAGAAGGCGAAAATGAGCTTTTTGATGTGGTGGGAAAGGTAGGCAAGGTTGGCAATGATAATGGAAAGGGTTTTGGAAATAGGGGGGCTTAGTCCAAGGAGTGAGTCTTAGGACTTAGGCAAGTTGTTTATCAAGCAATCAAAATCATTGGAGGCGGGAAGCTTGGAGGAGTAATTTAAGATTGGTAAGCGGTTATCGATGTTGTCGATTGGAAATCTCAATCTAGAGATTTTAGACGACATCCCCTATTTTCATATTCCAAAGGGTCTCCTCAACTTGAAGGTAGAAAGGCTTAAGAAGAATTTGGTTATTGTAAAATTCATTAGATTATGGCCATTTATGGAGAGGATTAAATCTTTGATTAGCCAAAAACGGGTGCGGCCGTGCCCTTCGCCAGAGGTTAATCTTATGGCACTAGTGTTTCTTCAGATAGTCCTCAATTCAAAGTCAGAGTGGGATAAGGTATTGAAAGGAGGTCCCCAATTTATGGGCAATGTTAGCTTGTATCTTCACCCCCGATCTTTTGGCTTTGATCCCCATAAGGAGTTGATTCAAGATTCTTCTTTGTGGATATGGTTGTACAAGCTTCCTTGGGAATTATGGTCAGAGGAGATTTTTTGCTTGATTGGCAACTCGCCTAGGGAATATGTGTATTGCTCCAATGCTACAGGGGGGAGGCAATTGGCTAGTTACACCAAGATTTGAGCTAAGATGGATTTGAGTAAACCAATCAAGCATTCTATCAAGCTAAAGTCCATTTTGGGTTAGTGAAGTATGTCTTTGTTTTAGGTGTTTTCATTGTTGGAAAACAGGTCACCTTGCCAAGAACTGTGAGGAGCTGGGGGTAAAGATGGGGAATGGAGGTCATACGATGGGGAGATTGGTCAACCCCTCCCTCCCTTGGAACGTACTTTGACACCAAAGGGAATTAATTCACCTCCATTCAAAAGTCAAGAGGAGGTGAGCAAGGTCTAGAAGATGTCGCCTCAGACTCAACACGCTCTTTGGGTTATTAATTCATCCCCCTCGATGATCCCCAATTTAGATCCTATTGAGTTGGAGTAGGGTATTGGTGAGCAGGGGTTAGAGGAAAAATAAAGAGGGGAGGAAAGTGATACTAGGGTAGGCATTGAGTTGGAAGAGGACAAGGAAAATGTTGTAGAATAGAGTATAGGAACCATGAGAGGAAGAAAGGTAGAGGGGAAAATCCTTTACCTGTAGATGCAAGGATGGAAAACAATAAAGGAAGGAAGATGGAGGCCATCAAGGCTAAACTAAAGGCGTTGGAGGATCTAGAAAATGGGACTTGTGCTTCAATGAAAAAATATGTAAAATTTGGAGGCGAGCACCTCCCTATCCCAAAGAAGCAATGAAGTTGTTAAGTTGGGATTTTCAGGGCCTAAATGGCATGGAAAATTGCCATTTGATCAAATGACTAATCAAGATGATCAATCCACTTGGTAAAATACTCAATGGTAGTGATGATGAACTAATGGCCACTAGATGAAGAGGGGTGAATCTTGCCAATGAGATCAAGGCTCCATTGAGAAAAGGGCCAAGAAGTAGTAATAGGCTACAAAGTTTGTGATAACTGTGTGTGCATTATATCTATGTTTCTTCTAGAAAGACAATTAATTATTGTATACACCTAAAAAGGTCACATCACGATAGTCTGGTAATTAATTAAATATTTTTAATATTTAATTAAATCTTTGAATTCAATCTACGTATAAATGAATCTAAATAATTTATTTATATTGTTCATTCTTTCATTTTGATTAAATAAATAAGTTTATTTAATCACTTTTCTTATCCATTTCTTAATTAATTAAATAAACATTATGATTTATTTATATTAATTATCATATATAATCTTGGCTTGAATATTTTATTCAAATAAAGATTAAATATTCTTCTCTTCTAAAATCTTCTAAATTAAATATTCCAAATATTTAATTAAATCTTCTAATGTCTATTCACATCAAATATTTCAAAAATATTTTAAATCCTCAAACTCACATAAAATTAAATAAATTTATTTATTTAATTTGGATTATCTACAACAACTGTGAAACAACTTCAAATAGAAAATTAACAAATTTCTCTGTTTTTGAGCAAAGTTGTTCCTATGGGTTGAAGACAAACCTCCATTCTTCTCTCCAACCTCCCAACATCTTCCATCTTCCTCTCAACCTTTCCATCTCTCACCATTCAAATTTACCAGACAATCTCACAGCCATTGATCTTTGCTAGCCAGGCTCTTGCCTGCAAAAAGCTATAAAAAGGACTGTCGGGTCCTTGAAGAAAAGGAGAAGCTCGTATACAGGAAAACTATAGTCAATCAACCTTTTAGCATCCATAGCCTCTAGAATCATAGCATAGCATAGCTTAGCATATTAGCATTCCATATCATAGTCTATCAACCTCATATCATAGTTTCAATAGCATCCATAATCCACAGCTCCTGTGTATAATTTACAGCCCCTGTGCATAATCTACAGCCCCTGTGCATATCCGTAAACCAACATTTCACTCCACTAGCATATAGGATAGAGAAGTACTCTCCCTTTGCATACTCATTCTGCAGATTATCATTCTAAGAAGCTTTGCTTATACAATCTGAGAGCAGCAGTTTTAGGCGAATTACTGGAGATAGAGGACAATGGAACGAATCTGAAGAAGCTCTGTTTGATTTCTTTGATTTCATTCTATTTAGCTTTCTTTAGAACCATTATACTCACGAGCTTTCTTTCAAAGAAGAGCCCTTTCTCAAAGGCACAACCACAGTCAGCGTATCTGTTCTTCTTATATTCCCCAACCTGCAATTGAATATTCTACTAGTCTGAATCAATTTTTGCAATGGAGAACTCAATCACATTAGGCATTTATCACAAATCCATCTTTTTACGAAGCTATGATCAAACTTCATAAAGTGTAAAATCATTTTTCTTGGTCTTTTGTTTAAATTCCCGCAAACAGGATTTTCATCCTTTCAATTAGGGAAAACACGAGCTAAAGACTAGAACTCTTTTAAGTCATAGAATCTTCATTCTATCCTGACTTTCATATCCATCAAAAATTGCACTATTTCATTCTTTTGATCAAAAGTTAGTAGAATTTGGGGCAAAGCTTATGCCTGTTGTCACGAGATCTCGAAAGCACATAGAAAAAGACGAAAGAGAGTACCACAAGCAAAATGGGTGATAATAGTGAGAAGGAAGAGAATCCTTTTCATACTGAAGAGATAACGGAAGAAAAGCTTCAAGAAGCAGAGCAGGATCCCCAATTGAACATGTGAGGGATCTCTAAAATATGAGTCTAGAATTCGCTTATGAAGATACCTACTTAATGCAATTGTTTCCACGAAGTTTGGGTGGACAATCCATGGAGTGGCTTTCCAAGATCACTCCCCCCATCAAAACCTTTGAGGAGTTAATAAATCAGTTTATATCACAATACGCCTACAGCATCCAACACCAGATAACCATGCTTGATCTTTGTAAAGTGAAACAAAAAGTAGGGGAATCTTTCACTGCGTTTTTGCAAAGATGGAGAAGATTGTTTACACGATAGTCCCGTCCTATTCCTGAAAAAGAAAAGATGGATATCTTCATCAATAGCCTAGATCAAGAATTAAGCTACAGGATTAATCTCCATTGTCCTCATAACTTTAAAAAATTGATTGAAAATGCAATCACCATTGAAGGGGCCTTAGTCAAAAGAGGAGTAATAAAACTTGATAATCCAAGTTCATCTAATCATAACAACAATGATAAAACAAGGTTTTGGAATAGAAATAAAAATGTTGTCAATGATGGTATAGTGGATGCAAACAATCTACGAACAAGATCATCTATCTTCAACCTATCAAGTGCTCCACGAAACGACCAACAAGGAAATACCAACCAACAAGGAAATACCAACCAACAAGGAAACAACAATCAACAAGGACAAAACTCCAATCAAGAAAACATGACCAATCAAAACAACAAGGATAATCGTGGTAATTTCAAAAACAATCTTGGCAATACTCAAACATCAAATCTACCCAGACCTCCATTCTTTGCAAATCGACGAAATTTTACCACTTTGGGTCAATCTCTTAAGTCTGCTCTCAAGGAGCTTCTCGATAATAAGGTTATCACCTTACCACCACAAAGAGATTATGAGCCACGAGTCAAACCACCATCATGGAATGACTCGTATTATTGCAATTATCATCGATGTAAAGGTCATCGAATAAATAACTGTCAAGCCTTGCGAAATCTAGTACAAGATTTAATTGACAATGGCACCATCACAATTGAAGGACATCATACCAACGACGATCATCAAGCATTCAAAGATCCTTTACCAAACTATCAAAAGGGGTAAACATCAGATACCAAAGCAAAAAGTATAAATAATGTTGAAGACAACATAATCCACCACATTTATGCAGATGATCAACAGGTTAATGTTATCAAAATCAAGGAAAAACAAGAATATCAATAGGTTAATGTGACTACGAGAGGAAAAGAAAAAGTTGTCTTAAAAGGAAGTTCATCTAAGGCAGCTATTCCTCCTCCAAATCATTATAATCTAGTTGATCAACTAAGAAAAACATCAGCTCAAATCTCCATCCTTGAACTTCTCAAAATATCCCCCGTACACAAGAATATTTTAGAAGAAGCTCTTGTAAACACAACTGTTGACACTGATCTAGATGTAAACAAATTTCAAGCCATGGTGGGACATTTGTCTTCCCCCACTTGTCTTTCATTCTCCGAAAAATATGATGCCTCCATGACACATCTGCATAATTCATCGCTTTATCTTGAAGTCATGATCCATAAACACCGAATCAGATGTGTCTTGATAGATGGAGGATCCGGTTTAAATATTTGTACCTTAAAGCTAATACATGCTTTAGGAATATCAGAAAATTCCATTGATCCACGAAGGAAAATATCTATCAAAGCATATGACGATGAAGAAAGAGCTTCTAAGGGACTAATAATACTACCTATCAGAGTGGGACCTGTTGTGAAAAATACCTTTTATCAAGTTCTAGATCGTGATCTTTCCTATAACATACTTTTGGGTCGTCCATGGATTCATGATATGCAGGCGGTACCATCAACGTATCATCAATGCCTCAAGTTTCCGTATGATGGACAGGAAATAACTATACAAGTTGACTACAATAGCACCCAAACTTGTTCAAATCTCCAAGCAACTCAAGATGCCTTCGTGTCGCACAATAGGGAGGCTCTTACTGCTTCTTCTTCCAACCTACAAGGCCAATTGCAAGAATTGACAAAGAATCTTGACACCAAGCTACATTTAAAAGACAAAGGAGTAGGTGAATATTTGCTATGCCTTTCTAGCTTACCTCCTTCTCTGAGGTCACATGGTCAACCAACCCTATCAAATCAAAAGATCGCAACAGTCTCTACATCCCAAACTTTTGTGCCAATCACAAAGTTTGATGGACAATTTATTAAAGCTAACACTACCGAGGAAGAAGCTGAAGATAGGGACATCCTAAGCTGGTTATACAAAGATGAAGATGAATCTGTCTTGCACATCAAGTTACCTACCGAACAATATGGTAAAGGATATACTATCATGCAAAGAATGGGCTATGAAGGAAATGGTCCTATAGGAAAAAGAAAAGAAGGAATCATTGAGCCAATTCAACCTATTTCAATACATCCAAAAGATATAACATTTCTTGGATATGGTAAGGATACAGAAGAGTCAACTTCACAGCAAGTACAACAAACTCGTGAAGGAGAATAAATTTCAGATAAACCCCATGAAGATGCCACTCTACAAAAAATTTATGGATCAGTTTTCCAATTGCAGAACAGTTTAGACACTGATTCTAATGAATATGAATGGGACACCATCTATAACAATGAATTTTGGAGAGACAAACAAGTTGATACCATACGCAAATATGCACCCATTCTCATACAAGGAGAAAGCTCGGGAACATAATCACTTGAATTTGAATCATGATATGACAATGACTCAACTGAGGATGATTCAGATTTTAACGAGATTGATAATCGACAGGAGAATACCATCATAGACCTTGTCCATCATGAAAATGACAATCATATCATGACTTTGAAAGCTCAAGACCTTACCCAACCTAATGATCCCATACCTTTAGTCTATCTGGAACTTATTGATTGGGACAATGATGCACCTATCCATATCCCTACATTCCATGATGATGAGGATATTGTAAATTTCCTTTGTTCATCTAATCAAGAAAACAATTGTTCCATCAAAGAATCTCATACTCAAGATTTTGATAGGGAGGGTGTCAAGTCTCTTAGCTGCAAAATAAATGAAATAAAAGATGGATCTATCGGTGAAAACTGAAAAACGGCAGTGGTAGATCACAACAAGAGAAAAATAAAGAGCGAATATGACGGTAAAAAACTTTTTGAGGCACTGAAAGATGAGAAACTTGACACTCTTCCCAAAAATTATCAAGAAATATCTTCTATTTTGATTGAGCCAACAGAATCAATCAACATAGGTACAAAAGAGCAGCCAAAAATCTTGCAACTTGCAGCATCATTAACAATGGAAGAAGTACAGAAATTTACAGAGTTCTTGAAGGAGAATCAAATCAACTTCACTTGGTCATATGACAATATGCCAGGGTTGGATCCTAATCTGATAATGCATCATTTATCTATTAACACAAGGGAAAAACCTATGAAGCAAAAACTCAGAAAAATGCATCCACATGTTGCATTATTGGTTAAAGAAGAGTTAAAGAAGCTTTTAGATGTTGGATTCATTTGGTCTATTGACTATGCATAATGGATCTCCAATATCATACATGTTTCAAAGCCGGATGGAAGGTTTAGAATTTGTACAGATTTTAGAGATTTGAAAAAAGCATGTCCCAAAGATGACTTCCCTTTACCAAACATAGATATGATTGTTGATTTAACTGTTGGCCATGTATTCATTAATGGATGGATTTTCAGGACATAACCAGATAAAGATTGCACCAAAGAATCAAGATAAAACAACATTCACATGCCCTTGGGGTACCTATTGTTGGAATGTCATGCCATTTGGGCTTAAAAATGCAGGAGCGACTTATCAAAGAGCAATGACAACAATTTTTCATGATATGATGCATACATTCATGTAAGATTACATCGATGATCTCCTTGCCAAATCTAACACAAGAGAAGGACATCTAGAAATCTTGTCAAAAATATTTATCAGAATGTAGAAGTTCAATGTTCGACTCAATCCAAAGAAATGTGTCTTCGGTGTTAAATCTGGAAAACTCCTGGGATACATTGTTTCAGAAAAGGACATAGAAGTTGATCCAAAAAAAGTACAAGCTATAATGGACATGTCGCCACCACGAAATATCAGTCAGCTTCAATCACTACAAGGACGACTACAATCCATCAGGAGGTTTATAGCTCAACTAGCAGACAAAAGCTTACCATTTACACATCTATTGCATAAAAATGTCCCATTCAAATGGGAGGAAAAGTGTGAAGCAACATTTAATCAGATCAAGCAATATCTCATGAATCCACCAGTCCTAATTCCACCAGTTCCAGGAAAGCCACTCATATTCTATATTTCAGCAACAGTAATATCTTGGGGAGCATTACTAGCACAGGAGGATTCTACAAGCAAAGAAAGGGCCATATTCTATATCAGCCGAACTTTAACAAGTCATGAACTAAACTACACTTTCATTGAAAAAGCTTGCCTAGCAGTAGTGTTTGCTTCCCAAAAGTTGTGACACTATATGTTGGCTCATAAAGTTAACCTGATAACCAAAGTCGATCCACTAAAATACCTCTTAAGCAAAGCTACCTTAACAGGAAGACTTGCAAAATGGGTAATGATCTTAAGTGAGTTTGACATTCACTATGTAGATCGAAGAGCTATAGAAGGATAGGTCATAGTAGATCAGTTGGCCGAAGCACCTTTACAAGAAGAAAACCCAATGCATATTGAATTTCCTGACGCAGATGTCTTCACAGCAACAATTAAGAAATTATGGACATTGTACTTTGATGGATCTTATACACAACATGGCTCGAAGACAGGGATTCTTTTTGTTACACCTAAAGGACATACCATTCCAAAATCATATCAGTTGATGTTTCCCTGCACAAATAACATAGTTGAATATGAAGCATTGCTCACAGGAATGAAGATAGCATTGGAATGGTGGATTACAGAGCTGTAAGTCTATGGTGATTCACAACTTGTCATTAATCAAATCAATGATGATTATCAGACTAAAGATGACAAGTTGCTACCTTACAAGAACATGGTGGATGATTTTAAAAAGTATTTTGTGGCAATCAAGTTTTCACAAATCCCAAGGATTGATAATAAAGCTGCAGATGCAATGGCTACAATTGCTTCCTTGTTACAATTATTAGAAAATAAAAAATGGTACGAATTCTTGGTGGAACAATTATTTTCTCCCACCTATGATAATCCTAAGACCCAATTCATATGCCATTTAACCAGTTTTGATTCACCTTTATATGGCAAGATTTATACCTATCTGAAAAATAACATCTTACCTTCGAACTTATCTCGAAACCAAAAAAGGAATTTCATACGCCAATCATCCCGTTATACCTTGATCGCCGATATCCTTTACCAACATGGTCTTGATGGTACGCTCCTTCGATGTCTTGAATGTGACGAATCTGAACAAGCCTTACAAGAGGTTCATGGTGGTATTTGTGGAACTCATTCAAGTGGTTTAACCTTAGCCAAGAAACTTGTTAGAATGGGATATTATTGGCCTACCATGGAGAGAGAATCTTTTACTTTTGTCAAGAAGTGTTATAAATGCTAGATTCATGGGAATCTTATTCATGCACCTGCACAGGAACTACAGCCTTTCACTCCGATATGGCCTTTTTCTCAATGGGGAATAAATCTTGTTGGTAAAATTCATCCTTCATCATCAAATGGGCATAAATTCATCATCATGGCTACATAATATTTTACAAAATGGATCGAAACTATTCTTTTAACAATGGTGACTGGTAAAAAAATCTCTTCATTTATCCTGAATTACATCATCTGTCGATATGGAATTCCTAATTCTATCATCACTGATAATGGGAGGCCTTTCAAGAATCAAGATGTTGATGAACTTTATGAAAGATTTCACATTCAACATAGGTTCTCTACACCTTACTATCCACAAGGAAATGGTCAAGCAGAAGCTTCAAACAAAACAACCTTGAAAATCTTGAAGAAGACGGTAAATGATGCTGGTCGTGATTGGCATGTTCAGTTAAATCCAGCTTTGTGGGCATATAAAACCAGAATTCGCACACCAACAGGAGCTACCCCATATGCCTTGGTATATGGAGCAAGAGTGATCTTACCATTGGAAGTTGAAATACCTTCGCTTAGGGTCTCACTGAAAGGATTGATAAATGATGAAGACTACCGAGTATCTCGTCTGCAAGAGCTAGATTTGTTAGATGAAAGACGTCAACATGCAGCTGATCATTTGAAGGGTTATCAGCACGTTATGTCCCATAGCTACAATCACAGAGTTAAACCATAGACATTTCAAGTAGGTGATTTAGTCTTGAAAGAAAATCCACAGAATCAGCAAGACAAAGAAAAGAAAGGAAAATTTGAACCAAATTGGCTTGGTCCATTTGTCATCATTGCAACATACGGTTCTAGAGCATATCAGTTATCTACGTCAAAAGGGGATCTGTTTGAAGAACCAATCAACAGCATTCATTTGAAGAAGTTCTATATCTAAATCATAAAAAAAAAAGAATTTTTTTTGAAAAAATACATAAAAAACAGAAAAAGTCCTGAAAAAATACATAAAAATCTGAAATAGTCCTGAAAAAATTGCAATAAAAACAAGTGGTGAAAACCTGGAAAATAGGCACTACTTGTGATCAAAATGGGCTCCTCTATCTATTAGCTTATGTCTTGTATTCGCTTTACAAAATCATCTATCCATTTCTATCATCTGTACATATCTATCATATCCATATCATGCAACGGGAATCCTTGTGTTTCATCATGGCTTGATGAAATTTGCACATATCCATAATATTTAGGTTGTGTTTACACTGAGGGCAGAAATACAGACTAAACAAGAGAGGGGCAACAAGCTTTTAGAACATCACAAACGGACAAATGATGGATTGACAAAATGCAACATACATTGATGCATCAAATCAACCACAACATCAAAACAATCACTCAATGCCAATGAAATCAAACAACATGGTCAAAACAACGTTAAATCAAAACAAAAACATCAATGTTGATAATCAAGTTGGATGATCTTAATCTGAATAATGTTTGGAATACTTTAGGCAAAATTTGAATTGTTGGTTGATTTTCTATCATATCTCTAGAGCAATTCCATGATGTATTGAACTAGAAAAGCAAGGAAGGAGTATGATTTTTCTTTGTCTGTTGTTTGTGAGTGAATCATTAGTACTATGAAAATTGGTCGTGAGACATGCTCTACTAAGTATCATTGATGACATTTTAGAATTTGCATGGGAAATGGGTTAACTCTTGTCTGTTTATGCAAGCAATACTCAGGTCATCTCGGTTTAATTATACCTAGATGCTTGTATTATCTTGCTATATTAAAATTCATGAAAGCAATACTCAAGTCATCACTAGTGCTAACATACCCTTTGATGCTTGTATTAACTTTCAACATTTCAATGCTCTATGATGACACAAAAAGCACAAATAATCTCTTAGAATGGCAATATCCTGCATGGTTAGTATAGATTTCATTCATTTTAGAATTTGAATTTGACATTTATAGATTTTCCCAAAAGCTGGCAAAGTATCAAAGTTTCATATCTTTCCAATAAACGACAAAGTATATTTGACATTCACAAAAACATCATCACATACATACATATTTGCATCAGAAAATAATAACACGTACATCATAATCCTCACATCACTTTCGTTGCATTTTCATTTTCACCACATATCATTTTGTTTGTTTCCATACATCATACATCACATCATAAATCATATCATAAGCATCATGCATAAATAAAATAGATATTCATCACATAATAAAGGTACACATACTCATTGCACAAACAAATCATCGCTGCATATCATATATCTCAAAAATGAATGTCAAATGTACAAAGATGTCAACTATGCATGACATAACATCATCAAAAATGGGACCATATTAGTATGTATACAAATGTCTCAAAAGGGTATCAATAAGACATCATGCAAAATGCACTACGAAGTGCTATCCTCTGATGTTGCCAGTTTCGGCTCTATCCCACCTGCCCCTGATCCACCTCGAGGTCAGTCTACATGTCTCAATCACATCTTTATCCGCCTGTACAAGTTGCGGAATCAACCTTCATGTCTTTGGGAATTGCTCCCGTAACTGCAAGACGCTCAGTCTCTCCTGTTGAATAGGAAGAATCATCAAGTCAAAACAACATCAATATTAAATCATCACGACAAATAAATCAAATCTGAATATCAACAAACTATTTATTTTTCATCATCATGAAAAGCAAATTTATCAAAATCCTATTTGTTTTTAACAACTTTAGAAGCAAACTTATCAACTATTTGTTTTTCATCATCATGAAAAGCACATTTATCAAAATCCTATTTGTTTTTAACAACCTTAGAAACAAACTTATCAACAAACTATTTTTTTCATCATCATGAAAAGAAAATTTATCAAAATCATGTTTGTTTTTAACAACTTTAGAAGCAGACTTATCAACAAACTATTTGTTTTTCATCATCATGAAAAGAAAATTTATCAAAATCTTGTTTGTTTTTAACAACCTTAGAAGCAAACTTATCAAATAATTATTTGTTTTTCATTAACTTGAAAGCAAATTTATCAGCTACTATTTGTTTCCCAACAACCTTGGGAAAAAATTTATTAGACAAACATTATCAAATCAGGGCAACGCAATACGCAAAAATCATAAGGGAAAATGACATGGAAAATGACATTTTTAACCTATTTAAAGGCAAAATTGGGGCATTTTATCACATTCTATTATTGCAGGGGCAATTTAGGTCATCAATTTTCATCTCACGTTTTTTTTTTCATGTCAATTTCTTCACATCATCATTTTCAAACGATGAATCGACATCTTAAAAATCATAAAAATCAAAAAATTCCAACAAATCTAAAAATTCAAAAAAATTCACAAAAAATCAAAATCTTATTGATTCATCGTCTGAGGGGGCATATACCTATCAACATTCGACAATCAGCATCTAGGGCAAATTTCAAAATTCTTTGAAGCAATGCCTAAAACACATCACTTCAAAGAGGGGCAAAATGTATACACCTAAAAATGGTCACATCACGATAGTCCTGGTAATTAATTAAATATTTTTAATATTTAATTAAATCTTTGAATTCAATCTGCATATAAATGAATCTAAATAATTTATTTATATTGTTCATTCTTTCATTTCGATTAAATAAATAAGTTTATTTAATCACTTTTCTTATCCATTTCTTAATTAATTAAATAAACATTACGATTTATTTATATTAATTATCATATGTAATCTTGGCTTGAATATTTTATTCAAATAAAGATTAAATATTCTTCTCTCTTAAAATCTTCTAAATTAAATATTCCAAATATTTAATTAAATCTTCTAATGTCTATTCACATCAAATATTTCAAAAATATTTTAAATCCTCAAACTCACATAAAATTAAATAAATTTATTTATTTAATTTGGATTATCTACAACAACCGTGAAACAACTTCAAACAAAAAATTAACAAATTTCTCTGTTTCTGAGCAAAGTTGTTCCTGTGGGTTGAAGACAAACCTCCATTCTTCTCTCCAACCTCCCAACATCTTCCATCTTCCTCTCAACCTCTCCATCTCTCACCATTCAAATTTACCAGACAATCTCACAGCAATTGATCTTTGCCAGCCAGGCTCTTACCTGCAAAAAGCTATAAAAAGGACTGTCGAGTCTTTGAACAAAAGGAGAAGCTTGTATACAGGAAAACTATAGTCAATCAGCCTTTTAACATCCATAGCCTCTAGAATCATAGCATAGCATAGCTTATCATATTAGCATTCATATCATAGCCTATCAACCTCATATCATAGTTTCAATAGCATCCATAATCCACAACCCCTATGTATAATTTATAGCCCCTGTGCATAATCTATAGCCCCTATGCATATCTGCAAACCAGCATTTCACTCCACCAGCATATAGGATAGAGAAGTACTCTCCCTTTGCATACTCGTTCTGCAGATTGTCATTATGAGAAGCTTTGCTTATACAATCTGAGAGCAACAACTTCAGGCGAATTACTGGAGATAGAGGACAATGGAACGAATCTGAAGAAGCTCTATTTGATTTCTTTGATTTCATTCTATTTAGCTTTCTTTAGTTTAATGTTGCATTGGACTGTTTTTGTTATCTCATTTTGATACTAACATTTCCCACACACAATTATTAACATACTATAATGCATTGTGATCCATGGTGGGTTAGTAATATATTGTTAAGATATTTTTGGCTATTACCATAGCACTAGTGTAGGTGTCCTAGATATCATCATGAGGTTATTTGACTGAAATAACATCCTCGTTTGAGTTAAGGCATCATAGTAGTATATCATCAAAAAACATCAATTGAGGGTGTGGCCAAAAGAGAGTGAATCAAGATGAAAATTGGAGGAAGTTTTTGCATTGGTTGGTGATAGGTTAGGTGGTAAGGTTTGATCATAAAGATAGGTGTAAATGTCATGATACCGAGGAAAGTTGGGACCAACAAGTTTATATACAAGCTTAGAGTTAGGGGCAATATATGTGGGAACAAATAGTTTCTTGACCAAGAATTTTCAATACTAGCTATCTCGTGGCATATTTAGGACTAACCCTACAATGACCATGGTGTTAGCAGCTCTATCATTAAGGTAGGATATCTATTCAAACTATATGTGTGCAAAATAATCCTTAAAGTTGTTGACCATTCATTTGTAGGGGATTAGTTTATCATCCTTAGTTTGGTATTTATTATTAAAAAATTATTATGAGCTAAGAATATCCATATACAAGGATATATTGGATGTTCCAATTGAATTACTATTTTCAAAACCATGAGCAAGGCCTCATACTTTTCAATGGTATTTATGCATGAAAACCCTAATCTAAAAGCTTTTGGTATGAGATATCCCTATAGAATGATAAATAAGATTCATGCATGCTCTAAACCATGACTAATGTAAAATTCATCAAAGTATATTTTCTAGGTGTGTGCACCATAAAGTGAAAATGGACTCATCAAGAAAGTACGTGATTCAATGATGATTTTCTATGAGAGGTGCTTTAGCCGGTTGATTTGTCATAACCTATTGCTTGACTACTTTTTATCTACATACTCAATGTCAAGATCACTTAACAATATCAACCATTTATCCATACAACATATGAGGGAAGCTCTAGATAAGATATACTTGAGTGGGTCAATTTTAGATATGAGCTTTATTTTATGGCTAAGCATGTAGTATCAAAGCTTCCACGAGCTAAAGATGACAACTAGGCATGCTCATTCCATGGTGATATAATTAATTTCATATCCCATCAAGGTTCATATAATATAATAAATGGTGTGTTCATGGCCTTTTTTATCACGTGTTGTGAGCACCCTAAAGGAAACTACTATAGTTAATATGTAGGGTAGTAAGGGTTTTTTTGGGATAGGTGCCATGAGAACTAGTGGTGAGGTGAGATATTCTTTGATTTTGTCAAAAATATTGTTGGCATGAATTGTTGGAGAAACAATTAAATGAATGCAAAAGAAAAATATTTCATAAATAAATATACACATTAATTCCAAAAAATATCATAAAAAGAGAACCAAAAATATACAATGAGGTCCTTGTATTTGTAGAACAAGGAGGAAGAAGGAAGGTATGAGTAGACTACTAAACAACCCTCTAAGAAATGTGGAACATGCAAAACACTGGGTATAAATGTGAGTACTTTTGTAAAACCCCTATGAGTTGGTGTACAACAAAATAGAAAACATCTAAGTGAGCTTAAGCTAGTTTGAATAGGTCTAGTAGGAAAAAGTAAACTAGATAGGTAAATAAAAAAAATCACATTAACACCCCCACCCTTAAGCTATACTTAGGGAGAAATATAATCACCAAAAAATGAGTCCCAAAAACTAAGTTTGATGAGGTACTCATGTACAAATAAAATTCTCTCAGTAGCAGAGTACAAGAGAAACCTTATGGAAAAAAATCCTCTCCAAAAAAGAGAATCAATACAAAGGAAGGACTAAAGACCCCCCAAGGGAATCTTCCTTCACCCCAATCATATAGCATAACTCAAGATAGTGAGGAGATGCTGAAATTTTAGTGAAAAATTCTACAACTTTCTTTTGAGTAGACAAATAATCTAAGGAGAGAACACCATCGTGGATGATTTATCAAATAAAATGCATGTGTATCTCAATGTGCTTTGTCTTCTTATACTATAAAAGATTGAGATAAATGTGAATGAAATTACGTATAGTACACCAAATTATAGTGGGATGATCAAGTGGTAAACCAAACTCTATCATAAGTTTTCAAATCCATAGATCCTCTTGGCTAGAAAGTATTGTACCTCGATTCTTATCCTCTATTGATGATAATGTAGTCTGTATTTAATTCTTTCAAGACCATGTAATTGGACAAAAACTAAGGTAAAAATACAAACCCAAAATTGGACTTCTATGATTCAACATCACTAGCCCAATCTAAGTTAGTGGAGTGTACCATCTGAGAAAATCTTGGTGTGTACTAAAGGGTAAGTGCAAGATGATGAGTCCACTTTTTTGACAAAAAGTGGAATTTTTTTCTTGAAAACCATAGTTTTTCATAGCTAGAGTAAAACTTTGAAGCACTTACAGATAGAATCTTAAAAAGATTCTATCAATATGAAATGTAGGATTTTGATTCTAGTTTTGAAATACGTATTTTATTCTAATACCCAGATGATGCAAGTTAATTTTTATATGATGTAAAAATATTATTTTTTAAAGTCACTTTTTTAGGGCCAAACTTCCAATATACTTGATAATACACTTGGCTAACTTCCAATAAATCTCATGAGGATCATGGTAAAAGTGAGATAAAATCCAAAAAACAAAGGCGATACAAGGATGAGTGTGGGTCAAACATTAAATATTTCTACCTAACTATGTAAACAAAGTAGCATCAACACTAGGTGTGGTGCAAGTGGCAGTCAAAATGACACTATATTGAAATGGTGTGGAAGCAAACTTAGAATCAACTATGCTAAACTGATAAAACAATTCAATGGAATAATTTCACTAATATATGGAGATTCTTTATAGACTACAAGACTTGAAGAGCAAGGAACTAATGCATAAGCCCAAGGATTGCTACATCAATGTGTGTTGAATATCTTGAAACATGGATAAGGAACTACTAGTGAGAATCAAACCATCTACATACAATACGTGTATCAAAAGATCATCTCCATGTCTTTAAATATATGCTTTTTTATCCAAGTGGCAACAAGTGAAACCAAAAGCAATCAAGAAACCAACAATCTTCATATACCAAGACTAAGGGGCTTGTTTAATACCATACAATAAACAATGAAGCCTACAAACAAGTGAAGATTCGTACACAAATCCTAGAGGTTTCTCTATATAGATCTCCTCATGAAGATCATTATGCAAGAAAGTACTCTTCACATCCGTCTAGAAAAATATCCATAGATATAATATACGACAATAAAAGGTATAAAGAAAATAGAATACATCTTGGCTGTAGGGAGAATATCTTAGAGTATTCAATACTATCAACCAATGAAAACCCTTAGCTACAAGATATTTCTTATAGCTTTCAATAGAGCCATCAACTACAAACATGGTGGAATACACCCACTTGCATCAAACCATAGTTCTTCCCTTATAAAGAGAAACTATATTCCATGTGTGATACTTCATCAAGGAAGAATACTCATCTACCATAGCACAATCCTACTCTATAATATTTAAATCCTCTAAAAAAGTGTATGGATTAGTAGATATAGCATGACTCAAAGTACTAGTGTTAGAATTGTGTGAGTGAGTGTGATAAGAACTCATAGGATCGCCAACTAAAGGTCCAACCTCCTCAACCATATTATAGGCCCATAGAAATAAAAACTCAACCTCTCAAAAGGGGATACTCTCTAAATACCACTATCAAATCCTCTCTCGAAAACCATTCAACAAATAGCAAAGATTTTAATGCAAAACAACTATGAAGCAATTTCCATTAATTCAAACTTGCACAAATGACTTACAAACATCCATATATCTAATTATATCAGATATTACAGTCAATAAGACTGATATACATCTGTAAAAACAAATTATAATCATATTTTAAATATGAAACTACTAATCAAACATAGTTGCAATTTCGCTCCCTTCACTGCAAACTTCAAACAACAAAAAATTGCACTTGCAATCTTCAATTTTTGGATGAATCCACCTTCAACCATGGAATTAATCTTCCATTTTTTCTATTAACACTCTCTTAGACCTGCAAAATCGTGGATTCTACCTTCTTGCTTCAAAAATCCATGCTTGGGAAGCACCAACGCCAATTTGGCAGCAACAACCCCTTGAAAATGACCAAAATAAAGCATATAAATTAACCCCTTCACACCTTTCTTGTAGCTTCCAATTGGCTATGCATGGAAATGGATAAATATTCTTTCAAAAATTAATTTAAAATCATTAAATGTTAAAAATGAATCTTTTTGTAACCTCCATCCATGATTTCCCAAGAAAAAGCAGTCACTTCCTCACAAATAGGAGCCCTAGAATAGAAAAAGACAAACCACTTGCTCTTGGGCATCCAAGTTTTTCATGCAAAAGTTTAGGAACAATAAATTAGCTATCATAACTTGTAAATCCCCAAATCCCATGCCCAAGAAGGCATATATAAAAAAAATTCCTTGAAAATGCCACAAAAATGAGTCCAAAACACCATAAAACTGCAACATAACAACTTGGCCAAATATTTATCAAATATTTTAGGCCTTATTACAAAAATTTATTCACCTACAATATAAAAATACCAAACTAAAGAAAAAATTAAAATTAAATATTTTCTCATTGATGCAGGATTGCTAGTCAACCGTGGATGCTCCTGCATCAAACACCCAAGGTAGAAAAATTTTGTGAGCTTGGTCTCACAAAATGGAGTTAGATGGTAGGAACATCCTTTTAGGTTCTAAACAACCTTTAGCACACTCCATTACTGAATTTGGTAACGCTAATGAGTTCTTTCTCCTCTTCTAGCACCTAGCCGAAACAAGTATCCTTCTCCTCTGACAATTCTTCTTTGCACTCAACATCTTCAATGTGGATTCATCTACACCATAAACCAACAACCTCCACCAAATACAACTCACACTCTCTTCCAATATTGTGGGATTCAACCACCATAGTCCAACCACCTCCACCAAAATTCATTTGCACTAAACATTGCAACACCAAACAAATCTTCTACATACCAAACATCACTAGCAATCTCTGCTTGAACCAACTTATTCAAATTATGCAAATCACAATCTTTCTAAATTTTAACAAAATATGAATCAATTTTATCCTTTGCTACAACTCTTTCATCTACATCAATTCTACTCTCATCTTCATCATAAAAATGAAAAATATTATGTATTACCTCTTTCTCTACAATCTTTTTCTCACCACTATCTGTTGCCATATCTTCTTCACCTTCACTTCCATTTGCACTTTCATTTTCCAATACTTTCAAGTCCTCTAAAGGACACTCATTTGTTTTTGCAACATTATTTTCCTCTGTGATTGTTGTGCTTTCTTTTTTCTTCTCATCCTCTACTACAATCTCACCATCTTCCTTCACATTATCCTCAAAGCATACTTTTTCAATATTTTTTCCTTCCTCTTCACCTACATACACAAGTATGACATTTTTTTTGCCTTTCTTCTTTTTCATTTCATCAAAAACCTGTCACACACTCTCAAACATCAACCTCTCATGTGTAGATTGCCTCATGCTTAGTGATCTATCTACACACCACACACATTCCACACCAAGTCCTGATGCAAACTACCTCCTATTATGCCTTGCATAACCACCCCCATTTTATTCTGGAACAAAATGGGTCCCCCTTCTTCTTCTTTTGTTTTCTTCTCTCTTGGTGTTTTGGTCCTTCAATTTCGAGGATTGATCTTGGTTTGGCATGAGCCTAAATGTTTATCTTGCTTACCTAAGTGATTCCCCCAAGTTGCTCATTGAAAACCTTAGGTTCTGGGTAGGTTCAGGTTTTCTCCCTAGTTCGGGATTTTCCTGCTGTAGACACTAAAAAATGTCCTAAGTCCACAAGCGTCATTTTTCTTGGTCGTTGTCCTTCGATAATTGAATAACTTTAATTATTCAATTAGGTTTGACTGCATTCCTCTATTAATTAAATAATTTTTCATTATTTAAATAATTCACCTTCTCATCTTTATTCTATCATGATCAATTAAAATTATTTAATTGTGTCACTAATATATCCCTTTCTTCAATAATTAAATAAATCATTTTTTATTTTTTATTCTTCTATAATTAAATAATTGTCAAAATTATTTAATTGTGTTTCATTCCTCTCTTTTGGACAAATAATTCAAATTAATTATCCAGGTCTAATTTCCACCTCCCCATTTAATTAAATTGATTAATTTAATTAAATGCTCATTTTGTAATTTTATCTAAATAAATAATTTGGATAAATTATTTATTTGCCACTTGTCATTTTCCTCCATTTTGAATAAATTATTTATGCACCTCCACCTAGTCAAAGATGCTCTGTCATAATCCCCTGTCATAACATTCATTTTTGTCATAGCCTACATGTCTTGCATGTTTGTCATAGCTTTCAGGCATCATAGCCGTCGGTGTCATAGCTTTTCCATGCATGGCATATTCTTGGTGCATCAATTCTGGACCGTTGATCTTGGCATCTTTTCTGAGACTTAATCTCAACCATCCATTTCATAACATCTCTCTCATGCATTCTCATCCACTAATCTTGGAATCTTTCTAGAAGATTAATCTCAACCATCCATTCGAATGGTTGTCTATAAAAACAACCTTCCTTCTCCATTTTCAACATAACAGCTAATTATCTCCAACTTTCTTGCTACCATTTACAAGTTTTGCACAAGTGTTTTAACAAATCTGAGGGCAAAGTTGCATAACAAGAAGGAGAGCAGGAGAAAGAATCAACCATAATGGGGAGTGATTTCTTTTATGTTTTGCATTTTTTATTCTCTCTATTATTTGTTTTCTCTTGTTGGATGTGGTTTAATAGCTTAGTAGTGTTGGCTATCAGTTTATCTATGTTATTTGATTTTTAAACCCCATCTCACATTTGGTGAACCCAACATGAAACTAGTGTTTTGTAGAGAAATTTGTGTTTTATTGTTTCTTTTTGTTGTTTTGCAGGTTACAGCCAAGAATTCATACGAAATCCCGTCATCTTCTTTTGAGTACAGAAAACGGTTTGAAATTTTGTTAATATTTGAGAAAGTTATGGGTGTTTTAGTGATCTCATCTTTTTAAGATTTAGTTATTAAGACCCGAATTTTCTTTTGTTTATAGCGTTTTTTTCTTGTATGATTTTGCAAAAGGTTTTGTGGGTTTTGAAGCTTTATGTCTTAGCTTTCCATAGATATCTACGATTTAAAATTTTGTTTAGTTTTGAGAAAGTTATCACTATTTTTTGTTTTTTGTTTTCATTCAAATATTTTTTGGTTTACTAATCTTTTGTTTATAGCGTGTGGCTTTGGAATGGGGCTCCCAAAAATTGCTTCTTTTGGAGCAACAAAAAAAAATTGAGCTCTTAGTTTTTATTTTTCTTTGATTTCTTTTTCTTAGTTTAGTTTAATCTCTTCATTTTCTAGTTTAGTTATTTACTGACTTTTAAGTTTTAGTTTGGTTTTTAATCACTTGCTCTAACTTAGTTTTTTGCAGCTTTCTCGTTGGTCCAATACATTTATGAAACTACTAATTTGTGGTTTTGCAGCTCCATTAGTCGAAGACTCATTTCTTAAACAATGTGTGTGATTTCTAGTTTAGAAACACTTCTTTTGGTGTATTAAAATGAACATGTACTTGATTCTATCTGACTGTGCTTGAAGGTGGTAGGTGATTATGCTCTCACCTTGTGAAAACTAGGTGATCAAAAAACCATACCCACCTTATTTTTGTCACCCTCAAGACTTAGTAATCAAAGTATCCTCTCCCCTTGTGCTTTCGGGTGATCTTGGGTGTAAGAGAAATGATTACTAACTATAGAACTTGGGTCTGTTTTGGTGGGAAAAAGTACTCACCCTAGGATGACTCAGACCAGTAGCACCTTGAACCCAAGGGACTTCCAGCCGGTATATAAAAGTGGATTCTTGGGGAAAGCCCAAGAATCACGTGTATGGTTCCGACGAGATGGATCCGAAAGGGGACTCTCGCCGCATGGATCATGCCCTACGAACGAAATGCCTGTACTAAACACCTTTTGTTTTAGAGGCCAACCATTCTTCAGTCGTTGCTTGGTATAGTGCAGGGTACAGTATCATGCCCGAAGACACTCACTACTGATCCCATTGAGTAGAGATAGAAGTTCTTGGGAAGTGACTACCCAAGAATCTGAAGTTGGTGTGCCTGAATGACGTTAATGAGTCGTGGAGGGGAGCCAGTGCCACCAAACTTCTAAGCTATCTGCTATCGAGAAGGAAAGGTGTTTAGCACCAATCCGGGGTATATCAGTGGGCTATATCAAGTATACAAACCCTTGGCCTATTGGCCTACTAGGATTGTGCTTGTCTCATGTGTGTTTGCATACACCAAAACATCATGCTTGTCAAGTGTTTTCTGAATTTTCAAACAATATTCACCACATTCACAAATCTGAACACAAACAATTGACCTCAAACAAACATCACACTTAGTAACGTGCAACACCTCAAAACATTTCCAAAACCATCAACCAAATATTTCTAACCACTATCCTCCATATTCATCCATGACCTATGAACAAAACAAAAGGATTGAACATCTTGACCATCGTTTGAAAGAGCTTGAAAAACAACTTGAATCCCAGCATTTGAATGAAGTGATGCAATCATCTCATAAGCCTTTATCCTCACCCAAAACTACATCATCCAAGTTCAATGTCCATGATTTTCTGCAAAGGCTAAATGAGAAACCTAAATCTATGTCCTCAAACACAAATAATATTGAGCAATCCTACCATGTCATGTATCTATCTTCATCTCCCATAATTCAAAATAAACCTCATGAGTCTTCCACCCAAGTTAACAATTTCATCCAACCATCCTCTCTCATCATACCATCTCCATCCAATGAGTCATGTCAATCTATTAGTCCAAAGCATGCTAGCATAGACTCCCCTAAAAATCAAGATCAAAGTATTCTTGCTAGCATAGACTCCCCTACAAATCAAGATCAAAGTATTCTTTCCATTCCATCCAATGATACCAAAAATCTCCAATGCTCTCCAATCTTTGACCAAGATCCCATCTCTCAAGAACCTCATGGTGATCCCCTTCCATCTCAAGAGAAAAGTATGTTTCCAAATCCTCCTTCCACCTCATCTAATGAATCCATACCATCTCACGATTCCATCATATCCAATGATCAAGATATGCTTTCCACAAAATATCAGGATTCCCTTCCTCATCAAGATCAAGATATACCTCCATTCAAGGATACCCTTTCATTCCATGATGATTTTCATCCTTCTCATGATCAAGACATGCCTTTCATACCACTTCATGATGATTCCATATCTAATAAAGAGCAAGCTAATTCATCTCCTACACCTTTTGATCCTTTTCCAAGTCAAGATCAAAGTACCCCATCATCCCCATGTCAAGATCCTATCACACATCCTAATTCCCCTCATGACCATAATCCTCCACAAGAGTCTATCACCCCTATTCAAACTATCCATGAACCTCTTACCTTTCAAATGGGTTCTCTCACTTTTATCCAAGGTGGTTTACTCAAAGATCTTGTTATTCCTTCCATATCACAACCACCTCACGATGGACTTGCATCTTGTTTCATAAACAATATATATCCCATTGGAAAATGAATGTGTCAAAGTATGAACTACAAAGGCAAAGGATTAGGCCTTCATGAACAAGGTATCCTAGAACCCCTTTATATCCAAGAAAATACATATTATCATGGCCTTGGTTATACACCTCACGCTCAAGACATTGGTATCCATCGTAAACCTAGATTCCATCAAAATAAACCTACTTATCCTAGTCCATCAAACCTTCCATCTATCCTAGGTCCTTATCCTAGTTCATCAAACCTTCTGTCTATCCTTGGTCCTTATCATCCAAACCCTAGTTCATCAACCCTTCCATCCATATTGGGGCCCTACATCCCTCCATCTCCTATTCATCAAGAACAACAAAGGCACACACCCTTGATGCCCTCTCAAAATTCTACCTACATTAACCCATCCATAAGACCTCCATATCATTCATCTCCATCCACCCATCCCATTGCTCTTGGAAGTAATTTGGGTGCCAAATGTCAAAAGCTTCCATATCAAAATCCACATGTATCAAAGGATCAACATGTCTCCTTGAAGAGCCATGCAAAAATAAAAGAAAATTTGATCCCAAGTCAAAATAAAAATCCAAAAGGCCACAAAGGCCCATCAAGTCAAAATAAAAATCCAAAGGCCACAAAGGCCCATCAAGTCAAAAGAAAAAAATTCAAAGGCCACAAAGGTCCATAAATCAAGAAGAAAAATTTCAAAGGACACAAAGGCCCATAAAGAAAAAAGAAGAATCTCAAAGGCCACAAAGGCCCATGAATCAAAAATCAAAGTCAAAAGCTATGTGGATTCCTAAAAGTCTCGTAAAAGCAATAAAATCTAAATTGGCATCCAAATTTGCTAATCCAAAATCTTCCTCCTATCGTCCATCTAAAAACCTATCACCTTCCAAATTCATTTTTCCTCCATCACTCCACCACCCTTCAAGGTGTGTGTCGATGTTGATCTTGCCATCCTTTCCATCTATCCATCAACAAGCCTTCCAGCCTCCTATCCATTATCCAACATCCATCCCCCATTATCCTCTTTTAATCCAAACCTTTGCATAAGTCCTTAGCTTCTTCCATCATACCATTAATATACCAACATTTATGAGCCTAATCCTCATTGCCATGGTTTATTAGAGCACATATTAAAGGGATATTAGCTGTGAAACTTAATGCTTGAGTCCTTCCTCCATCTCCCTATCATGCATATATTACCTTCCATTTTCATTTATCCCTATCCATATCCTATCTTCCATATTCCTCTTGTACTCTACACTTGGGGGCAAGTTTCATCCATCCTTTCATTCATATCCATTATCCTCTTTACGTTCATCCTTTACCTTTCCACCTTTGATCTTGACAAGGTTAAGGATCTTCTTGAACATCGTATATCTTATCCTATACACTTTATCCATATCTTTCGTACCATATCCTTCACCGTATCCATTTCCACCATCCTATCTTAATGTATCCTTTCTTCCCTTCCTTGGTCTTGATGAGGAATAGGAGCAAAATACTTAGGCATTGTGTCCATATCTTATTGATCTTGATCATCCTATTCATTATCCTTATCTTTGCATTCTTCCATTCCATATCTCCTAGCTTATCAAAATCCATGTCACATTTCCTTCCTTTGTTCTTGATGAGATTAGGGGAAAAATTACAAACACATGCTTTGGATTTCCTTTCATATCCTTATGTGTTACCATTCCATAATAGTTTACATCCTTATCATTTATCCATGATTAAATTACCTCCAATGTTGGTCATCATGTCCCTTTACAACCTTGAATCTTATCATGTGAATCATATTTGAGCCTAGCTATAAAACATTATCCAATCCTCATATTTTTTTGTCAATCAATCATAGATAATCATCAATCTTATCGTACTTAGAGGAATCAATGATCCTAAGTACTTATCATCATCATGCCTTATGGAATCGATCATTCCTAGCATCCAATCAACGAACCATTATCATCTTTTGACAGAGGATATGTTGCTTGTGTGACATGTTTTGCAGTGAATCTTTCATTTTGATCTATCATTTATCCATGGTTGCATTACCTCTAATGTGGAAGATCTTATTCATTCAATCATTCATATCACATTTCATTTCACTCCATCTTTAAAACTTAAAAAAAAACAAAAAAACAAAAAAAAAATCATAAAATGTCCTAAAGAAATCCAAAAAAATCAAATATTTCAAAAATCCCAAAAAAATAAAAAATTCCAAAAAATGGTGACACTTTCAAATCACCACATGGCTTTGAACTTCAACAAAATCAAAACATGCAAGTGTTGACAATCAAGCAAACATTATAACATATATATCAATCCACTTTTCAAATCCAACCAAACACATAAACTGTAATGAGAATCATTTTTACATCGAAGCAGGACTCCTGTTTGTTTGTTAATATTTTCTTATTTTATGGTTTTATCTTTGGTGACATGTCTTTTAGCTTCTTCAGGATGTCTTTGACTAGAGAGGCAAGGATGGGGCATGTTCATTTGTTTGTTGTTTGCAGATTCTTTCTTATTCACAAGATGACTCGTCTTAGGAAATCGTTGTCTAAAACCATCGAGGACCTATGAGTCTAATGTGGATGAGAGCATTCCTTGTCTGATAGTGTCTTCCATGTAATAAGTATTCAGGTCATCTAAGGTTCTTATACCTATATTCTTATACTTGATTACTAAATAAAAATGCAAACAGTATTCAGGTCGTCTAGATGTTCATGTTATCTAGACGCTTATACTAATTTGCGACATAATAAGCCCGATGATGATAAAAGCACTTAAATGGTACAAAAGGCTTCATCACCTTCATTATCTTCCATCTTGCATTTCATTTTCTTCATCTTTCTTGTCGTAGAGAAATCAATCAATTGCTTAACTCACTAATATATGTCTCTTGAATCAAATCTCAAATCAATCAACCCGCTTCTTGAAATTTCATGTCCCCTTAATCAATCAGTCAATCCATCATTGCAGCACCTTGCCTTGCGTAAGCATAACTATTGATCAACTTAATTAGCCCAATAAGCTTCATCAACTCATCAACTTCGCTATATTGATCATTTCCATCAATTGTTCAATTACGCCCATCAACTTTGCATTTTCATCAACATGTACATCACTGCTTTATCACTTGCGCAATATCAGGTATCTAATCACTTTCTAGACATCTATTGAGAGATTAATCTTCTTACAATCTGTTCGATCAATCTCTCGAGGGGGCATATCATTCTTATCATAATCCTTACCAAGATATCTTTGGGGCATGTATCAGTTGATCAATCTTTTTCTTTGAAACAATGCAACAAGCTGCATTGTCTCAAAGAGGGGAAAAATGTAGACACTAAAAAATGTCCTAAGTCCGCGAGTGTCATTTTTCTTGGTCGTTGTCCTTCGATAATTGAATAACTTTAATTATTCAACTAGGTTTGACCGCATTCCTCTATTAATTAAATAATTTTTAATTATTTAATTAATTCACCTTCTCATCTTTATTCTATCCCGATCAATTAAAATTATTTAATTGCGTCACTAATATATCCCTTTCTTTAATAATTAAATAAATCAATTTTTTATTTTGTATTCTTCTATAATTAAATAATTTTCAAAATTATTTAATTGTGTTTCATTCCTCTCTTTTGGATAAATAATTCAAATTAATTATCCAAGTCTAATTTCCACCTCCCATTTAATTAAATTGATTAATTTAATTAAATGCTCATTTTGTCATTTTATCTAAATAAATAATTTGGATAAATTATTTATTTGCCACTTGTCATTTTCCTCCATTTTGAATAAATTATTTATGCACCTCCACCTAGTCAAAGAGGCTCTGTCATAATCCCCTGTCATAACATTCATTTATGTCATAGCCTGCATGTCTTGCATGTTTGTCATAGCTTTCAGGCATCATAGTCGTCGGCGTCATAGCTTTTCCATGCATGGCATATTCTTGGTGCATCAATTCTGGACCGTTGATCTTGGCATCTTTTCTGAGACTTAATCTCAACCATCCATTTCGTAACATCTCTCTCATGCATTCTCATCCACTAATCTTGGAATCTTTCTAGAAGATTAATCTCAACCGTCCATTCGAATGGTTGTCTATAAAAACAACCTTCCTTCTCCATTTTCAGCTTAACAGCTAATTATCTCCAACTTTCTTGCTACCATTTGTAGGTTTTGCACAAGTGTTTTAACAAATCTGAGGGCAAAGTTGCACAACAAGAAGGAGAGCAAGAGAAAGAATCAACCATAATGGGGAGTGATTTCTTTTATGTTTTGCATTTTTGATTCTCTCCATTATTTGTTTTCTCTTGTTGGATGTGGTTTAATAGCTTAGGAGTGTTGGCTATCACTTTCTCTATGCTATTTGATTCTCTAACCCCATCTCACACCTGCTACTCCGGATTTTCCCGTATCTCACTCAGGCTCTAGCTAAGCGCTGTTGTTTGGGGATTTTCGGTCTTCACAGAATTCTGCATGGACCGGATTTTTCCGATGTTCTCACTCCTCTTCTTTTTTCCCAAAATTCTCAAGCTTCTGTAGATTCACCTTCTTCGTGGATTTCCTTCGACTCCAGATTTTCCCAAAATCCTGTGTTCCCTATTTTTTCTGAAACTTGCGGAATGTTTCCTCCTTCGTGAAAATCCGTCCCGTGCGGATTTTCCCAGAATCTGGTAGAATGTGAAGAAATATGGAGTAATAGGACTTGTTAACAAATGATGATGCATTTTAGTATTAATTTATGCTATTTTGAGATCTCACATGTTGTTTTTTGATTGATAATGATCAGATTAAGTTGCTAGTAGGTGGTTTTCATGTTTATTCTACTGGAATTCGCCTGGCTCGGATTTCCCAAAAATTCCTCCCTGGCTTGGATTCTGCGGATGGACCTGAAACCCGAATTCTGATATGATCATTTTATTTGGAGATTTAATGACACCTTGCTTATCTAGGATTCATTTTAATGGTGATTTTGATTAATTAATCTTTGTTCGTCTGATCTTTGCTATGGTTTCCTTTGATGAGTGCAGGACTAAAACATGCACATGATGATATTTCTCAAGGAGCTCAGTTGGAAGGCATACCTCAATCACATTTTCCATTTAATTCCTCAATGAAGAGATGTCGACAAGACCTTCCCAATACCTTGCTGACAAGTAGTAGTTCTATTCATTTTGAAGTGTCACAGTCGGCCAGATAGTTTAGTCGTCTTAGGTTTTCAGATGTCTCGCCGACCGATTGCACACAAGGTTAGCGTCGCCAAAAGATTTGTGCTCAGTGAAAGGTCTTGCCGACTCATAATGTCTCAGTGAAAGGTTATACCTTCGGCATGATGTCTCGCCGAAGAGGCGAGGTCTTAGCGACAGGGGGGGTAACATCGGCAAAGGATTTGGGGTCGCTATGAAGTCTCAGCGGCTGAATAATGTCTCACCGAAAGGGACGATGCCTTCGGTATAGGTTTGTGCTCTCGGGGAAATGTCCTACCGACATGGGATGTCTTGCCAAAGGATTTTGGTTTGGTGTGAGGTCAAGCTGAAGAAGAAAAGTCTTCCTGACTGGGCGAAGTCTCGTTGAAAGATGAAGGCTCGGCAAAAGGTCTCGCCGACCAAGCAAAGTCTCCTCGACAGTTGTTCAAATGGGCTCTCGGCGAAAGAGGAGACTTTGGTATGATGTCTCAGCGAAAGAAGAAAGTCTCTCTGACATGAGATAATATCAGCATAACATCTTGCCAATTGGAGGAAGTCCCATAGAAGAGGGCCATCATTGGCGAAAGGTTATACCTTCAATATGATGTCTGGCCGACTGCGAAGAGTCTTGGCGAAGGAAACGAGCCTAGCGAAAGGTCTCACCGACAAGTGGTGGTCTCCCCGACAAGAAAGGAAGTGGCATCAGCGAAAGAAAGGTGCTCGCCATGATGTCTTGCCAACCCGATAGGGTCTTCTGAAGTGAAACGTCGGGGAAAGATTTGAGCTTGACGAAAGGTCTTGCCGATCGAGGGATGTCTTCTCGACAAGAAAAGAAGCTCGACAAAGGATTTGAGTTTTTCGTGATGTCTCGGCAACCAAGCGGAGTACTACCGAAAGATTTAGGTTCATCGCCAAAATAGAGTGGCTTTGTTATGAGGTCCTGCCGACCTGATAGGGTCTTGTCGACATGTTTTTCCCCTTCAGTGTAGTGGAATGTGCTTGATGAAAGCTCTCGCCGACCCAGAGGTGTCTCACTAAAGGAAGAGGAGCTTGATGTGATGTCCTACCGACAAGTGAGGTCTTAGCGATGGAAAAGGGATATCGGTATGACTAATGGAACCCGCTATGACCTCTTGTCGATGAATGTTTGTCTTGTTGATGCTGCTATGAGGTATAATCACATCGGGGAGATACGATTAGTGTCTCACCGACATGCGATTCCATTCAAAGGACCTTTGACCACTCAGGAATCTTGCGTGGCTTATGTTCCACCAATCAGAAGAAGCTAAAGAGGCGAACAACTGGCAGCTTGACTGGTTGACTACCCTTGTGAAGGAAATCGACAGAATGTAAACAATATGGACTTACTCTGAGAACTAAAATGATGGAGCATCTCGGTGAACACTGGGGTGGAGATCTAATGGGAAGTCTACTGCTGCTTCTAGAGATGGTCAGTGTACAGAAAGGTCTAGAGCAGGAAGAAGGCCGAAGGAAAGAAAGAACCACGAGTCTTAGGGACTGTTGTGGTGTCTACTAACAGAGGTGCATCCTCATTAATGACAATGCTTTAGGACATTCAAGGCAGCCCTTCAAGGGAGTTCAAAGGTGGAAACGGAGACCAGAAGTTAATGTTGTAGCTACAAAAGATCTAAGATCACCCCCGGAACAATCCTTCACCAACATGGATAGCGGAGATTCACATTGAATGCACAATCAACTTTATTCAAAAGATCTAAGGGTCGACCCTCCTGTAACCAACAGATATTTTGTAAACCCTAAAATAGGGGCCAGCTCATTCTTTTGGGTACATTTTGTATATATGCCATTTTTGCCTCTTTGTAAAGTTAGTTAGAAAAGTTAGAAGGAATAGAGACAGTTAGAGGAGATAATAGAGTAGACAAGTCTAGAGATAGATTTTCAAGAGTACGAATTTTCTGAAGGATAGAAGAGACAGAGCTGCATCCTGATTCTTGTAATGGGAGCTTCTTTTTTCTTCTTAGTTAGGAGTTAGATTCAATAGAATCCAATAATGTATCTTTCAGTTTTCTTAGTATAGATGGAAATGATTTGAAGTCATGGATTTTCTATACACTGGTGATTGTGCCAGATTTGTAAATGTTGCTTATTTGTTTCACTAGCAGTAGAAGCAACCAGATAAAAATCTACTTCATATTGTGTTCCAGAATGGTGTTTGTCTTGACTTAATCATTTGATTTGAGAGGCTTTCAAGGAATGAAGTTTGATTCTATGTTTTGTTTAAATGGTGATCTGCAATCTATTATTGAAATTAGCACTGTGAATGAATGAAACTGTGTGTTAATCACAAGCCAATTTTGTTCTGTAGTTTTACTTAGGAATTCCTTGAAAGGAAACAAGTCTGGTTAAATTGGATGAATTAACATTCTTTTCTATTCCAAAGCTCTGATCTATTTTTTTTGTTTCTTTAAAAACCCTAGTTAGAGTAGGTTTAAGTTTATGTTGATCTCAGAACAATCCAAAAGCTCAACACCAGCAGGCCCCTTGAACATTACTGTTACATTGACCATTGAGCAACATCAGCACAGTTGAGAACCAACTACAAAGACCTTGGGAGCTAATATATTCATGTGTTGTCTTTCTCTTTTAGCAGAAATAGAATAGCAATATTATGTTTGCACATTGTTGTGTCATTAAGACCTATCAACACCTCCAATCCCAACACTTCTACCTACACACTCAAGAACACTAGCTCTAATACCACTGATGAAATAAAAACTCAACCTCTCAAGAGGGGATACTCTCTAAATCCCACTATCAAATCCTCTCAAAAACCATTCAACAAATAGTGGAGATTTTAATGCAAAACAACAACTATGAAGCAATTTCCATTATTTCAAACTTGCAAAAATGACTTACAAACATCCATATATATGACTATATCATATATTACAATCAATATGACTAATATATAGTAGTAAAAACAAATTATAATCATATTTTAAATATGAAACTACTAAGAAAACATAGTTGCAATTTTTCTCCCTTCACTGCAAACTTCAAACAAAAAAAATTGCACTTGCAATCTTCAATCTGTGGATGAATCCACCTTCAACCATGGAATTAATATTCCATTTTATATCTCAACACTCTCTTAGACCTACAAAATCATGTATTCTACCTTCTTGCTTCAAAAATCCATGCCTAGAAAGCACCAACTTCAATTTGGCAGCAACAACCCTTGAAAATGACCAAAATAAAACATATAAATTAACCCCTTCACACCTTTCTTGTAACTCCCAATTGGCTATGCTTGGAAATGGAAAATATGCTTTCAAAAATAAATTTAAAATCATTAATATTGAAAAAGACATCTTTTTTTAACCTCTATCCATGATTGGCCAATAAAAAGCAGTCACTTCCTCACAAATAAGAGCCCCAGAATCGAAAATCCAAACCACTTGCCCTTGGGCATCCAAATTATTCATGAAAAAGTTTAGCAACAATAAATTAGCTGTCATAACTTGTAATCCCCAAATCCCACACCCAAGAAGGCATATTTGAATATTTTTCCTTGAAAATGGCACAAAAATTGAGTCCAAAACACCATAAAACTGCAACATAACAACTTGGCCAAATATTTATCAAATATTTTAGGCCTTGTTACAAAAAGATATTCACCTAAAATATTAAAAGACCAATTTAAAGAAAGATTAAAATTAAATATTTTTTCGTTGATGCAATATTTCCAGTCAACCGTGGATGCTCCTGCATCAAGGAGGAGGTGGTGGTGGTGGAAGAACATGAGAATCATCTTACATATTATCAAGTGCAAGTGATGAAGAAGTAATAGTAGGTAGTGAGTGGGAAAAGTGTAGGATATGTCTATTTGAAATAATCATCATAATAAATATCTATGTGAAAGTAGATGTCTCTATTGGTTGGACAAATAATTGATAAGCCTTCACATCCTCATAATAAATAACAAAAATTAATGGTTTACTCATCTTCTCCATAATATTACATTGGTCATTCAATATGAATACCCAAGCCTCACTACCAAATATCATGAAGAAGGAAATAGTATGCTTGATATTCAACCAAGCCTCCTCTAGAGTGATATGTTGAACTGTCTTATGGAGAATGTGGTTCTAAATATAGTTGGAAAATTTGATTGCTTCAACCTAAAAATATGGGGTATAGATTGTGATTTAACATACAATTTTCCATCTCCCTTAGTAATCTACTCTTTCTTTCAACAATACCATTATACTAAGGAGTGTTGAGAATCAAATATTGATTTATTCCATGCTCAATGCAATAATCTTGAAATTCTTGGCTCATATATTACTCCATTATTTGTATGTACCTCCCAAATAGAAAAACCTGATTGTTTCTCCGCAAACACAATGAATTTTATGTCACTAGTGAAGACATCACTCTTGTATTTAAGAAAGGAAACCCATGTGCAATGAGAGTAATCATCAATGAAGGTGAGAACATACTTGGCTCTTGAAAAAGGAATTGTAAATGACATGAGGTCATTATGGACCAACTCAAGTAAGGTTTTAGCATGGTACATCCTACCCTTAGGCAAGGGTTCCTAATGATTTTTTCCAAGGACACAACATCAAAAAATTCCCTTTATTTATGAAAACCTTAGGAAGACCAAGTAACATACTATGTACTCAATTGCTAAAGATACCTATAATTGAGGTTTCCAAACATCACATCCTAAATTTTGCTCAAATAAGAAACATGGGTAATGTGTGATGATCCACAAGAATACTCGAAACCATGAAACTTGTATAATGTATACCCATGATCATCTCTATCTAAAGAAACAATTTTCTTAGGACGTTGGAGTTCCTAATAACTGCATCATGTGGGGAGAAATCAACTATCTTTCCATCTAATATGGTAAATCCAGTATACAAAGAAAATATTAGTAGAAATATTAGGAATATAGAGAACATTCTCAATCCAACCATCTATCAAATGTATAGCACCTTACCCCTAAAACCAAAATTTGTGTAGATTTATCTAGTTGGAATATGATAAGTATTGCTAATAGAAAGAGACTCAATAAGATCATGTGAATTTTTTAAGTGATGTGAGGCTCCTAATTCAAAAATACAACTTTGTGTGGATGTATCCAAACCTTTAGATTTAAGTGTTTGACCCTTGCTAGTTTTTGGAATATCAGTTTGTGTTTTTCATCATGGTCTCATCTAAGGCTACAATAATTACATTGTCCTCTACTTTTCTTCTTTGTCTTAGAATAAATCTTACTTGAATTGGAAGAAGTGGCCTGTGTATCAAATTTATTCTTCTACTTGGAGTAATTCTCATTTTCTATTCATGACATTGATACCATGTTGGAGGAGAAATGAAATGAAATGAAAAAAGATAAAATATTTCATAAATGAATGTGCACACAATAATTTCAATAACTATCATAAAAAGTGAATAAAAAATATCATGATCTCCTTCAATTTGTAGGACAAGGAGGAATAAGGAAGGTATGAGTAAAATATTGCTTAACCCTCTAATAAGTTTGAGACATACAAAACTGATAAGTGTGAGGACATGTGTAAAGTCCCTTTGAGGTGAGACATCAAAATAAAAACCTCTAAGTGAGATTAACCTGGTGTGAATAGGTCTACTAGGTAAAAGCAAATTAGGTAGGTGTTAGTAAACAGATTGGTCACTGCGATTTTATGTGATAAATGACTCTCTATTGCCCAACTAACTAGTGACACAATGAAACTCACAGCTCCAAAGATTGCTATTGAATTAGCAATCTTCCTCTAAATTTTAGAGGTACAGCTCCCTCTTATGAACTTCAATGAGTTAGAGAAACTGAAAACAAAACTAAGGTGTGCTTTTAACTAGAAAGCAGTAAAGGCAACTAATATCTACACATAAAAATGATACAGATACGATAAATGAGCATGAAATGAACATAATGTAAATTAGGTAATGCAAAGATTACCCACTTCACACCCATGAATGACAAGGATGAGGAAAGAAAATAATACATGAACAAAACAAGACTCAAAGATCCTGCAATGAACACATCCTCAATCTGATGTAACAGAGAAAATATGAACAAATAATTTGAACTCGCAAAGGAAATCAAAAATTAAAGAGAAGACAATGAACACAAAGATTCACAATGTCTCCTTTATTCCTTAAATATAAAATAGAGCTCAAAGACTCTATCTCCCTGTACAAAGATTAAGTTCAGAAAATAATCCCTTTCCCTAGACAAATAATAAAATGATCTGATAACTATCTCTACCCCATCCATCACAAAGGCTCCCGTATCATAGCCAAAAGATCCCCTATTACACAAGAAAACACTTTTTTACACCTTCACCCCTGTAACTGCTTCTTGGAGTTTTTGTTTAAATGAATAATCCTTCTAGAGACTTTTAGTTTTCCCCTAAATGAAAACCTTTTATTTTTAGTATCATCAATTCTTTTACATAACTATTTCTTTTCTTTTAGTTACAAAGAAACTCCTCCCTTTTCTCATGCTTCATAACTAATTCCAATATAGAGGCAGACACTCTGAATTTTGAATCGACAAGGTTTTTTGCATTTTCCATCTCTCCTCATTTTACTAGGTGTCTTTTTGTGGAAAATCATGAGGTTTCTAAAACCACAAAACTTACTGCCTACTCCAATATGCTCGCCAACCTACAATTTCCCAATTCATTACAATGGGAAAAATATTGCTACAATAATGAGTAGATTTTTATTTGAACATATTGCCCACAATAATTTTTTGTCGTTATATTTGATGGATATCCCTTTTATTTTGTGAGTTCAATCTTTCGATGATGATATCATGGGTGAGCATATCTACATTGTTTGAAAGCATTATATTGGCCTTTATTATCATCTTCAGCATAACCATTCCCTCTATGATCATGACTTGTGAAGAGAGGAATATTTTGGGCTCCTAACTCATAGAGCCCCATATAGCTACTCTTGTGGTTCAGACATTTTCTCTTCATAATTTATCATAATCACAATTTTCAATTCACTACACAATTCCATAGTATCTTCCTTAGTCAAGAAATGTCCTTTTGACTGTGTAACCATCATAGAGACTATTGTCATTCATTCATCTTAGCACATCTTCCTGCTACATGCTTTGGCCTCTATATATTATCTCCACTTCAAAACTAACACTATTGTTTCGCCTTTAGTGAGTAATAGGAAAGAGGGTGCCTCAGAACTTCTTTCCTTGAGAATTATGATAGGACCCTTTGCATCACAATATTCAGTGACTAACTTTTCTATTTGTCGATAATAAGAGTTGTGCCATATCTATCACACGAGTGTCGACACACATGAATATTGCAAAGAGTAACCAAGTTTGATGAGATTAGAGAATAACCTAATGCTTTTTGTACTAAATACTAGAGGATGTGCTTGAATGAATCAATCCTCTAAGTTTTCTCATGTATTTGAATTTTCCCATGGTTTCTACAGTGATAGGATTAACTCTTCTATGATGGTGATCAAGTCATTATATGGAGGTCAGCCTTCATTCCTAGCGGTGTCTTCCAATCTCTCTTTTGAAAGCTTGAGGTGGGAATTTTAGTGGTTATGAGAACCACTTTATATGCCACCAATCAATGACTTGACTTTTCTATGAGGCATACTTTTGACCAATTACTCTAACCATTGAGGTGGGCACCGACAATAGTTACATAACTTATGTAAAATGTCGCTAAAAATCAATTATTGTCTTTTGTTTCTCAAACCGTTTTCTGCCAATCCAGTGATCTCAAAATGTTGAAACCTTGACCCATAGTGTCAACAAATGGAAATTACTTCTTGTGGACAAAGATTTTGGCACTCTAAGATTCTCTAGCACTTCTAGGGTTTTCACCTAAAAGGAGAGAGATGGGCCAAAATGGACAATGTCCCCACTCAAAACTAATACAAGGATGAAATGTGCCTAAATGCAATAAAATGAAAATAGAAATAAATTATTAATGCCAAACCTAAGAAATGCATGTTGTTTGAAAACACAGTGATGTATGTAAAATGACCTAAGAATGCAAGTAAACAATAACAAAAATGAAAGAGACTGGAGAGGTGCACCTAGAAAGTAGAATGTGATGTAGAGAGGCTTTGGAATCCTGCAAAATTTGTTATTGAAGCCAATTGGGACACTTACGCCAAGCTTGGTGACTTAGTCCTATTTCAAGGAGATTATGTCGGAATAGGTTTCAACCAAATGGGTATCCATAAATGCAGAAATAACTTTTCAAGCCTGGCAATGGGACTAATTTGCCACAGATGGCAACTTAGTCCACCTGGGAATCTCAGGAAATTCAAGGCAGGAATCTATAGCTCTCGGTTTGTACTTCTCTTCTTGAAAGGTGTCTAGATCAGATTCTACAGAAATTGGGCTATAAGAGGTCTCCAAGCTTCAATTAGGGCTTCATTGACTTGAATAAATTTGACAAAATGACAACACCTTTTAACACCTTTCTCTTTGACAAATCTGCATACAAGACCTACAAAACACACATGCAAAGAGGGAAAAAGGGGTTAAGGGTTAGAGAATAGGGGTTTTCCTTTGTCAAACCCCAATTTGGTAATCAAACCCTTGAAAATGAAATGAAATAGAAAGAGAATGATGAATGAACAACATGCAATGCTACAACTCACCAAACCCTTGATGTAGAATTATGAAGATATGCAAGTAGATGCTCTAATGGATGCTTCATAATACCTAGAATGCTTGAGAATGATAAGTGAATGTATTAAAGAAATTAGGAGATTAGAAGATGCAAAATGAGGGGAAAACCCTTTATTTATACTTGATTTTACAAAATTTCCTGAAAATAACACATCACAAGTTGGCCTCAAGGTTAAGAGAATAATATCCTGCTAGAAATTTAAAATAATTTTGATTTTTGTGCCCAATGGGACTAAGTCACCCCAAGTGGCAACTTGGTCCCACTAGGGAAATTAAAGTGTATTTAATGATGTTTAATAGGATTATTCTCTGAAAAACACACTTAAGTAGGGCTAGAAAGTGCATTAAGGGGCCATTTAGACGTAAGAAAGGGTCAAATTATTGATGACAACCCTAGAAAAGCGTGAATGTTTGTTACAACTCTTTACAACACTTTAAAATAAGACCTTGTAGGTGATGAAAAAGGGTTATTTAGGTGAATTATAATGAAAAGGTCCTAGAAAAGTGTGAAAGTGGGTTACAACACTTCACAACACTTTTACAAGACATCATAGAATTCTTATTGATTCTTAAGGACCCAAGACCTAATGTGAATGTGTTTGCCATATTAAAACATTAAAACAAGGAAAAATCAAGCCAAAATCATGAGGAGGGCCTAAACATGAGAAAAATTAGAAGGGTTACTTTTTCTGTGTCCACAGTTAGCCCCCACTTTATTGAAAGGATGAGTCTACTTCAAACTCACACTAAAGTAGATCCACACACAATCAAGAGGGGTTTCAATGAACTAATGCTAGCAAGATGAGACAATAACAATCAAGAGGGATGATCAAGCCCCCAAGATGAAGATCCCATGACAAACTACACATGAGCACAAAGAAACACACATGAGAATGATGTAAATGAAGGAGAAAGGGAAAGAAAGAGTCAGATCAAGCTTCAATCATTTATCCATCCCATTGTGGATCAGATCTAGGCTTCTTCTTTTCGAAAAGAAAATGCATACTCACTCTAAGGTGATGGAACTCATGGTTGTCCACCAGGTGAGAAGGCCCAAAAGGTGAGAAACATAAACTCATGGCTAGTATGCATTCACACACACACAGGTGGATATGGGGAAATTCATGCCTCAGAATGGGCTTCCAACTCAACCATACCAAAGTTATACCTCCAGATAACTTTGATAAAGTTCCATAAAAGAAAATGACTTTTTGAGCTTCACGAGACAAGCAAAACTTCGTATACTTGCAGCTCATGAACAAACACGATGGCACCACAGGCATGCAAGCTATGTTAGGCAAGGTAGCCATAAAACAAATGCAAAATGCAACATGTAAAAGGATTTTCAAAGGATTCTTGCTTAGTTCATGCGAGCTCTATAACTTAGGGAACATTGTGCTTAATGTCTCCAAGAGAGGAACAATCAAAGAATAGAAGATTCACAACTTAGGGGATGCATTGTGTTGCATCAAACCACCAAAAGGAATGTAATATGCTAAGATAGATCATGCTCATGAAGGACATTACACCCACTGTCATCCACAAAGTGACAAAACACATTGTATGAAGTAAGAAGGCTACACTAAGAACCAAGAAAAGGAAAAAAATGCAAAATGATGATGCCAATGTATGCCCCCACTATTAAATAATTACTACACATCGTACTATGAGAAAGTACTTTAAATTAGCAAATTAAAAATGCAAACAAGAAAAAGAAGGCATGAGATCTAGCTTGGAAAGCCCCTATGCCAAGTCATATGTTTTCGAGTAAGGCTACATCATGCAAAGGAAAGGAAGGGGTTTCCCCCAAAATGAAAACACCAAACACATAAGGGATCTATGGATTTGGGGTCAATATGTTCTTTGCTGCAATGTTTTGTTTAGAGAGCTCAGAACTGTCATCATCCCCCAAATACATGGAACTGGAAGAATGACACAAAGAGAATGAAGAAAAAGGAAAAGAAAGATCCATTTGGGTCAACATGGAAGAGACATGTAGGATGTCTCAATGCTTTGTTTCATCCCCAAAAGGAAAAGACAAGAAAAATGAAAAAGAAAAGGTGAAAGAAAATGGAAAAGATTTTGGGTCAACATGAGAGAGACAGGTCTGAATGCCTTGCATCATCCCCAAAAGGAAAACACAAGAGAAAAAAAAAGGAAAAGAAAAAGAAAAAGGGGCCTTTTGGGTCAACATGAAAGAGACATGAACTGTTTCAATGCCTTGCATCATCCCCAAAAGGAAAACACAAGAGAAAGAAAAAGGGACCTTTTGGGTCAACATGAAAGAGACATGAATTGTCTCAATGCCTTGTGTCATCCCCAAAAGGAGAGCACTAGAAAAATACCAAGGCAAAAGAAAAAGGTGAAAGTAATGTACGACATAGAGGAGAATGAAGGTACACATAGAGAAATGTCACAAAGAGAAGGAGAACATCACGGGGGAACACGTTACGCACATGCAAACACACAAAGGAAAAAGAAAAAGAAAGTGAAAAACACTAGTAAGGAAAATGCGAGTCAACCGTCTAGCAGGTCATCCACCTCCCAGTCATGTTCATGATATGTCAAGGGTAGGAAACTAGCCAAAGGGACAAGAGAAAGTGTCGAACTATGGGAAGCACCAAGTTCTACACTCTTTGTAGGAGATTTGTCATTTAATCTCATGGAAGAGGAAAATAATGTATTCAAATCATTATGCACCTCTTCGTATACTTTAGAGATCTCATCATCTTCATCCAGATTAATCACAATAGGAGGATGAATGATAATGTCCAATGAAGGGTGCACCTCTTGTTGTGGTTGTTGTATTGGATCATTTTGTTGTGATTAGGGATCAGGGTCATTATGCATTGCTTCTGTCAAGTGCAGATTTTGATTTTCTTTATTTTCTTCATCTTGTAACTTGCGGGAAAGGGCACGACATCAACGCCTATGCTCCCTAGCTCCTCTATTTATTTTGGTTTTATTATCGAGTTTTGTTTGTGAAGGAGTGGGTTGATCGACCATAAGTTGTTTTTCTTCCCCAAGGGGAGGAATGGCAAGAACCATCGAAGGTTGGTCATCCACTTTCTCTTTTTCTTTGTAAACTTGTTTTATTCAAGGCAGCATGATGGATTTGTTATCATTATCTTGTGGTCTCTTAGATGAAATTAGGGAAGTTTATGGTGTTGGTTGAGCTTGGTTGGTTGGTTCTTGCTCATGTTGAAGCATTGTTTCATCTAGGATATGAGTGTCGAAAGTGGATGGGGACATGTTGCAGAGAGACAACTCTATTATTTTCTTTGCTTTAAATTTTTGGTAAGCTATGAAAAATAAGTATTTGCGAGGCGTTATAGGTTCCATGAGCTCATGCCAAAAGGATTCTAAGGAAAATTTTCCTTTAGAAGACAAAGGGTTAAAGCCACTATGGTGAACAGTGAATATTTCATTATCAAAGGGAAACTTTAAATATTTGTGTATGAACGAAGGGACAACTTTCATTAAGCGAATCCATGGATGGCCTAGCCACATACGAAACTGGTTCGACAACATGATGATGGAGAATGTAACATCCAATGTTTTTGGTCCTATTTGTAATGGAAGGATGATCGATCCTATCATAGGGAAAGAAAAACCATTGTGTGTTTTGATCCATGCTTTCGATTTATCATAATCATCTTGATAGAGATCATGTAATACCAAAAATTCCTCGATGATCACATTCTCGCCATAAGCGGGATCTATGAATGTCTATCGCACCTACCATTTCATCCATAAGATTAATAGTGGTAATAGGTGGAATGGGAGCAGGATGTTTTGTATGAACATTCATCACATCATTCTTTGGAGTTTCACTAGCATTGGAAAATGAAACATTATGTTTAGGCATTGGATCAGTGAAGATTTGTAAGTTTTGATTTGGAGGGGTAACAAACTTATTGCCTTGATCATTAACAATTGCAATGGATAAATGGCCAGAATCAATGAGGTCTTGGACAAGGTGTTTAAGACACTTACAATTTTCTATGTCATGTCCATTTTGTCTATGATAGTGGCAATAACCATTGGATTTAAAGTTTGGAGGTAAAGGTTTAGTAGGATCGGGTGCTTTAACGACAGGTAAGGTAATCATTTGTTGTTGTAGAAGTTGGGACATTGTGTTATGAAGGGTGTCTGGTAAAGGAGTAAATTGTCTTTTCGGATCTCCATAACTATAAGGTATCACGGTTTTAATAGCTACTACATGGTTGTTGATGGGTTGAGTTGGTTGTTGAGGGGGGTTGAGCTGTAAGAACCCTTTGTTTTTCTTTCTAAATGGTTGTGAATTGTTTTAGTTGGCATGTTCAGATTTCTCAGCTTGGCTAGAAGCGGACGTTGCATCTTCACTACTAATTGAATTATGATAATTGCAAAGGGTGGTACACAAGTGCATAAAGGAGGAAAATTTCATCATGGTGAATTTTTCCTGAAGTTTAGATTGCAAGTTTTCTATAAATATCTTTTGAAGGTGTGGATTAGGAATCTTGACATCAATTTGAGAATAAAATGATTTATAGAGTGAAATAAAATCAGTTATCTTTTCTTCGTCATGTTTCTTGCATCTCATCAAATCAGACAAGGTATTATTTGGAGTCATATGCACTTGGAAATTATTTATAAATGCATCAACTAGTTCATTGAATGAATGAATTGAATTGTTCGATAAAGATGAGAACCATTCCAAGGCAGTGTCTTTTAGAGTCCTAGGAAACAGTTTGGCTAGCAGTTTATCATCAAGAACAAAGTCACTATATAAGATAGTGTAAGCATTAACATGGTTAGAAGGATATCCCTTCCCTCCATATTTCTCAAATCTAGGAATCTCTATTCCTTGTGGCATTGGGGTTCGCAATATTTCCAAAGAGAGTGGGTTGCTTCAAACATAATAAGTGGGTGGTCCATTCTGATTTTGGTTTATGGTGGATATTTGTTTTTGCATGGAGGAGATTGTTTGGAAAAGTTGTGTTATGAGAGGGTCAGTGTAAGTGGTATGAGGTGGAAGGGAAAGTGGTGAAAAAGTGTATGTAGTAGTAGGGCAAGTGAAGGGAATGCTTATAGATGGTATGGTGGAAGAGGATAGAAAATGTGATGTCGCATAATAATTAGGAATGCTAGTAGGAATAGTCAAGGAAGGAATCACATTACTAACTTGTTGCATTTTTGTTGTGACTTGAGGAGTGGTATAGGTAGGTATGGATGCTACTATTGAGGGAGGAGGAGTGTGAGGTCCTCCTTGGCTAACCACAGTGTTTGTTGGTTGGGATGTACTAGAGGTGGAAGGAACATGTTTGTGGTATATCTCAACTATTTGTTTTGTAATGTCTAGGCCTTTGTCACTTTCAAGAATGTGATGGATGTTTTCTATGGTAGGAATTGCAGTGGTTGAAATGTTTTCAAGACACACTTGATGTTGACGATGTGTTAAGTCCTCATGAGCGTTAATGATTTTGTCTTGCGGAATGTGATTGTTATGTGTATCAACTTGCATGTTATTGGAAGGCAAAGAGGTACTAAAGGTAGTATACATGCCTAGTGTACTAGTTGCAATACTAGGAGTGGAAGCTTTAGATAACCCAAGATCCACAGCAAGTGTATTATCATGGGATAACATGAGTCTCAAATTTTGGAAAGCAACACAAAAATGCAATTACAAAAAATAGAAATGTAGAAAATGACCTAGAAATGATAGAAATTACAATTCAGAATGTGCAAATGGACTAAGTCGCCCAGTGTGGTGAATTAGTCTATATTATGGTTTTTTTTAAGAATTTTCAAAAAAATTAAATGGAATTTTATGATTTTTAGGTTTTCAAATGCAGTTATAATATGAAAATGCACTTAAAATCAGAAGTAAAATTCTCTAAATTTGGGTTCACCAAAATGTGGACAAAGATCTTGCAATCCTAAGATTCTCTAGCACTTCGAGGGTTTTTCACCTAAAAGGAGAGAGATGGGGCAAAATGGACAATGTCCCCACTCAAAACTAGTACAAGTAAGGATGAAATGTGCCTAAATGCAATGTCTAAATACAATAAATTGAAAATAGAAATTAATTATTAATGGCAAACCTAAGAAATGCAAGCTATTTGAAAACATAGTGATGTATGAAAAATGACCTAAGAATGCAAGTAAACAATAACAAAAATGAAAGAAACTAGAGAGGTGCACCTGGAAACTGGAATGTGATGCAGAGAGGCTCTGGAATCCTATAGAATTTGCTATTGAAGCCAACTAGAACACTTACACCAAGCTTGGCGACTAAGTCCTATTTTGGGGAGATTATGCCGAAATAGGTTTCAACCAAATGGGTATCCAGAAATGCAGAAATCACTTTTCAGGCCTAGTAGTGGGACTAATTTGCCACAGATGGCAACTTAGTCCACTTAGAAATCTCAAGAAATTTGAGGAAGGAATTTGTAGCTCTGAGTCTGCACTTCTCTTCTTGACAGGTGTTCGGATTAGATTTTGTACAAATTGAGTTGTAAGAGGTCTCCAAGCTTCAATTAGGGCTTTGTTGACTTGAATGACTTTAACAGAATGACAACATCTTTTAACACTTTTCTCTTTGACAAATTTGCATACAAGACCTACAAAACACACATGCAAAGAGGGGGAAAAGGGTTAAGGGTTAGAGAATAGGGGTTTTCCCTGGTCAAACCCCAATTTGGTAATCAAATCCTTGAAAATGAAATGAAATAGAAAGAGAATGATGAATGAACAACTTGCAATGCTACAACTCACCAAACCCTTGATGTAGAAATCTGAAGATATGCAAGTAGATGCTCTAATGGATGCTTGATAATACCTAGAATTCTTGAGAAAGATAAATGAATGTATTAAAGAAATTAGGAGATTAGAAGATGCAAAATGAGGGGAAAACCCTTTATTTATACTTCATTTTACAAAATTTCCCAAAAATAACACATCACAGGCCGACCTCAAGGTTAAGAGAATAATATCCCGCTAGAAATTTAAAATAATTTTGATTTTTGTGCCTAGTGGGATTAAGTCACCCTAGGTGGCGACTTGGTCCCACTAGGGCAATCAAAGTGTATTTTATGATGCTTAACAGGATTATTCTTTGAAACACACTTAAGTAGGACTAGAAAGTGCATTAAGGGGCAATTTAGACATAAGAAAGGGTCAAATTATTGATGACAAGCCTAGAAAAGCATGAAAGTTTGTTACAACTCTTTACAACACTTTGAAATAAGACTTGGTAAGTGATAAAAAGGGGTTATTTAGGTGAATTATAATGAAAAGGTCCTAGAAAAGTGTGAAAGTGGGTTACAACACTTCACAACACTTTTACAAGACATCATAGAATTCTTATTGATTCTCAGGGACCCAAGACCTAATGTGAATGCGTTGACCACATTACAACATTAAATCAAGGAAAAATTAATCCAAAATCACCAGGAGGGCCTAGACATGAGAAAAAGTAGAGGGGTTACTTTTTTCGTGTTCACACTTCCTTTCGTTACTAAACTTGAATTACTGAGAACAATATTTAAAAGAGGCTTTAATTGAGCCATTCCTAATCATGAGCAATGATCCACAATGTTGAGGTTAATTTCTTGCACTATCATTGCAAGATCTTTTCAAGATACAAATCCACCATTTGGACTTCAATGTAACTTCATTGTATTGAACAATTACTCTTCCATGTTGCCCTTGGAATTAAAGAGACTTTGATTTCACCATTTCATCAATAATTACTATCTCACTAGAATGAGAACCAAAGGAGTGAAAGCAGTGTAATCCAAATTGCCTTCATGGTTACATTATTTTGATGTTTGTCACAAAACTATCTGACTAGGAGAACTCTTTTTACACATGGGCGGAAATTACATTGGCAACCATTGAGAAAGTAAAAAAGATGTGGTATCTTCATAATCCAATACAAAATTTGATGATGATTTGTGCATAGTGTTTAGGATCCAATATAAGAGCAATGCTAACTTGTAATTAATAGGGGGATATAGTCATCACGGGTTCAAAGGAAATTTTAAATTTTTGCAATCGAAAAATGGGAATAATAGTGGCTATGTTTGGGGAATGCATTTTCTACGGGAATGCAGAGAACTCCAAAATTTCTAGGAAAGATCAGTACCTTTTCCATTAGGCCATAGTCAAGGGAAAACAACAAGAGACAAGAACCAAGGCCAAAACTGGAACCAGCTCAACAACTAGGAAAGAAAAGAAATCTATGACTCCTACATGCACTCAAACTAGGTGCAAGACACCCAACTTTCCCAAGGACTTATGCAAAGCCATTAACTAGTTGGGAAAATTTTATACTAGTGTGGAAAAGTGAGATATATCTATGAAGCACCTGTGAACTCAGCAGCTTTTGAAATACCATGAATGCAAAACTGAGATTTATGAAGGACAAAATCTCACCAAAAAGTGTGCAAAATAGCCACCTTTCATCCAAAACTTCTATATTTTATTGTGAACCTTCTTGAGTATCAATTGTATCTTTAACAAAAATATGATTTGAATTAATTCCTTCTAAAGGAGACCCAAAACTCATATCAAGAAAAGCAGCTTTGTCAATCTTGATGATAACTCCACCTTCACTTTCTTGACTTGATTCATATTTTCTTGAAAGCAGCTCTGTATTTTCAGATTTGTTACTCAAATCTTTTTCCTCCATAACCTACAAATGAAATTGAACAACTTCTTCTCCACATGGAAAATCATTAGGCATATTTAAACATTCACTTGAAATGTGAGCAGTATGAGGCTGAACATTCTTATCAACATCACTCTTTCCATCCTCATTTATGTAGCCATTTTTCATTTCGTCCATTTCTAAATTAGATTTAAAAAGAGGAGACTCAAGAACAGTATCATTTCTAACCTTTTCTTGTAGCTCTTCTTCATGATTTGGTAGAGGATCCTTCAATTTTGTATCATTTGGAAGAATATCTGATGCTTTATATTTCTCACAGGCTGCAATAGAAGTTGTTAGACCACCAACATTTGAATAAGAAGAAGCATTATCCTCTTCATCACTTGAATCACCTATAGACTCATCTCCATCCCAAATGTTCATATCATTAGAAGATTGCTCACAAACCACAATAGAAGTTAGATTTTCAAATTGTGTATGATGACCATCAATATCCATAAATGCAAAAAACTTCTTCCCTTCATAATTCAAAGTAGCAACAAATTCATCTCCATTTTCATAATGCATACTATAAATTTAAGCCCATCTTTCAACATTTGAAGCAATTTGACAATTCCTTGAAAAAAAAAATTCATCAAAAACTGTGAGATTGGTGCATTCAAATGAAGAAGAAGACAATTGCTTTACCTCTTGCAGCTACATTTGTTTAGAAACCTTTTCAGATTTCTTTGCTTTCCAAATCCCAAATACTATCATGTCATCTTCAATACCAATGGCTTCTTGTTGTGCAACTTCAATATTGTGTACTTTACTTCACTTCAAGAGGAAAGCAACTTCAGGGTGTAGTGTTGCAATGAAAATGGCCACTTGAATCTCCTCACCTGGCTGAATGTTATGGGGAATCCTTGTCAAACATCTATTAAATTGATCTATAAAATCCCTCATAAGTTCATCATCTCTCTTTTTAATGGTGAAAAATAGAGAAAGAAGTGCAACCTCATCAATTGTACATCCAAATCTTCCATGAAATTTATTTTTCATTCTATCCCAATTAGTGATGCATTTCGTTTCTAAATACTGGAACCAACATGCAACAGCTCCAATGAGGGACTCAACAAATAACTAAATAAATACATTCTCTTCACTTACCCCCAAGATTCCACAAGTTGCGATGAAGGCTCAAATATGATCATCAACAATTTGTGAGTCTTCTCCACTAAACTTTGGAAAATATTTTTGTGAACCTTCAAGTAGGGTTGAATACTATGGCAATGATAACAATCCAAACTAGGAACACCATGGTCGAGGTGAAATTAATGCCATAGTGCAGATTGAAAGAATATCACTGGAAATCTTCTACCAAAGAAAATTTTTGAGCACGTTCCAACTAACAAAGTCACCAAGCTCCATCCTCGGGGAGGTACCTTCAAATTTTTGAGAAGAGAAAGACATTGGAACTTCAATCCTCTCCTTAGTGGAGTCACCAAAAATCTATTAGTAAATAGATTGGTCACTGCGATTTGATGTGATAAATGACTCTCTATTGCCCAACTGAGCAGTGACACAATGAAACTAATAGCTCCAGAGATCGCTATTGAATTAGTGATCTTCCTCTGAATTTTAGAGGTACAACTCCCTCTTATGATCTTCAATGAATTATAGAAACTAAGAACAAAACTAAGGTGTTCTTTAAACAAGAAATCAGTAAAGGAAACTAATATCTGCACATAAAAATGATACAGATACGATCAACGAGCATAAAATGAACAGAATGTAAATTAGGTGATGGAAAGATCACCCACTTCACACCCATGAATGACAAGGAGGAGGAAAGAAGATAATACGTGAACAAAACAAGACTCAAAGATCTTGCAATGAACACATCCTCAATCTGATGTAATAGAGAAAATATGAATGAATAATTATGAACTCACAAAGTAAATCAACAATTAAAGAGAAGACAATGAACACAAAGATTCACAATGTCTCCTTTATTCCTTGAATATAAAACAGAGCTCAAAGACTCTATCTCCCTATACAAATATTAAGTTCAAAAAATAATCCCTTTCCCTAAACAAATAATAAAATGATCTGATAACTATCTCTACCCCAACCCTCACAGAGGCTCCCGTATCATAGCAAAAAGATCCCCTATTACATAAGAAAAACACTTTTGATTTCTTCACCCCCGTATCTACTTCTTGGAGTTTTTGTTTAAATAAATAATCTTGTCTGAGACTTTTAGTTTTCCCCTAAATGAAAACCTTTTATTTTTACTATCACCACTTCTTTTACGTAGCTATTTCTTTTCTTGTAGTTACAAATAAACTCCTCCCTTTTCTCATGCTTCATAATTGATTCCAATATAGAGGCAGGCACTCTGAATTTTGAATCGACAAGGCTTTTTGCATTTTACATCTCTCCTCATTTTACTAGGTGTCTTTTTGTGGAAAATCATGAGGTTTCTAAAACCACAAAACTTACTGCCTACTCCAATATGCCTGCCGACCTAATATTTCACAATTCATTACAATGGAAAAAATATTACTATCAACTTGGACAATATAATGAGTAGATTTTTATATGAACTTATCGCCCACAATAATTTCCTTATATTTGATGGATATCCCTTTTATTTTGTGAGTTCAATCTTTCGATGAAGATATCATGGGTGAGCACAGGTACATTGCTTCAAAGGATTATATTGGCCTTTATTATCATCTTCAACATAACCATTCCCTCTATGATCATAGCTTGTGAAAAGAGGAATATTTTGGGCTCCTAACTCATAGAGCCCCATATAGCTACTCTTGCGGTTCATATATTTTCTCTTCATAATTTATCATAATCACAATTCTCAATTTAGTACACAATTTCATGGTATCTTCCTTAGTCAAGCAATGTCCTTTTGACTATGTAAACATCATAGAGACTATTGTCATTCATTCAACTTAGCACATCTTCTTGCTGCATGCTTTGGCCTCTATGTATTATCTCCGCTTCAAAACTAACACTATTGTTTCGCCTTTAGTAAGTGATAGGAAAGAGGGTTCCTCGGGACTTCCTTCCTCGAGAATTATGATGGGACCTATGAATGTTAAATTCCTCGAGCTCCCTCTGGGTGGTTTTTATTTTTGTTAAGTATTGGCCCGCGCCTCATCTTTTTGGACTCCATCCACTGCTGCCATGTGTTTTCCAAGCGCCCACTACAGGGAATCCTTCCTTCACTATCCTAACGGCTTCCACCATGCTTCCATGTGTTGTCACCACAGGCTCTTCAAGGCTGCTTCCCATCACTTTACTATCATGCCCCATTTGTGTGCCACGTAGCTTTCATCCGCGTACACTTTTTGGGTGGACCCCACAATTGGTACTAATAGTAAAGAATTCCTCCACGTGTTTTCACTGCGCAGTATTTCAATGCAAGGAGGAGGAATCAATGAGCGGACCTCGACTTGCTGCCACGTGTCTCTTTTGTGGGGACTTTATCAAAGGGAAGGCAAGAGAAAACTGTGTGCCTCGCTAGGCTATCGCATGTCTTAACCGACTGCAGGATTGAATGACACATGTCTGCGAAGGAGTTTTTTGGGACCACCGCCATCATTCCCAGGGGATGCATCTGGTTGGGAAGTGACTACATGCCATGGCCTGAATATTTTTTGTTGCAACGACCGAAGGAAATCATTGTTGTAGGCATCATTGCTTTCGATACGGGATATTTTCTATTACTAGCTCACCAAGCCATGGGATTTTCATCTATATATACTACTTCTTCCTTTTGAAAATGAGTTTGGAAGATACAAAAAAATTAGGGAAAACAAACTAGGCCTTTTGTATTTATTTTAGATTATTGTATGAGATTCTCAGACTGTGCCATTGTTTGACCTTTCTGTTTTTCTTAAGCTATTTGATAAAACATTATACTATGCCACTATTGTCCTAAATTGTTTATTTGCAGAACTTCTATGATTTAAATACAAGTTTGTTGGTTAGACCATGTCTTTGACTCTTCTTTTCAGTTAATGAATATGGAAATTATTTTGTCATTGAATGAATTGTTTAGTTTTTCATCTTTGATTTTTGTCATTCTAGAACATAGCAGATTGTTGATTGGGCCCTTAAATCTAACCCCAAAAGATAGTTTTTTCATGCCTACATCTATTCCTTGGTGCATTGCCTTAGTTAGATCTTTATTTTTTATATTTTCTTTCTTTTCCCATTCCAAAACCTCAATTACAGAAGAAGCCTACTTCTTTAAAAATCTGGAGGTCACTCAGTTTAGCGCAATTGATCCCCCCATTAACTGAGTTTCCCATAAAGGTTGTTAACTTGCCAATTTTTGGTATCAACAATTTCTTTTTTCTGGCATGCCTGATGGGACTGCTTAAATGAACCTAAATCTAAAGAGGGTGTATTATCCATCGACCTACTACTAGATCCCAAACAATGAATAACCCTAGTTTGTTAGTGCCGCCACTAGGAACAATACAAGCCGCGACCCAGATAGTGAATTTTTTTCTTCCTCTGCCCATTTTGCTAGCCATGTTTCCAGCTACTAACAAAAATTATGTGGCATGGGATGCCAAAAGTCCTCTTGTAGAACTAGTAGCACCCATCGTTTGGGCCCCTATCCCAGTTTTTGCTTTAAAAGCTATACCTAAATTTACCGGAGATGGCTCAAAAACACCATCTAAACATTTGCAAGATGTGGCGGACGTTTGTCTGGTACATGGAGTTACGGACCAAAATATAGTGCTAAGGTTGCTTACAACCTCTTTTAGAGGTAAAGCACTAGATTGGTACCGCACACTGCAAGCTAATACCATCACTACTTGGGATCAACTTGGACACCCTTTCTATGAAAGATTCTTGAATGATGGAGACAGGTCCTCACAATATCATCGGCTAGAAATCATAAAGTGGGCCCCATATGAATTAATGTCTGACTTCAATGCTCGGTTCCATATAACTTGGCAAAGAATTTAAGCTGCTAGCCAACTTGGCGTTCATGTTTTACTTGAAATCCATCAACGTCGACATCTCAATGATGATCCATTCTCTTGGCAGAACCACACTACCAAATGCATACAACATCACAATCAAAGCGGAGGATAATCTGATAGATGCTAGAAAGTTTCTGCCTCAGCCCATCATGCCTATGTTCCCCAAGATATCAGTTCTCGCCCAGGAGATTCCATCTACCGGTGTGCCTGCTCCTCCTCAATCCATGTACACATATCCTGCCACACCATAGAATGTTGCTTCCACATCCAACTCTTCAAAGGATGAAATAAGCGACGTCAATGAGATGTTACAGGCTATGGCCAATGAAATAACTACTATCAAGTGGAATCAGTATGTGCCTCCGAAGCCAACCTACCAAAATTATCAAGGCAGGAGATCTTCCTACCAACAAAACTAGTTCCAAGGAGGCGCTCACACAAATCCACAAGCTCAAACAACTAATCAGATAATGTCAGTACTCCCTCTGCTACAAAGTGCTAACCCAAGCTCGAGCAGAGAACTGATAGCGAGGAAAAACAATTTAGTTGATGACATCAACCCCTGTGGCAATGCACATATGACTCAAAATTTCCCATGTGGAAATCTACAACAAAAGGTGGCAAAGAAGTGCAACCAAGGTACGATGTCGAATCATGGAGGTTATGTATATGCCTTTCTACAAATGGAAAACGTGGTACTCACCGTGCAAATGCAAGGGATGTCCTTGGAGCAAGAAACCGATATTTCTCTTGATCATATGCTCTTCTCATGGATGGAAGAAGAAGAGGCAGTGTTTTCCAATGATGCACCCATGTCAAAAATCTTGCAAGTGCATTCTGATTACAACACTCACTCAAAGAGGAGATTCACAGGTGAACCAATCATCCCACCCCCAATCAGTCTGTAGCCCAAAAGTGTTTCTAACCAGACACCCAATACCTCCGCAGTGGCACAACATTGTCATTCGCGAAGGGAAATTGTTGTAACTAGAGCTAAGGATCAAAAGATTCCAAATAATGTATCCCTTTGGGATATCTTAGCTATTCCAAAACATAATACATTGCTATAGAAGGCTCTCCAAGAGGATCTAATCATTGAACTGACAGAGCAATCACTCAAGGGAAAGACCATTGATCCATCACCTCTTGCCAAAGTTCTCACGAATAGCAAAAAGAAAGCCTCTACTGAGATTAGAGACAAGTCGAAACCAAAACCCTTCTTCCTAACTCTTATTGTGGGAGAGAAATTATTACACAATGCCATGATTGACTCCAACACTAGCACTACAGTCATGCCCAAACTGATAGCTGAAGCCTTAAGACTTAGCTATGAAACTTTAAAAAGGGGGTTATGCAACTTGATGGGAACAAAGTCAAAACTGTAAGTGTCATCAAAGACCTCCCATTGAATATGTTCTCCTGCCCTAGCATCATAGTTAGATACTATGATCATATATGTTCCCCCCTTGTTTGATCTCTACCTATCCCAAGATTTCACTTCAAAGATAGGCGGATATCTGTCTTTGGACTGGTCACACTTGATCCTCAGGACCAAGCACGGAGCTAAAATGAAAATAGTGTCTGAAGCTCTACATTTGAAACATGTGGTCGATGAAGCTACGATCAACTTTGAGGTTGTTCATACCTCTTTTACCAAGGAGGAAACGTATTGTACCAAGTTACTAGAGGATGAAAAACTAACTGGAGATTGGACCAATCAAGAAGGATTTCTCTTGAGCGAATATATAGACAATGATCCTTTAATAAACTATCATGCTACTAGGTTAGGAACTTATGTCATCTACAATGAAGATCAAGTGCTTCTGAAGGTCATGAAGGAGCCTGAAAGTGGTCAAGCTTCAGAGCTATGGACACTGCACTTTGATGGAGCAAGATACAAAGTGGGAAGAGGATCCAAGATATGTTTGAAATCCTAACACAATGAAAAGACACTCTAATCTTTCCACTTTCAGTTCACTTGTTTGTACAATGAAGTTGAGTATGAAAGCCTAGTGCAAGGTCTAAGCCTGGTAGAGCAAATGGGCATCAAGCAATTAATGGCGTTTGGAGATTCTGAACTAGTAGTCAACCAAGTTCAAGGGGTCTCTAATGCAAAGAATGTTTGCATGCGATCCTATAGGCATAGGTTATGGGACCTGATTGAAGGTTTTGAAGCCTTCAACATCTAGATAGTACCCCGAGAACAAAATAGTGATGTAGACTGCATGGCCACAATCGGATATCAGTTTGATTCTATCTCTAACCTAGTTCATAAAAAACACTTTGTATGAGTGATAGTCCAACCGAAAATTCCAGATAATGATCAAAGCTAGAAAGTGTTTGACAACAATGAACACATCGCCTCATTCATCCAACAGTCGGGTGAGTTTGCTGACCAACTCCAACTGAAGATTGTTGAGGCCTACAATGGAAAATTATTTAGCTAAGATCCAACAAGATTCCAAAAGGACTGGTCACTCTCAAAAACCTGTTCGATTGTGATGATGCAAGAAATGATAAAAGGAAGTTTTTAGTGGACAAAATTGACTATACGAACCTTCAGGTCAGAGATGGAAGAAAGCTCAAAGTTGGGAAGGACATTTTGTGTCATGATAAAGAAAGGCTCATCAACTTCTATGAGAAGTATGAAGGAGTAGTGGCTTGGTAAAATGATGACCTTAAGGGATACAATCCTAACATCATACAACATACAATAGATTTGACTAAAGATGAAAAACCAGTCCACCAAAAATAGAGGCCAGTGAATCTGAAGATCGAAGCATTGATGGCGCAAGAGCTGACAAAGCTAATTCAGTCTCAGATCGTCTTCTCGATCAAGTACAAAACATGGGTATCCAACCTGGTTCCAATCTAAAATAAGAACGGAGATATCCACTTATGTGTTGACTTTTAGGACCTGAATAGAGCATCCCTAAAGGACCACTACCCATTGCCTTCCATGGAGTCAATCTTGCAAACAGTGGCAAGATTAGAAATGTTTTCTCTGCTAGATGGCTTCTTTGGTTACAATCAGATCTAGGTCAAAGAGGAGGACCGACACAAAACAATGTTCACTACCAAGTGGGGAACGTTTGCATATGCTAAAATTCCTTTCAACCTTTCAAATGCGGGGGCCACTTTCCAACGGGCAATGGATATCGCTTTCAACAAATTGATTAACAAGATTATCCTAATCTATTTAGATGATCTGACTATATTTTCCAAACATAAGGATGATCACTTTGATCACCTTGAGATGGTTTTCAAAAAATTTGAGTACAAGGTATCCCTAAACCTGAAAAAATGTATCTTCAAAGTACCACAAGGCAAGCTATTGGGACATGTAGTGTCCAAAGATGGAATTGCAATTGATCCCAAGCGGGTGAAAGTAATCAAAGAACTTCCCCTATTGGTCAACAAAAAGGGAGTCCAGTCTTTCTTAGGGAAGGTAAATTTGGTAAGCAAATTCATTTTGTATTATGTAGGATTAATCAGACCAATCACCTTGATGCTAAAAAATGATCAATTATTCAAATGGACTAAAGAAGCTAGAGAATCCTTCGAGAAGGTTAAGGATGTTATTTCCTCAACTCCTGTGTTGGTTAATCCAAACCTATCAAAGGACTTCATAATGTATGTATTCAGTAGAAAATCAAGCATTGCTACTATCTTAACTCAAAAGGACGATGAAGGAAATGGAGAACATTTGATAGCATTTCACTCCTAGACCCTAAAGGAATATGAGATGAACTACAACTTCGTTGAGCGGCAATCATTTGCTATTTTTAAGGGACTCAAGAAGTTCTGACATCTAATATCTTGCAATAAGGTGATTGTTTATGTCGCGCATTCCAGTGTGTACGAATACATCATGGAAGGAAAAATCACCGAAAAGAGGGCTAATTGGATCACTAAGATCCTTGAATACGACATTGAGGTAAAGCCTACAAAGACCGTCTGAGGGAGAGGACTATCCGAATATCTAACACATGACGAATAATTGACAGTTAAAGAAGAGTTACCGAATCTAGTTCTAACCAATGAGTCTGAATCCAAAGGTTGTTGGCTGGTGAAAAGAGTAAGGTTCATGCATACAGGAAAATACCTGTCGGGCATTCCTTCTCAAAAGAGAAGATTTTATAGACTATAGAACAACGGATATGTTCTCATTGAAGGGGTCCTTTTCAAAAGGAACTTGAATGAAATTCTATTGTGGTGTGTCACCATAGAGCAAGTGAAAAGGATTCTCGACACTTTCGACAGTAGTCCCACAGGCAGACACTTTTCCACAAAAACCCTTAGCCATCAAAATCATGTGCGCTTGGTACTTCTGGCCTATGCTATTCAATGACTCATACACTTTGGTAAAAGCTTGCAAGGAATGCCAATTCTTCACAGGAAGAAGAAATTTTTTTGTCAAGCCTCTCAATCCGATAGTGGTTGATGTGCCTTTCACACAAAGGGACCTTGATTTCATCAAAATGATCAATCCCGCCTTTAACACTGGACATAAATGGATTCTAATGGCAATAGACTACTTCACTAGGTGGACCAAAGTTGTACCCCTAAATAATGCGATGGAGGTGGAGGTCGTGGACTTCCTTGAGGAACTGGTAATAAGATTCAACCCACCAAAGACTATCATCTCCGACAACGCCAAGGCTTTCCTAGGCTCTAAGATATTTCAATTCACACTCCTGCATGGCATATTCTTGAAAACATCATCAAATTACTACCCACAGGGGAGTGGCCTAGTTGAGTCGACTAACAAAAATTTAGTTTGACTCATCAAAAGAATCGGGTTGGAACACCAAAGAGAATGGCATAAGAACCTTCAAGCAATGTTGTGGGCAGACCGCATAACTCCCAAGCAAGTCCTCAATACTTCACCATGCGAGCTAGTGTATGGGAAAGAAGCGCTATTTCCTATCTCTATAGAGATTATGGCGTTGCAATTTCTCAAATCTCTCGACGTAGAAAAAACAACGCCATGGAGGTTCGGCTAGCCGAGTTGCTAGAAGTGCAAGAAAGAAGGGGAATGACCCTGATAGCCATGTTCAACTGCTAGCAGGGGATTAAGAGATGGTTTGACAAGAAATCCTCAAACCAAGGTCTAAATTGTGGAGACCTAGTGTTAAAACTCAATGAAAGGGTTGCAAAGCCAGGCCAACATAGAATTTTTGGCAGCCTGTGGGAAGGCCCTTTCAAAATAATTCAATGCAAACAACATAATGCATTCGAATTGGAAAATATGGAGTAGGAATCATTGGGTATTCTAGTTGACGGAATTCACCTAAAACTATTTAATTAAGCTTCACAATTATTCTACTAGTGTAAATATGTGAGAAGTGTAATTATTTTTCCTTTCATTTTTTTCGGTCGGTCTTTCAATAATTTTCACCCACAGTGTGAGGAAGCAGAAATAAATGGAACCCATTATTGCAAAGGGTGGAGAAAAATAAATGCAACCCATGAAGTAGAGAAAAATGGCACCCATATGAAAAATTACAAAGAACATATATATGCAAGAAAAGAAAAGGAGAACCCACATTGCAAACTCAAAAGGAAAAGGTGACTTAACGTTAATATAATTTGTATTTTCATTATATTTATATACTTCGATAAGTACATTGTCAAAATGGCTTTGACACCACGCTTTTAAAGCATATCTATATATATTCCATGGTTTCTTCATATATATGTGTAATAAGGCCTTTTTCAGGCGTATATACAAAATGGAAGAACAAAAAGATGATTTTTCAAAGCATAAAAGTTCTAATCATGAGCAATGGAAAGGGAGGCATCGACAACAACATCTGGAATTACTTCATCAACAAGAACAGCAGCAACATTTGTAGGAGCAATGGTGAGTGGTGGAGGGAACACTAGGTTCCTAAAGTCGGTGTACCAGTCAATATCGTAGAAAGGTACCACATTGTACAAGCGAAACAGGAAGTGGCAGGCACAAGTTACCTTTTGACGATGCTCTTCTTGTGACTAGGTGCGGAACCCACTCAGGAACAGTACCCATGGTACTATTGTGTCTTCTTTAATATACTTTTGAAGGTCACTTGCCATTGATAGGCCTATACTAAACACAACATTTGCCACCACCTCTCTGAGGCTGCCCAGGTACTTCTTTGGAAATATTGCAAGCACCAGGAAAAAAATCAACAACTTGGGAGCCTAGATGTCAAGCATAGACGCAACAAAGTGAGAGCATACGTCAGTATTAACTTTGTACTTGTCTTCATATTCAATACATTCCATCCCTAGAACCCACTTCATCACTACAATGGCTAGTGAATGCTTATTCTTGATCATTCTTTTCAGTCACCTAGTCGAAATTTCACCAAGGAAGATTATCTGGGATTTCTTGCAAACTAGCCTGATTGGAGTGTTCATGGTGCCTAACTCTCTACAAACTACCTAATCCTATCTCTCTACAAATGCCTAAGTCTAGCTCTATGCAAATTTTACTCAGCTACCTAACAATAAATTCTAAGCCAACTGCTTATTACCAGTTCTACTCAAATTGCTAAGTGTGATTTCTCTATTGCCTAAGTGCCTATTTATAGAAATAGCCATGATATGTGTGGTAATTTGCATACCATAAGCATGATGCTAATCAAGGACCAACTTGAAAATTGCACCATAGCTTTCTCAAATTTCCCACCTAGTTGTGTCTGCTAGGTACGGTTTGTTGTGTGCAAGATTAATAAGAGCTAATTAATTAGCATAAGTTGGTGGTAGTCATTGACAATTGTCTATACGGCTAAACAATGATGTCTCATTTTTTAGGTGCTTCTCAAATTTCAAAGAGGAACGCAAATATTTTAAAGTAATTATTGCATCTTTTGCCTAATTATTCTCTTTGGGATATTAATTTCCCAAGCATGTGAAGCCTAAGTTTCCTTCAAATCACTGACTCAAGTTCCAAGGAAATTGCACCGTACAATATGATTATCAAATCGTCATTATGAATTATTTCATTTCCAAATGGCAAGTAATTCATTTCACACAAGCGAAAGAGTTGGCGATATATGCTGAATTTAATGCTAAAAGGTGAGCTTTGTTGGCCACCCAAAGAAAGAAATATCCAAGTAAAGCATGCAAGAAACTAACATTGTGAGAGATTTTTTAGCACACTACCTAGAGAAAAGGTTTTGAGAAGAAGAACCGAAGAGAATTATAGAGAATTTTAACGCAGCTCAAGTTACAATACCCTGACATGGCCGGAAGTTGTCAGATGGAAGCACAAGCTGAGGCAACCCAAAGCTTGTACGATGACATGATAGCGACACCAATCGTCAATACTTTTGATGACGCCTCTTATGCATCACGTAGGACACTAGAAAAACTAGAATGGGTCCACATGTGTGCCTTGGACAAACCCAAAACTGCCAACTACCAAAGCCAAATAAAGGAGGAATGGGATAATACCCATGACCCCATCCTCATGAAGAACCCTAAGACTCTTAGGGAAGGAGCGTGCGAAAGAATGAAAAGGGTTGATAGCATGGGGAAAATGGCATATAAGCTATGGTTCAGCGGTCTCCCGCAGTACATGGTCCTCTTGGTGCATTATTTCCCAAAGTTGGTTCACGAGGCAATTGAACACTTCAACCCGAACACCAACACTATCGAAGGTCGAACACTAAGAGTCAACATCAACGAAGACACTATCTGGAGCATGTTGTGTATCCCAGTGAGACACTCAAAAGTGGATAGGATGGAGGCATTTACTCCAGAAAATGGGTGCATCTTTTGGCAGGGAAAAGACAAAGCTTTGTAGTTTATAATGAGGAAAGGCAGAGGCCTAAGGAATTTTGCAAAGAGCCACCACAAATTTGAGTTGTGCAAAACGCCTTTTTTAAGCAGGATATGCAAGATGTGCTCTCTATGATGGTATTTGTTTGCAGCTTGGACGAAGACAAATGGGTGTGATAATTTCAACTAGGTTTGGGTTTTCAGCTGCGAAGGAAAAAGTCCTTGTTCTAGTATGACTTTGCAAGAGTCATTTACAAATAAATGATGAAACAAATACGAGAGTACAAGATGCAATGCACGTTCAAGTTCCTTCTTTGCTTGCTCATATGTTCTTACACCAGAACCCTGACTTCTTTAGAAAAATGATACCATTATCTATTTTTACTGATAAAGGATCCAAAATGATAGTTTCTATATGGACTGCCCTCCTTTCCACAACACATGACTATTATGCATTTTTGGAGTATTTCTTAACTCTAATTATGCAAGACTTCAAGAAGAATGGTTGTATCTATCGGCTTTCCACTTCCAAGATGGAGTGGATGCAGATCTTCACTCCTAAATGTGACTAGTTCCTCGGGAGGGATTTTACATTCATTCGTATGCACGACTTTATCGAGGAGCCATTCCAACTCCCAGAGTGTATCACACATAGGGTATTTTCCCTTGAAATGTTTAGGAAGATGACCATTATTGATTATAAATTTTGTAGAGGAAAGGGCAAGAGAGGGTTTTTCAAATGCCCGCTAACCTTCAAATGGGTGGTGATGGTGAAAAAGTAGTCGCATAATCTGTTGGAAGAAAAGCTGGCTCATCTGGGGTTAGTGATGATCTACAACAAATGGAATTACAACCCCTTTGATGACTTAGGTAATGAATTCATCAAGGTAACCCACAGCCCTCAGTCATATTGGGAAAAGCAGTGAAGTCTGATGGAGAAGCATGATGACCTGTTGGTGGACCTTGCCTATATTCCTACCGATGAGAGTAGGCCACCATGGCTTCAATTCTACCTCTAGTTAGAAAAGTGTAATGAGAATCACAAAATGGGGATTTCCCTCCGTAGTGAGTTGTCAAAGAAAGAGAACTGGAGCGAGGAAAGAATTAAGGATTTCTATATCTATTGACAAGAAATCCAACAACTTGATGCTCCTTACCAGAGCGTAGCGATGGATGGAAGATTTGATAAATTATGGGACAACACACATATAGATTCTGACGTGAGTGTTGATGAAGATGTTGACATGGAGGAGTATGCAACTTATACAGAGAAAGGAAACAAGAAGGAAAGTGAAGTACAGATGGCCCCAGCACAGTAAAAGGAGAAAGCAGTGATAGAGCCTAGCAAAGTCTCTTCAAATGTGTAGTTCAATATATCGTGGTTGGGAGCCTCGCGTATGTTCACCTAGATCGCAAGAAGGTCAAGAACAACCCAGCAGCAACAGTCGAAGACCGTATAGGTGGAGGACTTGCCACCCAACAAGAGGAAGCACACAGATGTAGTTGAAGAAGAGGGTTCACGGGATTCCATAACAAGCCTGAGGCCCACAATGAGCATGGAGCCAACGACGAGCCAAAGATCACAATTATCTGCATCACATGTAAATTTTTCTCCCTCTTCTCTTACTGCACAATCTTTAGTTACTTCTGGTATGTTTGCAGTGCCCCTCACCATAGGTGTCGGCCTTTCTTTTTCCACTTCTGCCCCAATGGTCGTGGGAAGTCTCTCCTAGTTCTCCCAGGCAAGACCATTTGTTTTAACTCCTCCGTAGACCCTTACACCTTTCTCCGCTGCCTAGTCCACATCCACTATCTCTTCACCCTTTGCATCCACGGTCACCACTGACACCCCTCTAGCTACTACTATATCGATCCCAACTCAGTCCGCTTAGCAGATGGAATCCGCTATGACCTCACCACTGCCACAGCACCCGATGAGTCCTCCTGTTGGTTCACAAATTGGGCTTTGGCATATTCCTCCATTCTCCCCGCTTACAATCAATTTTTTGAGAAAGAAAACGCCTAGAACCACTACCCTCACATTCCCTTTCACCCTACCTCCCGGTGCACCTTTTGCAAGCAGGCTAGTCTAGTCACTAGACCAATTTATGGTGCAAGGCAATAAAAAAAAGGAAGCGCAGGCTATCAGAATCCGGAAGCAAAAGGCCAAGGATGTCAAGAAGCCAGCGGAGCCGAAGGTGTATACTATTTTCAATGAAGCTCAAAAATTGCTACATTTCAAAACCATGTACCTGAGTGTAATCAAACCATAGGGGGAAATGCAACCCAATGATTACAACATGTTTTCCATGGGACTCGATTTGAGCATAGCCTAGTCATAGGACAAAGTTGACCTCATGGAAGAAACATAGGGGGTGGTGACCACTGACTTCCTCAAGTTTGGTTGCCAGCTAAAGAAGAAGGAAAAGGAGTTAAAACTTGTAAAAGAAAGGGTTGAGGTCCTGCTGGTGAAGGAAAAAGTGAGAGAAGAAAAAATTGCATGCTTATCAAAGAAAGCGTAGGCAGAGAAAACTAAACTTTGAGAGGAAATTGCAAAGTCCCAATCCTATGACCCCAATTTGGTCACCGCACTGCAGCAAAAGAAGCAAGAATAACAAAACTAGTTGGCTCTAACAGAGTAGGGGATGCAACAAAAGAGTGAGGAGTTTGAACGACAACGCATTCAATTTGAGTAACAAATACAATAGAGAGATGTGGATTTTGAGAACCAAAAGGCCCAATTGGAGAAAGAACTCTAGGAGATGAAGCTTTCCCTTGAGGCAAAATTAGGGAACAAAAAACCAGGATGAGGAAAACTTGTCCACATAATTGAGAAAAATCCAGGGACAACTTGTGGCTACAAACCAAAGGATCGCGGAATTGACATAGAGTGTTGGCTCAAGGGATGTGGAGATCAATCTTTTGAGAAGTATTCCCCAAGCCCCTACTACCTAGTTAGACCTCCTTCCAGTGGCTCAGCAGCTATACATTTCATACTAGGATAAGGTCAAGGCCTTCTACCTGACACTTTAGCCAATGCTCCAATTTATAGCAAAGGCAACAAATTTAGGCAAGGAAGTTCATGGAGCAATTGAGTAATTCCCACAAATCATCACAGAAATGGTTCCTAAGGAAGAAAAGAAACTGGATAGGCTATACAAGGTCTCGGATGAAGACTTATCAAAAGTAGGGATCAAGGATCAGAAGGCTGCTACCAAAACAATGAATAGGTTCATCCATTGCCACTTGGCTATCCTCCATGCTAGCGAGTGCACTGCCAAACTGAACCATGAATAACATGCGAGCTAGGTTCTCCTAGTTGACCCAAATGGGTTTACCCTCCTTGTTTCTTTTCGATGAATCGATGGCTACTGCAAAGTAGATTGCAAAAAAAATAGATGAGAAGCGGCAGGACATGTCCACTTTCTAGAGTTTCAGCCAACCCCCTACTGCAGCGGATATTGAAGGTGTCACTCATCAGATTGTGTAGCTACTCTTCCAACTTGAGTCTGGGGCCGGCATATTCGTGATGTTTCCTTATAAGGAAATGCTCGATCTGAGCGGAGAGCAAGAGAATCTGCACGACATATCAACACCATCTGAGGCTGACTGGCTGCCTCTGTAGGCCACTCTCTCTAAGCTCTGACTCCATCGCCCTATGGATGGGACTCTGGTCTGCAAGCTAGAGAATTTTTTGGGTTCCTCATTCCACAAGTGAAATGCCCCTGGTAGTCACCAAAAGCTATGAATGTTAAATTCCTCGAGCTCCCTCTGGGTGGTTTTTATTTTTGCTAAGTACCAGCCCGCGCCTCATCTTTTTGGACTCCATCTAGTGCTGCCATGTGTTCACCAGGTGCTCACCGTAGGGAAGCCTTGCTTCACTCTCCTAATGACTTCCTCCATGCTTCCACTTGTTGTAACCACAGGCTCTCCAAGGTTGCTTCCCACCACTTTACTATCGAGCCCCATCTGCCTGCCACATAGCTTTTATCCATGTACACTTTTTTGGAAAACCCCATAGTCGGCGTTGATAGTAAATAATGCCTCCACGTGTCTTCACTATGCAATATTTAAACGCAAGGAGGAGGAATCAATGAGCGGACCCCGACCTGCTGCCACATGTCTCTTTCGTGAGGACTTTATCGAAGGGATGGAAAGAGAAAATTGCATGCCCCACTAGGCTATCACGTGTCTTAACCAACTACAAGATTGAATGACACATGTATGGGAAGGAGTTTGCTAGGACCACTACCATCATTTGCAGGGGATGCATATGGCTGGGAAGCGACTATGTGCCATGGCCCGAATCTTTTTTGTTGCAACGGTCAAAGGAAATCATTGCTATAGGCATCATTGCTCTCGATACAAGATCTTTTATGTTACTAGCTCGCCAAGCAGTGGGATTTTCATCTATATACTGCTTCTTCCTTCCGAAAATGAGTTTTAAAGATACAAAAAAATTAGGGAAAAGACACCAGGCCTTTTGTATTGCTTTTAGATTATTGTATGAGACTCTCAGATTGTGCCATTGTTCGACCTTTCTATTTTTCTTAAGCTATTTGATAAAAGATTATACTGTGTGATTATTGTCCTAAATTATTTATATGTAGAACTATGATTTAAATATAAGTTTGTTGGTTAGACCATGTCTTTGACTCTTCTTTTCACTAAATGAATATGGAAATTATTTTATGTCATTGAATGAATTGTTCAGTTTTTCATCTTTGATTTTTGTTATTCTAGAACATAGTAGATTGTTGATGCCCTCAAATCTAACCCCAAAAGATAAGTTTATCATGCCTATATCTATTCCTTGGTGCATCACTTTAGTTAGATCTTTATTTTTTATATTTTCTTCCTTTTCCCATTCCAAAACCACAATTACAGAAGAAGTCAGCTTCTTCAAAAACCTGGAGGTCACTCAATTTAGCGCAATTGGTCCCCCCATTAACTGATTTTCCCATAAAGGTTGTTACCTTTCCAATTTTTGGCATCAATAGGACCCTTTGCATCACAATATGCAGTAACCAAATTTTCTATTTTTCAATAATAAGAGTTGTGCCATATCTATCACAATAGTGTCGACACACATGAATTCTTGCAAAGAGTAACTAGGTTTGATGAGATTGGAGAATAACATAATTCTTTATGTACTAAATACTAGAGGATGCGATTGAATGAATCAATCCTCTCAGTTTTCTCATTTATTTGAATTTTCCCATGGTTTCTACAATGATAGGATTAACTCTTCTATGATGGTGATCAAGTCATGATATGGAGGTCGGCCTTCATTCCTGGAGATGTATTCCAATCTCTCTTTCGAAAGCTTGAGGCAGGAATTTTAGTGGCTATGAGAACCACTCTATATGGTGTCAACCAATGACTTGACTTTGCTATGAGGCAGAATTTTGACCAGTTACTCTAACCATTGAGGTGGGCACCAACAATAGTTACATAACTTATGTAAAATTCCTCTCGAAATCAATTAGTGTCTTTTGTTTCTCAAACTGTTTGCTTCCAATCTAGTGATCAAAAATGTTGAAACCTTCACCCATAGTGCCGACAAAGGGAAATTACTTCCTTTTGTTACTAAACTTGAATTGTTGAGAACAATATTTAAAAGAGGCTTTAATTGAGCCATTCGTAACAGTAAGCAATGATCCACAACATTGAGATTAATTCCTTGCACTATCATTGTAGGATATTTTCAAGATACAAATCTGCCATTTGGACTTCAATGTATTAAATAATTACTCTTCCATGTTTCCCTTGGAATTAAAGAGACTATGATTTCACCATGTCAGCAATAATTACTATCTCGCTAGAATGAGAATTGGAAGGAGTGAAAGCAATATAATCCAAATTTCCTTCACGGGTACATAATTATGATGTTTGTCACAAAATAATCTGACTAGGAGAACTCTTTTTACACATGGGTGGAAATGACATTGGAAACCATTAAGAAAGTCAGAAAGATGCGGTATCTTGATAATCCAATACAAAACTTGATGATGATTTGTGCATAGTGTTCAGGATCCAATATAAGAGCAATGTTGACTCGTAAGTAACAAGGGGATATAATAATCATAGGTTGAAAGGAATTTTATTTTATTTTATTGCAAAAAATGGGAATAACATAGGTAATAACACTTTTTACACTAACATGACTCATCCTATTGAAATTTATTTTTTTAGGAGGTGCAATAATGGTCAAGGTTTTTCTACCAACTATGTTATAAATTGTATAATTACTTGAATATTACCTTGGAGATTATGAAGCTACTTGAGATTCTTAAGAGGTTTCATTTATGTGATAGCTATGACCTTGGAAAGTTCCACCTCTATGCCTCAATGAGAGACAATGAAGCCCAAGATTTTACCTAAAGTGATGCCAAAGATACACTTCTTTGAATTAAGATACACCTTGTATTCTCTTAAGTGATCAAAGATACACTCAAGAACTTGAGGGTGCCCTTCCTTTTTTTTCCTCAAAAGGTCATCCACATAGTCTTTCATGATGTCATGGAAGATTGCTATCATTTCGCACCAATATGTAGCCCCTAATTTTTTCAACCCAAATGGCATAACCCAATAGCAGAAGGTGCACTAAGAAGCAGTGAAATATATTGTGTTTTGATCTTTAGGGGAAATCAAAATTTGGTTACATCTATGGAAGTCTTTCATGAGTGAATATATAATGAATTATTGCGAGGTTGATGATTATATCAATGTTGAGGAGAAAAACATTGTCCTTTGGACATGCTTTGTTGAGATATTTGAAGTCTATGTAAATTAAAATACCTTTAGACCTTTCTTTCTATTAAGGAATATGTTGGAATTCCATCAAGGTAATTTATAGGGCATATGAAGCTAATCTCCCAAAAAATTTGAAGCTCTTCTTTGATAGAGAGGGAAATGTATGGATGCATCTTGAAACTTGTTTTTATTAGACTTAATTTGCATCAAGATGTATTACAATATGGTCGATAACCAAGGATAGATCTAAGCCTCGTATGTCTATGTATGACCAAGCAAAGACATCAGTAGCACTTTTTAGAAGATTGATGATGATTTTATATTCAACTCATTCCAAGCTAGCTATAATTTATTTGATCCATGGATGTCCTTTTGTACCCAATTTCACCTCATGTGTTTTCTCAACTAGGATTATTGACCTACCATATTCCTAAGATGAGTCCATCTAATAAAAAATCATATCCCTTTCACCTTTGATAAGCTCATCATAATCCACCCCAAAAATTATGTTATCCATTTGGCTCCATTATGTACATTCAAATATGTCTTAAGATGGAGTGTCATAACATGCATCGTAAGTTGGTCAACAAGTGTAACTCATCTTATAGCTCTCTTATGTGATAGATATTCCTACATTTTATGTGGAAGCATAACTTATAGAAGACATTAATTTTGATCCATGAAGCTAAATGAGCCCTTTTTTAAAATTGTATAGCTCAAAGAGATTCATGTCCTCATAACTAGATTTATAGTTATATCCTATTCTAACATTGGTTAGGGACAATAATGATCTCTATAGCTCGATTTTTTTTATTCTATAGCCTAAATTTGCATTTTTATGTTATTAGCATTAGGATGAAAGGTTGAGACACTTTTCCTAACAAGAGGCTTGTAACATTAAAAATCTAGGAAAAAATGATAGGATCATTAACACATAAGTCTCAATAAGAAGCGAGTTAGGATCCTTTGAGTGAAGAGTAGTCAACGGGTTTGTAAATTTTATCCTTGACATTAATTCATTATCTTCATATTGTTAGGATTTGGTGTTGTACACCATTGAATAAAATGATTTAATATAATGTTGTAATTAAATAATATTTAGTGTTGTGCACTTAGGAAGTATGTTTAGCCACATTAGGTGATTATTTGGAGCCACTTGTAAAGTTGTATTGTAACATTGGGTTAATTATTGTATGTGTGGGAAACATAGGATAATGATTTAATATTTAGGGAAAGTATTTAGTAATGTGAAAAAATAATACCCAATATTAAATGAGGGGTCAATGGTTTTGTGGCACATGCTTTTATCTTACCACTTGGTTGCATTTGTGTGAGCTTGTGTCTATAAAAGTAAACGCATGTTTAGTGGTTAAGGTTGGTTGGGTAAGTGGCTTGTCATATTATTTAGTCTTTCTAAGGAGTGCATATGTGAATCATAACATGGGATGTGTGGATTCATTCTTGGACACATGGAGGATACATTAGAGAGGCTTGATGTTTGAGAAGTATTCATTGTAACTCTGTAAGTGCATGTATTATTTATTTGTTGAATATTAGATGGAGTATGGATACTTTTGAAGGTTGGGTTTTTCCTTCTCAAGGGTTTTCCTAGGGTATATCATGTGATACTTTGTGGCTTGTCTATTTGATCTTTGCATATGGTTATTGTGTAAGCTTGTATGCATGATTTTATCTCATGGGGTTATGTAGGAAACGTATTAAATGAACTGGGCATTGATGCATTATTTTATAATACATATGATGCAAAGAAATCAACCATAAAATCCTATTCTTAAATATCACCTAGTTTGATGGTCAAATGTAAACTTTAGCCAATAAAAGATGACAACTATTTACCTTTTTTGGTAGGGATGAGGTGTAATATTATTATTAGTTGTTGGACCATGATTGAAGCATGTAATGTTTAAGTAGAGTTTCAAATTCAATAGTACTAAGAGTACCTACAAAAATAATTAAAAATATATAGAAAAGGTAAATAAGTTTTGTTAATATAGGAAGATAGAAACCAAGGATGCTCATGTGTCAATATGAAAGCCAAGACATACCATATATTTTAGATCTTTCAAATCATATATCACATTTGGTACCATTATATAAAACTTTTTTCATAGAGAAATAATTTAATACTATACATCATCATCTATGTCACATGGCATTCTAATCGATAGTCTCATGGGGGCATGGATCTATATAGTAAATTTCTTGATCCCATTGAGCTAGACCCAAACACACCCTAACTTTGATGGATATATTGGTTAATCTCTTCACATTTCTTGTATACTATGTAGTATGTGTATTTTTAATGCTATGTTCATGTTCTTTTCATGATTTCACTTGATCTTACCACTTGGGAGAAATTTAATGTTTTCTTCTTGTAGAATTTATATCCTTATGCTTGCTCATTATGGTAAAAAATGAGGGAATTTTTAAACACATATTCCATCACACTCATCTAAAACAAGAAAGTATATCTTAGGAATGCATTCTATAATCAATATTATATTTCCATGTTCGTTCTACACTTTTATACTCAATTTTTTAATTTAAATATTAAATTTACATGATTATACTTTGTTTTAACAAAAAAAATTGTCTCTCATTCTTCAATTTATGTGCAATCTTTTGTAGTGCACACAATTTAGGTGGAATACTATCTTCTAATCATATTTATAGTTTATGTACAAATTTCACAAGTTGGAAACACACATTTGCTTCAATGGCTCAAATTCTTTGGATCCAAGAATTAATATTTTATAATCATAGTTTTTTTAATGTATTTCTAATTTGGTATATATTCACACATAGTTTTGAATGCACACAAAATTTGGGGAAATATGAAGTTAAAATGTGCATACCCTAACACTTTTCTAGTTTTTTTTATATTATTTTAGGTTGATGTCTTGGATGCATGATTCTAGTATATGATTTTCCTATTTCAATGCACTCATTGACCCAAGAACTAATCTATTACTTAGAGATGCATACTTCTCTATTCATTATCGATTTGACCCAAATTCCATCAACTTGCTTACCTTAGACAATATCACAACAATAATTATGTTCCTAAAAAGGATAACTAATATAATCACATCCTTTACTTTCAAACTTTGAATTATCACATTTCAATTCCAACAATATTTCTATCCAACCATTACCCATTCATGAAGAACCAAAAATTCAAAAGTATGTGTATAGGGTTATGTATTTAAAAGCATCATCATAGGGAATTTACATCAGCTTAACATCATTGAATGATCAAAATCATTTTATAAATGTGTATCAAAAATGTGTGCCCTCTTGTAGGTACATCAACTTCCCTCTACTTACATCAATAATAATCAACTATAAACATTCAATCAAGTGTCATTTGTTGTTAAAGAACACTTCAAGTACATGTGTGTGTGTGTGTGTGAAATATGTAAAAGTAAATAAATCAACACAAACCTTAATGAAATGAATTATATCAAAGATTTGAAACAAGTAAACTACTCTATTTTGCAGCTAAATAAATCTTTTAAAATGGAAACTTAGGAAATGAGATAATATTCAACATGCAAGCTAATTAAATTCCTAAATGAAACTATATGATAAAAATGATAATGGATACTATGATGAATGGATGATGATGCTAGATTATTCAAGGTATATACTATGATATTGAGATGGGATGATTCTACATATGCCCAAATGCTAACTATGAATTTATGCTAATCTAAAATGCAACTATGATGCAAAGGATGACATAAAATGCAACTATGAAGCAAAGTGTTATTCTAAAATTTAACTATGATGCAAAACATGATATAAAATGTAACTATAAGACTCCAAAATGCTCCCAAGCTCAAACGATATTCATGCATGATAACTCTATTAAAAAGTGGATACAAAATAGAATGCCAAAGGGCTATATTTATAGCCTTTTCCAAGCATCTTATGAAGTGGCAATGATCGATGGTCCAGATTCAAACAAGAAGGATGAACGGTGTAGATGAAGAGAATCAAGAAGTTGTCCCCTTGACCAAAGACAACATGCCAAATGGATGGAGGAATCTCTTGACCAATAGGCAACATACCAAATGGATGGGAGACTAAAGAGTGGGAAGAAAAGACCATGTGTTTGAAAATTGGTTGAAAAAGTGTGTGAGGAATAAGCCATGTGCTTAAAATTTGGTTGAAGATAATTCTAATTTAAAAATTAGAATTATTTAATTTCATGTGACCTTGGTGAGGTGGCACAAAAAGTTGTAGACATGTGCTTGAATTCTTAATCAAGATTAATGAAGATTAATTAAATTAAAAAAGCTTATGGAAATTTGTTTATTTAATTAATTTAGAAGAATATGATTTTAGATTTGGAGAATTTAGAGGATATGAACTATATAAATAAATTTTAAATTTATTTATACGTAGATGGAATATTAATTAAATAACTAGTATTTAATTAATTAAATGTTTGGACCGATTTTAGGTGTATACATTTTGCCCCTCTTTGAAGAAATGTGTTTACACGTTGCTTCAAAGAAAAATTTGATACTGATGCCGAGAAAAAAAAAATTGATGTCTAAGATGTTGATTTTCAGATATTGACGGATATATGCCCCCTTGGGAGATAAATCTGTGAATCTTAGAATTTTTAGGATTTTTTGGAATTTTTGAAAATTTTGATGATTTTTCGATGATTTGATGGTGATCTCAAAAATTTATGTGTCAAAAACAATTTATCTCCCAAAAAATGATTTAGAATTCAACAGGTGATGAGTTGATTAATTAAAGACCCCTTTGAAAAATAAAAATAAAATAACCCCATAAAATGCCACTTAATTAACCTTTAAAAGGTTAAAAAGTAGATTAGAAAGGTCATTTGTGCATTTTGCAATTTTGAAAACTTTGTGAGTGAGAGTGATTGAGCATTTTGGAGCAGAATGGTGATCCCCTACCACACGCACTGGTTCGAGTGAGTCAAGCGGCATAACCACCCAGTAGCGTACAGACCTCCAGTGAGTACCCCAAAAATTGTCTCGTATTTTGTGCATTTGATTTTCCCTCCATTTTTTGTTTGAATTTAGTTTTAAATTATTTTAGCACATAGGAAAACCAAAATAGCACATAGAACAACTGTTCTAGTGCATAGGGTTACCAATTTAGCGCATAGGTTCAATAAATTAGTGCATAGGATAAAGTAGCACATTAGGGACCTAAAGTAGTGCATCCATGAACTGTTGTAGTGCATAGAGCAGTCTAGCGAATAGGGTCATTAGATTAGCACATAGATTAAATAGAATAGTGCATCGAGCAATTTGGCACATCGGGACTCTATTCCAGCGCATAAAGTAGATTGGTGCATTGAAGGTCTGTTTTAGCGCATGGGGTTTTTTAGCATATAGAAAGAATATTCTAGTGCATTGGTGAAGTTAAATGATTTTCTTGATTGAACTCCTTGATGTTGATGATGTTTGATCGCATCAGTCTGTGATTTGATGATGATTGATGATTTTGATAGGTTTGTTGTCCATTGATCTCATGATAGCTGAGAATCAATGAGAGGATGATGATAATTGACCTCATGGTAGGCGAGGATCAATTATTAATTGATTGATCTGATAAACCTCAAGATAGATGAGGTTGAATTGATTGATGAACCTCATGATAGGTGAGGTACATCAATTGATTTGATAAACCTCATGATAGGCGAGGTTAAAATTGATTGATTTGATAAACCTCATGATAGGCAAGGTTGATTTGATTGATTTTGATGCTCACAAGATTTGATGAAAGTCTCACCAAAGCTGATTAGATTGATGTTGGTTGATGTTGGTTGATAGAGTGACTGACTTACGATTTTGTGATGATAGGATCCTTTGACTAGTTTACATATTAGAGAGCGGTTTTTGAGGACATGGGATCTAATTCGTCATTTGACACAGCCTGAGGTAGCCATTATTGCACAGTGTGGTTTGTTATCGCTCATCGATATGCACCAAATCATAATCAACAGGGGGTTATTGACAGCCTTGGCCGAGCAGTGGCACAATGAGCATAACACTTTCCATTTTCCCATTGGTGAGATCATGGTTACACCTAAGGATATATATCGTATTCTACGAATTCCGGTGGTGGGGGAGCTGGTTATAAATGATGCACATGAGGAGGGTGGGACTGATGCACTGCGGCAAGTGTTCTAGGATGATCACATATGCGGATATGAGATTCCATGGAGGGACATGGTTGATGCGTATGCCACATTGCCCTTTGTACTAACCGGTTTCATTGGAGGGTTCGTTTGTCCTAATCACATGTCAAAGGGACTCTTAGTTGGATGGGGCAGCATCTTAGAGAGTATGATCGCTCATGGGACAAAATATGTGTGGGGTTGTTGTATGCTCGTCCATCTTTACCATGATTTGCACTAGGTGGTATATCTTCGAGGGTCCAGACTATCAAAAAAAGTCACATCGGTCCAATTTTGGGCTTGGGAGCACATAGCGATTAGTCAATTGATAGAAGACAGACAGAGGCCAGCCGTGAGGCCCTATTTTCATATCTATGTAGGTCAACTTGCTCAACCTAGGCTTGGCAAGTTGGAGTATTGGAGGAGAGCTCTGGATGATCTTGAGTCTATTGTATGGAGGCCATATGTGGACTACGAGTTGTGGCCAGAGGATGATACGAAGATACCCTTTTTATGTCAGTTGATTTATTTGATTGTCTGGACTTGCTCCATCATTAAGAGATTCATGCTACTGGGAGTTTTGAGATAGTATGGTTAGGTTCAGCACATGCCCCAAGGCATAGCCCATTATGAACGATGATGATAGGATGCGAAAAAGTGGGGGCCAATTTTTTCCTATGATGCAGTAGTACAACACTTTCAAGGGTTGTCGACCATCATTTGGGAGGTGCATCTGGAGATCACCATGCACCAATATCAATAGAGTATGCCCATTATATGTTTACGCATTCATTCCCATAGATCACGACTCCAAATGAGCCAACACCAAAACTAGCAAAGGAGGAGGCAGAGGTCACAGGAAGAGGCAATAGAGAGTTGAGGAGGAGGAGGAGCAGGGGGAGGAGGAGGGGGAGAGCAGTGAGGAGGAGGAGAGTAGCGATGATGGTGATGATGAGGAGAGTGATGGGGGAGATGGAGGTGGACTAGGGCCAAGTCTTGATGTTGCAGAGTTGAGCGTGCCTCGCAAGAGGCAATCATTAGTGAGCTCATCACAGTAGTGGGTAGAGATCAGAGTGCCATCTCAGCAGTAGCAGACGCAGATTGCTACATTATAGGTGCAATTGTTGACTCTACAAGGATAGTTAGAGCAAGTATAGGCTCTTCTAACACAAGCACAGGGGCAGGTGCAGACTTTGATAGTCGAGCGAGATGTTGCTAGGTAGCAAGCATAGTAGGTGCATGCCCAACTTGCACAGATACAGGCCCAGGTGTAGGGACAAGGATAGGTACAGGGTCAGATTTTCGCTTTGACCACTAAGAGGGATGCCCTGAGATGGAAAGTAGAGTAGGTCGAGGCCATTATTGAGAGGGTACAATAGGCGGCAGTAGCTATGGGTACATCAGATTATCTTAGAGATACTTTTTGTACTACTCAAGAGGTTGAGTTCTACAGGGGCCGATATCATGAGGTGGTTCCTCCTGAGCAGTGGGAGAGCTTTGCATAGACTTGATTTGGTAGGTCCTAGTCTCAGACTGTTAGTGTGGGTGTTATGCAGCCATTTCCTGGAGATCGAAGAGATCTCGGGGTAGGTCCATCGGGTGCAGAGGGAGGCACTAATCCTAGTCATGTGATTCTAACACTGTCTAGGGGGGGCATGAAATAGCTCCAGTTATGATTCTTGGATGTATTTATGGACATGTATACACTCTTTATTCAATTTAGACATTGATGATCTTCTTCTTGTTGTCAGACTTTGTGATACACTGCCATTTTCTATATTGATGTATCTTGTCATACTTTTGGATATCCTTGTACACTTTGACATTATGATTTTTGAGGTTATATTATATGCGGCAATGATTATGATCTATGTGTTGATATGATGATGGATGTTTATGATGTATCTAATTTGCATTTTATGATGATGATGATTATGACATGCATTTAATTTCTATGTTTATGATGATCATATGCTATGGATACAAATGATGATGCAACTGATGTGTTATGATTCTATGATGATTTATGAATGATGCCTATATGATGCATGTGATGGATTTTATTTATGGTATGTGATGTAGTTGATATTTTTGTGCTTTTCTAATGCAAATAAATGATGTAATGAATGAATGAATGTGTATATGAAATGATTGTGTGATGGTACCTAATTCTATGATGATGTATGAAATGATGACATGATATGATAATGCAATGATGATATGATTTATGTGACGATTATGTGATATATGCAAGGATGATATGATATGATAATGCATGATGGATGATTCTATATGTTTTTATGGATTTATGCAAATGATGTTTTATGTTATGTGAGATGGATTTGATTATGCAATAATGATATGTGATGAAATTTGATGTTCATATTGATTATGTATGGATGTAATGATAATGAGATATAATGATTAGGTAAATGATGTTTATGATGCTTTATGATGATGATATGATTATGTGATGCAATGAGTGTGCTTAACTAAGTTTGCAAGACTTTGAGGGTCTTAAGCTTAAATGAGTGAATCTATCCAACTTCCAAGAGTTGTGGGAAGGTTGTCGTCAGTTGATTCTTTGTTAAATTAGGCTTTGTTAAATTAAGCTTCACAAAACCTGCATATTTCCCAATTCTTTTGGAAATCTGAAGAGACTCACTCATTTAAGCTTAGTGAACCACTTTCCTAATGCCACTATATGAAATGATTTTGATTATGTAAATGAGATGCGATGCATGTATTTTTTGTGTTTTCTGATGCAAATATTATGATGTGATGCATGGATGAATGAATGATGTGATAATGTTTTCTAATGTATGCAAATGATGATGCAACCGATGTGCAACTAAATGAGAATGATGTGTTTTTGGTTAATGTCAAGTGTGCTCAATCCATTGATAATAGAGATTACATCTTTATGAAATTGTCACTACTTTGGAAACTCTATAGATATAGATGCAAACTAGCATGGATACAATCTACTCTAACCATACAGATCTCATATGCAAAAATTTTCATTTGTAATAGTCAATTTGTCATGATTTTTATCATCATTGGGCCTTTAAAATGTTGAAAGTGAGTACAAGGATCGATGGTATATTTAGACCATGATGACCTGAGTACTACTTCCATGATGTTTCATAGTGCAAGTTAACACAAGCATCTAAGTATAATTAAATTGAGATGTCCTGAGTATTGCTTGCATAAATAGACAAGAGTTAACCATTTTCCTATGCAAATTTGGAATGCCATTAGTGATACTTTGTAGAGCACATCTCGCTACAATTTTCACAGTAATAATGATCAACTCACAAACAACAAACAAAAAAAAATCATATTCCTTCTTGGATCCTCTAGTTCAATACATCATCGAGGTGCTCCAGAGATATCATAACAAAAATCAAAGTATAACATTTGAACATTCAAGTGTGACATGATAAACCCATGATTCAGAAGAACATCATCCATTTGAATTTTTCTTTTGATTTGATTGATTTGGATGGTTGATGTGTTCATGTTTGTGTGATTTGATGTTCAATGTTGATTTGCACTATGATCATTGTCTTGGGTTGTGTTGTACTACTGTTGTTTTTCAGTTGGTTCAAGCTCAAAGTTTATTTGCCCCCAGTGAGTTTAGGATTTTTCCCCCAGTCTAGGGTGAGACACGACCATGATGCCAGGATATGTACATGGTGCTTTCTAAGGATAGGTAGATGGATGGCGAAAGAAAATGGTGAAATCGAATGGTTGGCATTCTCAAATAGATGGAAAAGCTAGCCTATCACAAATAGCGCTTGTTGCCAAGTTTTCACTACTTGTTTTTATTGCACTTTCTTTTATATTTTATGATTTTTTATTTATTTATATTTTTTTTCACTTTTTTTGTATTTTTTTGTATTTTTATTCTTTTTTTTTGGATTTTTCATCTTTTTTTATTTTTATTTTGTTACCAAGATGCCTTTTTACTAGGTTTTCATTAAGGCAACCATTTTTTTAGGACATTTTCTGATGTTTTTTGTATTTTTTCAGGACCTTTTTTCTAATGCACTGGATGATTCAAGTGTACAACTTCTTGAGATGCAAGTTTTTTAGGGGTTCATCAAATAAATCCCCTTCTAGTGTGGCCAACTAATATGCTCCTAATCTGAAGATTGAGACAATGACAAAGGGACCTAGCCAATTTGGTTCAAATTTCCCCTTCTTCTCTTGATCTTGTTGATTACGGGGGTTCTCTTTTAAGACTAAATCACCAACCTAAAATTTTCTAGGCTTTACTCTATGGTTGTAGCTTTTGGATATCCTCTACATATATGCTTTCAAGTGATCCACTGCATGTTGATGATGTTCATCCAAGAGTTCCAATTCCTGTAACCTAGACACTGTGTAGTCCTCATCTGAAATGATCCCTTTTAGAGACACACAGAGTGATGGTAGCTCAACCTCAATAGGTAGAATGGCTTATGATCCATAGACTAGAGTGTATGGTGTAGCTCATGTTGAGGTGCAGATGCTGGTTCGATAAGCCCAAAAAGCAGAATTCAGTTGAACATGCCAATCACGTCCAATATCGTTGATGATTTTCTTCAATATTTTCAAGATAGTTTTGTTTGAGGCCTCTACTTGGTCGTTCCCTTGAGGATAATATGGTGTAGAAAACTGATGTTGGAATTTAAAACTCTCACAAAGTTCATCAACATCCTAATTTTTGAAAGGTTTGTGTTGTCGGTGATAATGGATTGAGGGATGCCATACCAACAGATGATGTAGTTCAGGATGAAGGATGAGATTTTTTTTCCTGTGATGGTGGTTAGAGGGATAGCTTCGATCCATTTCATGAAATACTTTGTGGCTATGATAATGAACTTATGTCCATTTGACGAAGAAGTGTGAATCTTACCTACAAGGTCCAATCCCCATTGACAAAAGGGCCATGTTGATGCAAAAGGTTGAAGTTCCTACATTGGTGCGTGGATGAGATTAACATGAATCTAACACTTTTGGAATTTCTTGACAAACTGATAAGAATCCCTCTCCATAGTCGTCCAGTAATATCCCAAATAGAGGAGTTTCTTAGCTAAGGTTAAACCACTCAAATGAGTTCCACAAACACCTTCATGTACTTCCCTTAAAGTTGTTTCAAACTCGTCATGTTCCAGACATCAAAGGAGAGTTCTTTCAAGACCTCGTCGATAAAGGACATCCACAATAAGGGTGTGTTGGGCGGTTTGGAAAATGAAGTTCCTTTTTTTATTGCAGGATAGTTTAGGAGGGAGGGTGTTATCTTTTAGGTACGTATAAATTTTCCCATAGAGGGAAGTGTCAACCTCAGCTAGATGGAAGATAACTTGTGGTTTAGGGTTATCATAGGATGGGTTGAATAGTTGTTCCACCATGAATTCATAATGAGCTCGTTTCTCTAAAATCTGCAAGAGAGAAACAATGGTCGCCATGGCATCAACGACTTTGTTGTCGCTTCGAGGAATTTTCTCAAATCTTATTTCCACAAAGTAATTTTTGAAATCATCAACCATTATTTTGTAGGGCATCAACTTGTCATCCTTTGTTTTATAGTCATCATTTACCTAATTAATGACTAGTTGTGAATCCCCATAGACATGTAACTCTGTGATCTTCCACTCAACTGCTACTTTGATTCCAATGGTCAAGGCTTCGTATTCGGCTATGTTGTTGGTGCAAGGGAACATCAGTCTGTAGAACTTGGGAATGGCATGTCCTTATAGTGAGATAAACAAGATTTTGGCTCTTGATCCATGTTGTGTATAAGAACTATCAAAGTATAGGACTCATTGTTGTGTGGACACTGTTAGGACATCAGCATCTGGAAACTCAATGTTCATTGGATGATTGTCTTGTAATGGTGCTTCAACTAACTGATTTGTGATTCATTTTCCTTTGATTGCCTTCCTATCAACATATTGGATGTCAAATTCACTGAGCATCATGACCCACTTAGCTAGTCTTCTAATTAGATTAGCTTTGCTAAGAAGGTATTTTAGTGGATCTATCTTGGCTATCAATTTGATGGTATGGGTTAGCATATAGTGTCGTAATTGTTGGGTAGCGAACACTACTGCCAGACAAGCCTTTTCAATGAAGGTGTAATTGATCTCATAGCCATTTAAGGTTTCGTTGATGTAATATATTACCCTTTCTTTTCTTGTTGAATCCTCTTGCACTAACAATGCTCCCAATGATATCTCAATTATTGCTATGTACAATAAAAGTGGCTTTCCTTCTACTGGTGGTATCAAGATAGGTGGACTCATCAAATATTGTTTTAATTGGTTGAAGGCTCCTTCACATTTCTTATCCCATTGGAAAGATACATTCTTATGTAGCAAGTGAGTGAAAGGATGGGTCTTGTCTGCCAGTTGTGAGATAAATCTTTAGATTGATTAGAATCTCCTTTGTAGAGAGCATAGCTGATTGATGTTCCTGGGTGGTGGCATCTCCATGATGGCTTTGACTTTTGTTAGATCTACCTCAATGCCATTTTTTGAAACTATGTATCTAAAAAGTTTAGCTGAAGTCACTCCAAACACACATTTCTTTGGATTTAGTCATACATTAAACTTTTCCAGTTTGGTGAATATTTTATCTAAGATCTCTAGGTATCCTTCTCTAGTGTATGATTTGACTAAAATATCATTGACATAGTCTTCCATGAAGGTATGCATCATATCATGAAAGATTGTCGTCATAGCACGCTGATAATTTTCTCCTGCATTCTTCAATCTAAATGGCATGACGTTCCAACAAAAGGTTCCCCACGGACATGTGAAGGTTGTCTTATCTTGATCCTCATGTGCAATTTTGATTTGATTATAACTAGAAAAACAATCCATGAGTGACAGCATTTCATGCCCTGCTATTAGGTCCACAATGATGTCGATGTTTGGTAGTGGAAAGTCATCTTTTGGGCAAGCTTTGTTGAGATCTCTGAAATATGTGTAGATTTTGATGCTTTTGTCTAGTTTGGAAATAGGTATGATGTTAGAAATCCACTTGGCATAGTCGATTGGTCTAATGAATCCAGCATCCAATAACTTCTTTAGTTCTGCTTTTACCAATATGGCAATATATGGATGCATTTTCCTTAACTTTTGCTTGATTGGTTTTACTCTGACTGGTAGTGATAAGTGGTGCATGATGAGTTCTGGATCAATCCTTGGCATATTGGCATATGACCAAGCAAAATTAATTTTTATTTCTGTGAAGAATTTGATGAAGTTCAGTTTTTCTTGATCTGTCAAGGATTTTGCTAGATGGACAGTCTTCACTATTTCTTTATTGCCGATATTGATAGACTGAGTGGGTTCAACCAATACTTTAGATCATTCCTGAAACTGTTTAGGGAGTGTGTCAAATCTTCCATCCTTTAGCACCTCAAAGAGGTTTTCAATGTTGGATACGTTCTTTATTTTTACTTTTTTTAGATCTAATACTGCCACTGAATGGTTTTCACCACCAGATCTATTCCCTGTATTATTCATTTTGTAGTTGGAAAATTTGACACTCTCCTGGTTGGAAGCTTTGTTACGATGTTCAATGGTGGAATCCATTTTGGGATTGGCAGAACAGAGGATGTTGACAATGGCTTCATCATTTGAAAATAGGGGGATGTTAGATGACTCAGTTTGATCCCAATCTATGAGTTCAGGATGTACCAGGGGTAAAGAGTCATTGGATTGGTTAAATTCAGAGGTAGTAATGGTTCCAATGGTAATGTATTTAAATTTTCCAATAGCGAAATCAATTTCTATGAGGTAACTCTCTTCCGAATTATCCATTTCACTCTGAGTTTGATCATCTTCGCTAGAATCATCAATAATTTGCGATCCTATTTCGAGTAGTCTATAACCTGAACTTTGACCCTCCTCATGTATGGGTGTATACTTTTGTACCACATCAATTTCCTTATAATGAGAAGAATCTTCAGATAGCGAATCCCACTCATATTCATTTGAATCATTTTCATGATCATCACTAGCATGTAGTTGTAGGATTCTTTCAATGACTTGTTGTCAGGCTTCTTCTCTTGATTCTTCTCTATACCCCAATCTTGTTTTATCCTTGGCCTCCATTGTGATAGGTTATATTGGTTCTATGATGCCTTCTTTTCTTTTACCAATAGGACCTTTTCCTTCATAGCCCATATTTTCCATGATTGTCTTTCCTTTTCCATACTGTTATGTTTGTACACTTGAGGTGGATACTTGTGATGATTCTTTGTCTTTGTATAACCAGTTTAAAATCTCTTTGTCATCTGATTCATCCACTAATGTGCCTGCTCTCACAAAGGTTTCATCAAAGAGTGTATGTAGTTGTGATGATTGCTATCTAAATGTTGATGGTTGCCCATATGACTTTGGAGAAGATGAAAGTTGCCATAAACATAAGGATTGCTCCAATGATTATTCCCCAATGCCCTTGTCTTTCAATTGGATCTTGGCAACTTGTTTTGATAAGGATTCGAGTTGGATTTCCTGATTTTGTGGAGTAGGATTTGATGTACTTTCTTTACTTGATAGATTGGCATTACCGATATCCTTATCCTTTGACTGGTCCCTTTTCTCCACCAACTTTGACAAGGCATTTAGTTGTTTTCCATCATTTGATGAACCCTGAGTTGGAGCTTCCCTGTTGTGTGGTACAAAAGTATCTTGGGTATTCTTGAGGGCATTACAATATTGGGGTTTATTTGAATCAGCTACAATAGTGATTTCTTGCCCATTGAACGGGAACTTCAAACATTGGTGGTATGTGAATGGTACTACTTGCATGTCATGAATCCAAGGTCTTCCCAAGAGTATGTTGTAGGTTAACTCTTTGTCTAACACTTGGCATACTATATCTCTATCAACTGGTCCCACTTGAACAGGTAGCACTATCAATCCTTGTGAAGATCTTTTCTCGTCATCATATGCTTTTATTGTGATTTTCCTTCTAGGATCAATAGCATTTTCTGAATAGCCTAGTGTACAAAAAAGTTTCAAAGTACAGATATTCAGGCCAGCTCCTCCATCTATTAGGACACGTTTAACGTGGAGTTTATGAATTAAGACCTCAATGTGTAGGGTAGTGTTGTGGGGATGATTGATAGATACATCATCATGTTTAGAAAAAGATAAGCAGTGTGGTGTAGTCAAATGTCCCACCATAGTCTGAAATTGGCAAACCTCTAGATTGTTCGGTACCATGGTGGCAACTAGAGCTTGTTCCAAGATTTTCTTGTGAGCAAGTGAAACCTTGAGAAGTTCTAATATGGATATTTGTGTGGGTATCTTTTGCAACTGATCCACTATGTTATATTGGGTGGCAAGGATAGAAATTGATTTGGACGTGGAAGGGGTGGCTCCTTTCAATGTTACCTTGGCTTGTCCTCATGTGATTGCATTGACAGATGTGTTGTCTTGTTGCTCTCTAATTTTGATAACATTGATTTGATGTGAGGTAGTGTTGACATCATGGTGACGATTTTCAATTGCAATGATGTTTTGTTCATGTTCAATGGTGTTATCATTGATTGAGTTATCATTTGTAATAAGGTCTGATTTGTCATGAGTTGGATCATCAACCACCTCAATATGCAGAATGGTGGTTTCATAGACATAGTTTATGTTTTTTCCCTTGTTATTTGATGACGAGGACTCTCCTTTCTCATAGTTTGGTAGAGGGTTCCTGAACATCCCATGATCATTATTTGTTTGGCGTCCTTCTACAAATATCATTTTGTTGTCAATTAGATCTTGTATCAAGTGCTTCAACCGCATGCAGTCATTGGTTTTATGTCCTTTGTTGCGATGAAAGTTACAGAAATGAGCATCATTCCACCATAGAGGCTTAACTTGTGGTTCCCAATTTCTTGCCTCTAGTAACATTATGACTTTAGCTTCAATAAGTTCCTTTAATGTTGATTATGATGATTGTCCCGAAGGGGTGAACCTCCTTTGATTTGAGGATTTTCGATATGATGATGTTCTAGATCCAGCATTACCTTGATTGTTTCTTTGGTTGACATTTTGGTTGTTTTTTGGTTATTTCTTTAGTTTTTGGGGGGATTGTTATTCTGATTAGTTTTTGTGGCAGCTGCAGTTAGGTTGAATATGGGTTTTTCATTTTGAATTTTAACTGCACCATCATTGTTTCTGTGTGAACCCTTCTCCTAGTACCTGCAAAACAACATGAGTAAACAAGTTAAACAAGGAATTGCAAGCTAAAACAAGGATTCCCCATGAAATTCATTTATAAACTCAAAATAGGAAAGAAAACAATGAAGAACAAAATAAAAACAATGAAATAGCTTGAATCCTAATTTAAATATGCAAACTCATGATCCCATGGGGGAATTGGTGTCAATTTGATATGAAAATTGGCCCTTTCCCAATTCCTATGATGAAATCTTGATATGTTGAAGATGATATTGATCCACTTTGATGAAAGGTGAGAACTCCAAGCCAAATCTGCAAAAAGCCTAGCTAAGAATTCAATGATGGATGGAAATGGCTAAATATTTTAGCATAATAACTTTGCAATGTTTGTGGATGATCAAATGAGGATATGAGCTCTTTATTTATAGAATGCCAAGATGGATGAATGTCCAAATTTGAGCAATGTGGGACTAACATTCATCCAATGATATGATGCCACTTGTCAATCTATGAATGGATGATGGATGTGCAAGATTTGGGGTTTGTGCCAATAAATGTATGAATTTGAATTTCAAATTTGTTGAAATGACATGTAAGAGGGAAGGGAAAATGCAATAAATGCCACTTGGCTCAAGGCAAAGGACATGTAAGATGAATTTATTGCCTTGTTGGATGTACATGTTGACTTGGAATTTTTGAATTCAAATTGAGAGAATATTCCAAAGATACCTTGTGAGGAAAAATAGAGACTTAATAAATGAATTAAATCTATTTTCATGTGCAACTTGCATTATCTAGAGGATGTGACATGAGATGAGATTAAATTAATTAAGGGTTAATTAATTTAATGAGAGAGGTTAGATGATGTGACCTATTTGACTTAAATTAATGGGTTTATTTAAATCAAATAAGAGAGGAATATGACAAGAGATTAATTAAATAAGGATTTTGATTTATTTAATTAAAAGAGATGGTGTTAGATTAAATAAAATAAGGTTTTAATTCATTTAATTTAATGGATAGACTTTAGATATTTAATCAAATAAATTGATTATTTAATTAAATAGGGATAATTAGATCAGATGGATTGATTTAATTAACAAAATAGATTGACTTAATTAGATAAAATGATTTATTTAATTAAGAGACGAATATTGATGAATTTAATCAGATAGGGGAATTCAATTAAATGGTTAGACCGAGGGATGATTTAGGAAGAAACTATGTTAGTGAGTCAGGATCAAATGCACGATGTCAATCAGTATATTTTACGTGTCTACATTTTGCCCCTCTTTGAAGCAATGCACTCATTGCGTTGGTTTAAAGAATAACCGATCTCGATCAAAGCCAAAAAAAATTGATATTTAGAAACTTGCCCCACTGCTGCATGGCGAGAGAAAACATGTCATTATAATACCCCCGTGAGAGATTGGACGAAAATTTTAATTTTTTGGGTGATCTCTCAAAAAAAAGGTGACAAAGTACCTGACCGGTCTGAAAGGGCTCCAGGAGGCTAAAAACATGTCTAAACACAATAAATCGATGAAAAACAAACCTCAAACGGACAAAATCAGGTTCAGGGGTCCAAAACCCTAGTAGGACAGCCATTTAGGGTTGAAAAACCCTAATTTTTAGGCTTAAAAGGTGCCTGAGGGGTCAATTTCAAGTCATTTTCACACACCTCCGCTAGCAATCTTGAGATTTGAGCTCTAACTCTCCGGCGATATGGTGCAACGACAGCTTCCCCTCCACATCACTGATCAAGTTCGAATGTACCAGCGACCACCTGGCATCAGGGCACTGGTATGTGACCCTTACCCAAGCTTAGTTTTTTTCATTTAATGTTGTAATTAATGCTTTAAAAGGGGAGCTCTGCTCCAGCAGCGCTATATAGCACCGCTCGGCATTTAAAATGCGTCGTGCAGTGCCATTTTGTGCCGCAGCGATTTTGTTTTGCGCCGCAGTGGTGCAGTTCAGAGTTTAGAAACTCTAATGTTGGGCTCAGGCTCGACGGCTTGATTTGGGTAAAGTGCACCGCGGCAGCGCCCTTTTCACCCAAACTGCAACGCTGGGAGGGAAAGTGCACCGCGGCAGTGCATTTTTGCTCTTTTTGGGCTCGAGCGTCGGAGTTTGACTAAAATCAAACTGCGCCGCTAGGGATGAGCTTGGAGTGTTCGACCAGAAATTTTTCAAAATTTTTAACACGCTGACCTTCCTTGATGCAGGATGTGGCGAGGGAGCTCTACTCTTGGGAGCACCAGTCACAAGATTTAGCTAGTGTCTTACGGGACCTAAGCGACAAGGACCAGGATCAACTAGGAGCTGCAGGATTATGGCACATTGCGTATGCGGCACCCGTGCGTACTCACTTAGGGATGCTATCAGTGCTGGTCGAGAGATGGAACAGCGAGATGTCGTCATTTCATCTTCCCACTGGCGAGGCCACCGTCACTCTGGAGGACGTTTGGCGCATTTTGCATTTTCCTATTCATGGATGATGGGCGATCTTTGATATGGATGAGGGATGCGAGGCCTATGTCAGATTCCTCGCCACACGGGACATCATCTACTACGAGGGACAGATTGAGCTAGAGCACTACAGCATTATTGCACCTCCCTACTGCTGGGCGGTTGCAGCTATTATTTCAGGTCTTGTTGCCCCAGACTGACGAGGGCAATATTTCAGTCCCAGCTGGGGGTATTGTTGGGAGTGAATGGTCTGAGATAGGCCTGTTCATTTCACATGGGGGCCTGTACTTCTCGCCTCTCTCTACAGAGACTTGCACGAGTATGTATACATGGACGGTAGAGCACTGGGGGCTGGAGTGACTTTACTTCATGTCTGGGCGTGGGAGAACATTTTTGTGTTGCGTCCACGTGTCATTCCAGTTCCAGTGGGGGTAGAGGATGCCCTCGTGGCACGATATAGAGGCAGTGTGTCCTTTACACACACTAGTGAGCATGGGACCCCCTACTGGAGGTGGGTCCTAGATGAGATGCTTGTTTTCACTTGGAGACCATACCCTGGTCGGCCTGGATGGGTCGATGATGTCGATCAACTCTTTTATTGTCGCCAGGACCGATATATACAGGGGTGAGAGCACATGATGATCAAGAGGTACCTACCCGGGAGTGTATAGCGTCAGTTCGGAGAGCCACAGGATTGGCCTGATGATGACCATGTAGCCGTCTTTGCTCACAGCATGACACAGATATCATGGGGACATGGTATTCCCACTTCAAAGGTAGTTGACAGCTTTAGGCACTTGGTAGCTCGACTGTGGGCTTATGATCAAGGCCTAGCAGATCCCGGCACCACTCAGGCCTACAGGGACTGGTTCAAACCTCCACTTTGATTGACCATTCTAGGTGAGGATCCAGATCCATGTAGAGTCAAAGGCAGAGGGAGAGGATGGAGGCGAGGACCGAGGGTTGAGATTCTACAGGATCCACCAGTTGCACCCCTAGTCCCGCCAGGTCATGGGGATGTTCACATGCAGGATCAGCAGCAGGATCCGGCAATCCCACCACCACGAGCTGAGGGTGAGGATTAGTCTCACGTGTAGCCACAGGTACAACCATCAGGACAGGTAGATGCACGGGACACCTTGATTTTGCAGCTGCAGGCCCAGGTTCAGGCGGTGACAGTGGAGAGAGACCAGGCGAGGGCTGAGAGAGAGTAGCTTAGGGCCGAGAGGGATCAGGCTGTGCATTAGAGATAGGTTGTGGAGCTACAGGCAGCTACAGAGCTAGGTCACAAACAGCAAATCGAGAGAATGATAGCCTCCTCCTCCCAGGGTACAGTGCTAGTGCGATCCTACGAGAATTCCATCCAAGAGGTAGAGTACTACCGACAGGCTTATCATGAGGTCGTACCCAGAGCAAAGTGGGTCCCAGAGTATTTAGAGCAGGCAAGCCAGAGACCACCGGAGGGTCATGGTGACAAGGGCGAGGGCAGCATTCATAGGGATCGAGCTTGATCGAGATGATATATACTTTTTGTGCCTATTGTGCTCATTTTTTATAGCCCAATGGGTGTTTTTGTATCGATTGACATATATGTATAGTGATCCGATTTATTCTTTGTACTATGACAGTGACATTATTGATGATATATATGAGCCGATGATGATTTTGATGTGATGCATTGTGTTCCCTTTTATGCATGGATGGTTTATTTCTATATGCTTTGCAATGATGTCTTTTATGGATGCATTTATTTCTGATGATGATACATGCATTATGATTATGACTAACAAATCTATATTATGTTAACCTATGATATGCAAATGTGATGGTTTATGATAATGAAAAATGCAATGGTCCGATATGTGAAATGATATGCGAAATGATATGTAAATTATGCTTATGAAATGTTAATGAATAGATGCATATATGAATTTTATACGTTTATGCCTATGTGGAATGATTTACATAATAAATGTTTTATGATGTTATTTATGAGATGATATGGATAATGAAATGTGAAAATGCGATGGTCATAATATGATGCTAATTAAATGGTGTTAATGCATAATGAGATGGTTTAATGAGATGCTTAGAATAACAAATGTTATTATCCTAAACGTAATTAATGATGATGTATGTGATGCAATGATATGTTAATGCAAAGTGATATGCTGATGTGTAATGTGGACGTAATGTGATTATATGATGTCATTTATGTTATGCAAGTATGTATGCCTAATGAATTAAATGCTTATATACTTATTGATTATGCGAAAAAAGGATTATGAAATTCTTTTGTAGATGTTATGCAATGATTTAGATGATAGATGGTGATATGAAATGGTTATGAAATGCAAATGAATGTTTATTGATATAATACCATGAGATGCAATGTACTGGGTGAAATGCAATGACATGGATGTATCTATCTATGAAGAATGTTTATGATAACCTATTTATATGATGGTAAAAATGCAATGCGTATGTTTCCTATATGATATGTTTATGCAAATGTGTTTATGATTCCTATGTGATATGTTTATGTGATATGCTAATGATTTGTGGACGCAGGATCAATGACAATGATGGTGATTAATGATCAACAGTCATAGTACCTTGTTAGTGTGGTTAGTAAGAAAACAAGAAGTCATTTCAACAAGACACAGGATGATGCAAATGATAATGATGATGATGATGATTACTTGCCGAGGAATTTGGGATTTTCAAAGGGCCAAATTTTATTATGTTTGATAACACACATGGTATAATGCATCAAGGTGTAGAAAACCAGGATGTTGTTGTACCCAGTGAGATGAACTTTGACTTGACAAGTAGATAGGAGTATTCTTGTTCACACCTGACATACAGAAACCTTGCTAGGATGCACTTCAGAAGTTTCAGACACCTCAGACCAAAACACAGAAAGGTAAACCTATCCCTGCAATAGTCAACAAGTTGTCCTAGACCTCTTCCATACATACCTAACAAAGCAAGTATTTGCCGAGGTTATATTACAAGAATGTCCAACAAGCATAGCAGACAAAAGATAATGATCGTTGCCCCATTCCTATCTCTCTAAATCCTTTGTTCGGATATCATCGAAAGGTCCCTGGACTGAGCGTAATAAGATAAGTCAAAAGAAAAAGACCAAGTAAACAAACAAACTGATGCTCTTCAATATCGTTAACGGAAAAAGGATGTGTTTTCTAAGGATAAGAACCAAAACTTATTGCCAAAAGATAATGCCCATTGTAGGAAGGATTCATCCTAGGACATGTTAGTGGATGGTGGCACGTCATTTCGTTTATCTAAAGTGCTCTAAGGGATGATTGATATGGGACTGATTGGATGATGAGTTACCAATACGAAGAGAAGACCAACTTGCTTACTCACTGAATTAGACTTAAGACTTGACGTTTGGAGTTCTACTTGTAATTTGCTAGACTTGTTTTCAACTGTTTCACCAAAGGTTGATGATGACGATCATTTTATTATGAGTGGTGTTATTGTGGGTGCAAGCGAGATGAGATGGATGGATTTTTCAAATATTTGGATGTTTTTGATGTTTTACTATGTTTTTGAGGCTATTTTTGGTATTTTTTGAGATTTTGCAAATGTTTTTGGGATTTTTCTAAGATTTTGACCAAGAGACTAACCTAAAGACCTATCCTAGGGGCCTTGGGGGCTCATCAATAGATTAGCTTTGCCTACGTTATACATGCAGAGACCACGTAGTTCGATTGATGACTTGACTGATTTACAGATGGAGATATACATGATGAGATGTCAGTTTATTATGACAGACTCCTATAGGATTAACCTAAATGTCTCGGGGGATGATCAAAGATAAAACCTTGCCTACGTTCAAGCTCAGAGATGATGTAGTTCGACTGATGACTTTGTTTTTGACTTTTTGACTGACTTTTTTGACTTGTTTTTGGATTTTGATATGTTTTGAATGTTTTTGGATTTTGTGCTTTTTCGATGTTTTTGGATTTTTTTATGTTTTGATGTTTTTAGATTTTCTGATTTGAGGACTTTAAAATCACACATGAATCTGATTCGATAAGAACATGCCCCCAGCGTGATGCAATAGACTACTCCGATAAAGGCAGGACAAACTGACCTTGAGGATGGGCCAAGTAGTACTAGGAGTGATCATGATACGAAAACAGGACCAAGCTATGGTGCGGATGCGAGTGGATGAGTGATGGATGGAGACCTGAATGTGATGGATGATGGAAGCGAAATGGAGGGATGATGCCGAACAAGCCGTAAATATCCTGGTGGATGGAAAGTGCTTATTTATGCAAGGTGCCTGTTTGCCAGGTTTTCACTGAGGTACTTGCCCAAAGTGCTACCAAAGTGGTTTTCACTAGAGGACGATTTTTTCTCTTTACTATTTTCAATCCTTTTTCTGATTTATTTTTTTTGGATTTTTTTTCTTTTTTGATTTTTTTTGTTGTCACCAAGACGCCTGTTTGCCAAATTTTCATCGAAGTAACCATTTTTTCAAGACTTTTTCTGAATTTTGATTTTTCGGTTCTATACCTTGAAAGATTTAGGCATAAAATTTTTTGAGATGGGAGCTATTCATGGGCTCTTGCAGGGGTTCCCCTTCGGGTGTTGATAATTGATATGCCCCTGACTTATAACTTGTTGTGATGACGAAAGGTCCTAACCAATTAGGTTTGAACTTGCCTTTGTTGCTTGGGTTTGGGACATTATTTTGATTTTATTTTAAGACTAGTTCTCCAACTTAGAAAGTCTTGCTTCTGATTTTCTTATTGTAGCTCCGTTTGAGTCTATTCTGATAGACTTGTAAATGATTTAAAGCATCTATTCGTCTCTCGTCTAGTAGCTCCAGCTCGTTTAGTCTTGATACCTGATACTCTTCATCCGTGATGAGGTTTTGCAGTGATATCCTGAGGGATGGGAGCTCGATCTCAATAGGGAGAACCACTTCTGATCTATAAACTGAGAATGGGGTGGCGCCAGTGGGTGTGCGGATGTTGGTTCGATAAGCCCAGAGGGTGGGATTAAGCTGCAGATGCCAGTCACAACCTAAGTCATTGATTATTTTCTTGAGGATTTTGAGGATGGTTTTGTTTGTAGCTTCTGCTTGGCCATTGCCTTGGGGATAGTATGGGGTGGAAAAGCGATGTTGAATTTTGAATTTCTCGCACAAGTCGTGAACCTCCTGGTTTTTGAATGGTGTCCCATTATCTGAGATAATGGCTTGTGGGACACCGTAACGACAAATGAGATAGTTCAGGATGAATTTTGAGATATGCTTTCGAGTGATATACGTCATGGGTATGGCTTCCACCCACTTTGTGAAGTACTTAGTTGCAATTATGATGAATTTGTGGCCATTGGATGAGGTGGGTGTGATTTTCCCAATGACATCGAGTCCCCACTACGAAAAGGGCCACGGTGTGACAATCGGGTGAAGCTCTTGAGCTGGAGCATGGATGAGGTCCCCATGCTGCTGACATTGTAAACACCTTTTAGCATGATCATGTGCTTCTCTTTCCATTGTGGGCCAATAATACCCCATCCTCAGCAGTTTCTTAGCGATGGTCATTCCACTCAAGTGCGAACCACAGATACCGTTGTGTACCTCAGTTAGAGCGGTTAATGCCTCCTCAACATTTAGGCAGCATAGCAAGGTACCTTCTATGCTTCTACGATATAAGGTATCACCTAGGATGACAAATATGGATTCCTTTTTAATAAAGGTTTGTTTTAGGTTTGATGGTAGGTCAGCGGGTATGATTCTTATGCAAAGATATGTGTAGATGTCATGATACCAAGGATCACCTAGACCAATGATTTCACACACGAATTCTGATTATGGTACCTTGAATGCTGGAACGAGAAGCTGCTCAATCAAGAATTCATATTTTGGAATGTTGTTGGGGATATTTAGCAAGGATCCAATTGTTGCCATGGTGTCTGCTGCTCTGTTGTTGGTTCTAGGAATCTGCTCAAATGTTATTTCAATGAAAGATTCTTTGAGAGTCTCCACCAATTTCTTGTATGGAGTGAGCTTATCATCCTTGGTCTGATATTCATTATTGACTTGATTTATGATCAACTGAGAGTCTTCATAGACTTTGAGAGCTATGATATTCCATTGCACTGCTATCTTGAGACCTATGGTTAAGGCCTCGTATTCTGTAATATTATTAGTGCAAGGAAATGCCAATTTGTATGACCTTGGTATGCAATCCCCTTGTGGGGTGATGAAGAAGATACCAGCTCCTGATCCTGTGCTGCTTGTATGAGCCATTGAAGTATAGTTTCCAGTGGTCTGCTACTTTGAGGTTAAAAATGGATTCATCTGGAAACTCTGAGACAAGAGGATTCTCAGAATAAATAGGTGCTTCTACTAGTTGATCTATAATAACCTAACCCTTGATTGCTTTTCTCTCCACATACTTGATGTCATATTCTGATAATATCATTACCCATTTTTCCATTCTTCCTGTGAGCATTGCCTTTGATAAGAGATACTTGAGGGGGTCAATTTTGGCGATGAGCTTTATCTTGTGTGCCAACATGTAATGTCTAAATTTTTGTGATGCAAACACTACTTCTAGGCATGCTTTCTCGATGAATGAGTAGTTTAGCTCATGACCGACCATTTTCCTGCTGATATAGTAGATAGCCCTCTTCGTTCCGTTTTCATCATGCTAAGCTAGGAGAGCTCCAAGGGCTACTGTTGTTGCTGATACATATAAGATCAATGGCTTTCTTGGAATGGGTGGCCTTAATACTAGCGGTGTTTGTAGATATTCCTTGATTTTGTTAAATTCCTCTTCACATTTTGTATCCCATTTGTACACCACTCCCTTGTGGAGTAGGTGAGAGTATGGGTTCTGCTTGTCTGCTAGTTGTGCTATGAATCTTCTGATGGATTGGAGTCTACCTTGGAGGCCTCTCAATTGTTTTAATGTCTTTGGTGCTTCCATCTCAAGGATTGATTTCACCTTTGCTGGATCCACCTCGATACCCCTCATTGATACTATATACCCTAGGAGTTTACCTAATTGTACACCGAAGACGCACTTCTTGGGATTTAGTTTGACATTGTATTCCTCTAGTCTGTCAAAGATAGCACTTAGGGTTGCTATATGATCTTGTCTTTTTCTTGACTTAGCTAGAATGTTGTCAACATAGTCTTCGACTGTTTTATGAATCATGTCGTGGAATATCAACGTCATGGCCCTTTGGTATGTTGCTCCTGCGTTCTTTAGGCCAAATGGCATCATGTTCCAACAGTAGGTCCCCCATGGACAAGTGAAGGTTGTCTTATGTTGATCTTCTTTTGCTATCATGATCTGATTGTATCCTGAGAATATGTCCATTAGTGATAGCATCTTATGTCCTACTGTCATGTCTACTATCATGCCGATGTTGGGAAGTGGGAAATCATCCTTGGGACATGCCTTGTTCAAATCTCTGAAGTCTGTATAGATTCTGATGGCTCTGTCAGGTTTTGAAACAAGTACCAAATTTGACACCCATTCTGGATAATCGATTGGTCGGATAAATACTGCATCTAACAACTTTTTGAGCTCCATTTTGACCAATAAGGCGATTTGAGGATGCATTTTTTGAAGCTTTTGTTTGACGTTTTGCTTCTGGATACACTACTAAGTGATGAACCACAATCTCTGGATCAAGCCCTAGCATGTTAGCATAACTCCATGTGAAGTTTATTTTCCTTTCCCTTAGGAATGCTGCTAGCAGTTCTTGCTCTTCTAATAGTAGTGATTCTGCATAGAATGTGATATGTGTGGTCTCCTTTGTTCCTAGGTTGACAGGATTGCATTTTTCAGCTAAGGCTGCTGACTTTTCCTGATGAATAGCTCTTAAAGGAAGATTAAATCCTTCATCCTCGAGCACCTCAAAGAGGTTTTCACCATTGGATACATCCTTTATTTTTACTTTTTTCTTGTCAGAGAGTGCCACAGTGTGGTTTTCACTCAAGGACTTGGATATTAGTCTTAATTTCTCACTTTTGCGACTGAAGGATTCAATTGTTTCCCCATAATAGGCATGTGTGTCCAACTCCATTATAAACCCTACTTTGTGATCCCCTTCTGGAATGTTGTCCCGCAATCCCATGAATTCTAAGAGTGCCTCATTATTTTTGAATGTATCGAGAATCGGTGGTCCTCGTTGGTCATAATCGATGAGTTGGGGGTACACTAAACGGATCTTATGAATTTTGATGGTCTATTTCAAAGGAGAGGGTGCTAATCATACACAGAGTGGTATCCTTAAATAACCTAGGTAGATTGGTCATGGTATCCTCATCATCACTACTAATATAGGCCTCAGTTATAAAGTTATGTATGTCTCTACCTATGGATATTGGTGAGCGTACTTCTACTAGTATTGGTTGAGGAGAAATATTAACCGTTATAACCGAAGGACTTCGGCCACATATGGTTATACTCGGAGGGGTACATCCAAGGCCAAGATTTGTTATAGGTCGTGTCTTTGGAATGATAGGTATTATGAGCCCATTGTCATTTTGTCCCAGTCTTTGATTTCTGTCGTAGCCCATTGCAAGCATCATTTGTAGGCCCTTGCTTGTCTCATCCATTGGTAATTCAGGTGTCGGTCTTTCATCTTGATATAGCATGTCTGATGGATCTGCTTCAATAACCTCCTGGCCAAGGTCTCCCCATCTTGTGAATTCAGGATAGTCTTCAAGAAACGTTTGTGATGTGGAAGCTTGGTTTTCTTGTGGATGTCCCCATGATCTAGGAGATTGTGGTAACTCTCCTATCACAAAAGCATTGTTAGGGAGTTTGTAGCTTCCACAACTGTCCTCCTGGATGATGAGCTTGATGTCAGAGACTGTGGGGATGGTGGGAATGGTGGTTGTCTCTGTCGCAGAAGTGGACGTGAGAGTGGCGGGGTCGATGTATGGTGTGGACGGGCCCTTATCAATCTTTGGCACTTGGGGAATTTTGTAATACTTTGCTTCAATATTTTTGCAATATGAGAAAGGTTCGGGATCTCCATGGACAGTAACCTCTTGTCCATTATGTATAAATTTCACACATTGGGGGAAGGTTGATGTTATGGCTTTCATCGCATGGATCCATGGGCATCCCAGGAGGATATTGTATGGTAAGTCAAGGTCCAAGACCTGACAGGTGGTTTCCAAGAGAGTTGGCCCTACTTGAATAGGGAGTTTAATCGTGCCTTGAGACACTCTTTCTTGGTCATCATATGCTCTTATCGTGATGCCCTTTCCTTTGTCGATGGAATCTTCTGATATTTTCAACTGCTTGATGAGGCTAAGAGAACAAATGTTCAAACCCGCACCCCCATCTACCAAGAACCTTTTGATTTTTCTCTTATGTACAATGGCTTCCAAGTGAAGTGTGCGGTTGTGAGATGGTTGGGCGGGGAAGTCTTGGTCATAAAATGTAAGGAGGTTAGGTGTTATGATATTTCTGACCATAGCTTGGAATTGCTTCGCATTGAGATCTGCAGGGATGATGGATGAGGCTAATGCTTCCTCGAGGATCTTTTTATGCACAAATGAGATTTTTAGCAACTCCATGATGGAGATGTGTGTGGGTGTTCTCTTGAGTTGATCTAGGACATTGTATCCATTAGGAACAGATCTAGATGAAGGGACCCTATTTGGTTGGGATGATCTTGCAATGGTGACTTTGCCACCTCTTATGGTGACTCCACAATCTTCGGCATGGGCGCCCTTGATGGTGATGACCATGCAGTCTTTATTTAGGGAGGTAATGACTGTTTCATACACATGATTTACACTTCCCTTCCCTTTATCATTTTTATTCCCTTTGTTGCCATGATTTGGCATCAGATTCGTGTATATTTTAAGATCCTAATTTCCTATGGGTTGTTCCACGTTTATGATTTTCTTATCAATGAGATCTTGGATGATGTTTTTGAGTCGCATGCAACTATTTGTGGTGTGGCCTTTGATTTTATGAAATTCGCAAAGTTGATTCTCATTATACCAAGGAGGTTTGACATCAGGTTCTTGGTAATTCTTGAATGTAGGAGGCTTGATGAGTTTTTCATCGATCAACTTTTTCATTATGTCTTCAAGGGGTTCCCCCAAAATGTTGTATTTTTATTTTGGATAACTTTTGTGTTGTGGTGGTCCTCTTTGGTCATTGAGATTATTGATGGTTGGATTGTTGTTTGGATGGTATATCGTGTGTTGATTGTTTTGGTGTTGTGTTTGGATTTGTGGTGCAGGTGTATGTTGGCGTGGGGCACTAATGACCACCTTGGCATCGACGACACCATCATTAGTAACATTTTTGTTCCTTGCCCACATGCGAGGTTTATCATTGTAATTAGATGGTTGACGGTTGTTTTGCTATTTGTGGTATCATGTTGATTCCACGGGTTGAGTCACAAGGGCTCTTTTGATGCTAAGTGCCTTGGGGATCAACTAATCGTATGTGGTGATGCCCTGAACCTTGAGATGAAAGGCCAAGTGTCCTTTAAGGTTGGCTATGATGGTGCAAACTTGTTGTTCTTCTGGCATGGTCCACTTGCTCCGATTGGCCTTGGATCACCATCATTGTAGGAATGAGGTGAAAGACTCACCCTTTCCTTGTTTTAGAGCGTAGAGTTCTTTGAGACTAACATCCATTGTAATGTTGCATGCATAATTTCTAATGAATGCATCCCTAATTTCTTGGAATGTTCTAATTCCTGAAGGTAAGTGTCAGAACCATTCTATAGCATAGCCTGCCAAGCTCCTAGGGAATAGCCACATCAGATTAGTATTGTCATATGCGACTTCCATGCAATGAACCTGAAATTCCCTGATGTGATTTTCAGGGTTTCTTGTCCCTCGATATTTGTCAAATTTGGAGATTTCAAATCCCTTGGGGAATGGTTTCATCTCTAGGCTCCTATCAAATGGATAGGGACACAAGTTGCTTGGTGTTTTTGTTGTTTGCCCTGATTGAAGGTCGAGCACTTGTTGCAAGAGCAACCTGAGTTGTGTCATCACATCATTTTGTGGATCAGGGGGTGGGATGAAAGTGTTTTGGGGTATTTCGATTGTGGGTTGGATGGCTGGGTTGGTCGGTGCATTATTTGATGGTATCTGTATGTTTTGGCGAGTGAGGTAGGCTTCCACTTGCTTTTGTATGAACAACGCTTGTTGTTGATCTTCTTGTTGTTGTGCTAAGATTTGTGCTTGTTGTTGCGCTTGTTGCTATTCCAACAAAGCGTGTTGTTGTGCTTGTTGTTGGGCTTCCAATTCTATTACTTCTTGCTGCTCTTGGTATTACTTTAATGCTTGCTAATATTCCTGCAATTGTGTTGCTTGTCTTTGTGCAAGAAGTTGTGCTTGATATTGAGCTTGTTGCGCCTGATATAGGGCTTGTGCTTGAGCTTCTACTTGTGTTGTTTGTGCTTGTGTTGCTTGTTGTTGCAATAGAATTTGTGCTTGAGCGGCCCTTTAAGCTTGCAATACTTATGCGGCTTGTGCAGCTTGAGCGGCTTGTTGTTGTTGCAATAACACTTGGGCTTGTTGCACTTGTAAGATGGCTTGGGCTGCTTGGGTGGCTTGCACAGCTTGAGCAGCTTGCTAAGCAGCTAGTTGTTTGGCTTTTTGTTTCTGAATTTGTTGGTATCCTCTTTGGAAAGCAACTTGTAATGCCACGTCATGTTGGCTTGATGTGGTGGAAGTTGGTGGTGGTGGATTTGGAATGGTGTTTGTGAAGGTGGTGTTGATGTTTTGCGTGATGGATGGTGTTGTTGATGTGATTAGTCCTTGAGAGACCATGCTTTGTGATGTTAAGGGGGTGTTTGATGATGTTGCAATTGCTTGTGTGTTTGTCATTTGTTGTTGCGCTATCAACGAAAAATTTTGAGTGTTTGGTGTAATGCTTTGATTGATATTTGGGATAGCGGTTTGATTGATATTTGGTAGAGGGGGGAGACCTAAACCAAGGAGTGGTGTGGATGATAATGGCAATGGTGGAAGTGGTGGAAATGTAAGAGGTGTGAGTTGTTGCAAGAATGTCATGGTGTCAAATATGCCCCCTGGTTTGAACATATCTCCCTCTTATTGTGAATTTGTGAGAAGAGGTTTTTTGAGGTGTCACATGAAAAAATGATGATGATGGATTGTGATTGAAGGTGACAGGAACATTTTTATGTAATGGGTTTTGGGGTATGTTTTGTTCCAAGGTGGTGTTTGCATCCAAATTTTGATTATTAACAAGGGGATGTGCTTGAAGAGCATTGAGAAATGTATTTCCCTTGCTAACATTGGGTTGGGTTGGAGCCAACAATGTTGTGATTTGCAGAATGTTTTGTGTGATGTTTTGAGATGGAGGTGTAGATGAAATGGGGATGGTGGACGAGATTGGCGGAAAAGATGCTTCTACTATGGTACTCACATCAAAATCCGAAGGTAACTTGGCCCCTTGTTTTGCTAGCTCTAGCATGTATAACGAAGGGTTAAGTCTCATCATAATGTTGATGATTCTATGGTTGTCCAAATTTTGGAGCATTTCAGTCATTTACTCACGAGACATTCCAAAAGTAATGTCCTCTCCTTGGTTTTCTTCTTGCGGATTTTGCGATGATGAAAGGGTCAACGGATTACTTGATTCGACGGGATTCATTTTTGCATTTGTTTGGTTAAGATCACTTGAAGCGGGTGTTTCTTTATTGGCTTCCATATTCTTCTTGTATTGAGATCTAGTTAGAACCATAAAACAAGGATCAATCTTCGAGAATATGGGAAATGAATCTCTTGATTCTTTGGATTGATCTTTATTTTATGCCCCAAAGTAGAAAGTTTTAGGATTCCTTGAGGATCAAAGGTGATGATATGATGATGATGTTAGGGATGGATGATACGGATGTCTTTGGATTTTGATAAATCTTGAATGAGATACTAGGCTTTTAGGACTTGTAGATTTTGGTTTTGATTTGTTTTTGGTTTTGGGATTTCGTCCTTGATTTTGATTTCAATTTTGATTTGGATTTTGAACAAAAAGACCCTAAGATGTTGGATGATCTACGAGATAGCTTTGTTCAAAGGATAATGATTTGATTATGTGTGAGGAGAAGGATGCATCTACTCACACCTATTCAAACAAGATGATTGTTTCACTAAGTAAATGAAGAAGGATTCATCAACATATACTAAGCTAGACAAGATGATTTGGATAACTTTGACTAAGCATATGCAAAAGGATGCACCTACACATACCTAGCCAAAGGTGATTTTGATAATGTTTTCAAGGATTTAGTCTCAATGATTTTGATGATTTTCATTTTTTCACAAAGCCTAGTATTAAGGATGACTTCAATATTTTCCAAAAGGTGATGATGAGATGATTTTTTTTTTATGTTTTGGAGGATGGATGAAAAATATTTTGATATGCTTTGATCCTAAGATGAACCTAAAAAAGGTACACTTTGTTTGCCTAGACCTAGGTATTGGAGAGCATGCAAATGCTTCCTAAAGACCTTTGTAACCAAAGAATGATTTCATTTGAATATTCATTTTCAGATTTCCAACCAATTATTTTTTTGCTTTTGGGGTTATGAGTCTTCAACACATATGAAAATTAATTTTTCTTAGCTTTGCTTAATGTCTTTATTTTACCAAAAACACTTTCTTTGATTAGGTTTTCAAACTAAGATGTCTAATGTCTTAATTTCTTCAAACCCCACAAGATATGTTATGTGCAAATTCAATGAACTTAAGGCAAGGGTTTTCCTATTGTTTACTTAAGGAGACAAATTGAGATATAATCCAATGTTTAAAAACCTCTAAGGACGTGAATCCCAAGGGCAAGCAATAACATATGGATTGGGTCAATTGTATTTGTCCTCAAAAGGGTTTGAAATTTGGATGAGGTTCAAGTGTTTGTTTCCATAATGTTTTTGATCAAGCAATGCATTTTGTAACCCAAGAATAAGTACAATCCTATGGATGTGTAAGACAATATTTGTTGGATTCCCACTTGGACAAGTCCAGCTACGCTTATCTCTAGCGAATGGTTAGATGCTTGACTGGCTCCCTCCGTGACACTCACTTATACGGGTAGCCAAGCATCAACACCCATGAAACTCCCATGGCATGTTTTCCATTTCTACTAAAAGACCGTAAAAGTGTGGGGTGGCTTGAGAACGACCGTTCTTGCACCAACAAATAGATAAAAGGATTTTGGAAAATTCTAGCACATGGGTTTTAGTAAGGACTTTCCATTCATGGAGATTGACCCATACTGCAAGAGTCCCCTTTCGGATCCATCTTGTCGAAATCAACGCGTGATATTGGCGTTTCTTCCAATATCCACATTTATATCCCAGATTGGAAATACTCTTGGCTTTAGAGTGTTAACGGTTGAGTCGTTCCCTTGGGTGAGTACTTTTTCCCCAAGGCAGGCCCTCTAGGATAAACAAAAGCGAATGAAGAACAATATTTGTAACTCAATCAATCCTTGTTGGCAACAAGGAGAGAGAATATACACAACAATGCCCCCACTCACACTCGCACAAGATGTTCAATTTTAAACCCAAATCGAAGTGTGGAGGTGATTGCTTTGTCTCACCCTAAAGTCATGAAAAAGGCCTTTTGATTCTCAAGATCACTATAAAGCACGAGAGAAGCGCATACGTCCTTTTTCAATGGCTTTAGTTTAAGTAAGCCCTCACAAAAAACAAAGTTACACTTGTTCTTTTTAAATCCCCAAAGCAAAATGTGAGTTCATTTTAAGCACCAAATCGCAAGTGAAAGACATTTTGTTCAATTTGTTAATCCAAGAAACAAAATATAGTAAGTTGTGATCCTAAGATTCATTTTAGCCCCTTTGCAAGAAATAAACAAAAAGATTATTTTTAAACCCAAAGGAAGATTAGTGTCCTAAGAAAGAAAAGATAACAAATTCTTAAAGAAGTGTTAAACAAACACTAAAGTGTTTAAAAACACTTTGATTGGACGAAATATCATCATCATGCTCCTTCTTCCCTTGTTTTCGATTTCTAACCTACAAGTGAGAAAAACCAGTCAGATTCTGGAAAATACAGAAGTTAAAAACCAAAAAATAGAACATAAATTAATCATAAATCAAAAGCACGTGCTAAAATAAAATTTTCCCTTTTTACTGTCTCCCAGCGTCGCAACTCGCAATGGCGTCATAGTTTGTCTTCTCAGCGGTGCCCTCACAACGCCGCTTACCAGTCAGCGGCACTCTGTGTCAGGACAGAGAGCTCAACTGCATCACAATTTTCTCCCAGCGTCGTTGTTTTTAAAATTTTGAAAAAGTCCTACAAGTCAACGAGTCCAACGGCGAAGTTTAGAATTCAAATATTTTGGCAGGAAGAGTCTAGCAGCGTAGTTTGTGTTTTAAGCGGTGCCAAAACAGCGACACTGAGCTCCCAGCATTGGAATTTTCTGTGTGAATGAAAACGCAAAATTTTTGAAAAAAAACTGATTGAAAGTGAGATGCATCCCTCCTTCTAGCGCCAAATGTGTGAACCCTTTTCCTAGTACCTACAAAACAACATGAGTAAACAAGTTAAACAAGGAATTGCAAGCTAAAACAAGGATTCCCCATGAAATCCATTTACAAACTCAAAATAGGAAAGAAAACAATGAAGAACAAAATAAAAACAATGAAATAGCTTGAATCCTAATTTAAATATGCAAACTCATGATCCCATGGGGGAATTGGTGCCAATTTGATGTAAAAATTGGCCCTTTCCCAATGCCTATGATGAAATCTTGATATGTTGAAGATGATATTGATCCACTTTGATGAAAGGTGAGAACTTCAAGCCAAATCTGCAAAAAGCCTAGCTAAGAATTCAATGATGGATGGAAATGGCTAAATATTTTAGCATAATAACTTTGCAATGTTTGTGGATGATCAAATGAGGATATGAGCTCTTTATTTATAGAATGCCAAGATGGATGAATGTCCAAATTTGAGTAATGTGGGACTAACATTCATCCAATGATATGATGCCACTTGTCAATCTATGAATGGATGATGGATGTGCAAGATTTGGGGTTTGTGCCAATAAATGTATGAATTTGAATTTCAAATTTGTTGAAATGACATGTAAGAGGGAAGGGAAAATGCAATAAATGCCACTTGGCTCAAGGAAAAGGACATGTAAGATGAATTTATTGCCTTGTTGGATGTACATGTTGACTTGGAATTTTTGAATTCAAATTGAGAGAATATTCCAAAAGATGCCTTGTGAGGAAAATAGAGATTTAATAAATGAATTAAATCTATTTTCATGTGCAACTTGCATTATCTAAAGGATGTGACATGAGATGAGATTAAATTAATTAAGTGTTAATTAATTTAATGAGAGAGGTTAGATGATGTGACCTACTTGACTTAAATTAATGGGTTTATTTAAATCAAATAAGAGAGGAATATGACAAGAGATTAATTAAATAAGGATTTTGATTTATTTAATTAAAAGAGATGGTGTTAGATTAAATAAAATAAGGTTTTAATTCATTTAATTTAATGGATAGACTTTAGATATTTAATCAAATAAATTGATTATTTAATTAAATAGGGATAATTAGATCAAATGGATTGATTTAATTAACAAAAGAGATTGATTTAATTAGATAAAATGATTTATTTAATTAAGAAACAAATATTGATGAATTTAATCAGATAGGGGAATTCGATTAAATGGTTAGACTGAGGGATGATTCAGGAAGAAACTATGTTAGTGAGTAAGGATCAAATGCATGATGTCAATCAGTATATTTTACGTGTCTACAGTTTCCAACGTTCTTGTTTTGTTGCCAAAACTTGGGTTTGTCACCACTATTGTAATTGTTGGAGAAGTTTGACGAGTTTTTTTCATTGTATATCTTAATGACTCCTCTCTTGACTAAAGCCTCTTCAATTTTAATCCCATTTTTAATCAATTTTTCGAAGGTTGGGGAACATTGCAATTCCAATCTATAACTCATCTCATCATTGAGGTTATCAATAAAGATTTCTATCTTTTCCTTTTCGGGTACGGGATGAGAATATCATGTAAATAACCTTCTCCATTTTTGCAGGAATACAATGAATGATTCACCCTTCTTTTGTTTCAAGTTACAAATATATTTCATGGTGATGTCATGTTGAATGTTGTAAGAATATTGGGTGATGAACTTATTGACTAATTCCTCAAAGGTGTTAATTGGTGGGGTGAGTTTGGAGAACCATTCAAGACATTGTCCACCTAAGCTTCTTGGGAATAATCTCATCAAATATGTTTCCTCATATGCAAATTCAAGACTCATGGTCCTAAATTCCCTCACATGGTCTATTGGATCAGTTTTTCCATTGTATTTGTCATACTTGGGGAATTCGTAATGTTTGGGAAAGGGTATCATGTGGATAATTTGATCAAATAGATATGGAAAAATGTCTTGGATCAAGTATCGTTTTGAGATTCCCCTTTGCATATCAATAATTTGTTGTTGAAGGTTCTTCATTTGGTGGGTTAGGGCTACCACTTGTTCGGGGTCATTTTTGGGCTTTTTGGGTGGTGCCTTCAATTGATTCACACCAAAGTCATCAGGCAATTTGGAACCTTGTTTAGCTAGCATAAGGAGGCAATTTTCCCCATTTCTTTCAAAAATATTTTCTAAACATTTGTGGAAGTTGGGGTCTTGTTCGGCATGTTGGATATCTTCCTCGGTTATTTCTTCCCCTTTAGTGTTGTTGAGTCCAAAGAAAGGATTTTCTCCAACCTTCACCATGGTGTTTTGTGTTTCACTGTTTTGAGTTTTGGTGTTTTGAGTCTCAATGATTGGAGTTTCAATGGTTGGAATTTCAATGGTTGGAGTTTCAATGTTTGGAATTTCAATGGTTGGAGTTTCAATGTTTAGCTCTTCAATGTTTTGGTTTTCAAGTCCTTTTTCCTTGAGTTTTTCTTTTTACAACCTTGTTTGAATGGGCATACAAGTGTTATAGTTTAGACTAAACTTTGATCTAAGTTTGGAAGAGTTCCAAGGATTATAACTAAGTCCAATAGAATGAAAAATTCTAATGAGACTAAGTCTAATTTGACTATCTACCTTTGTTTTGTGATGAGAAGATGATAAATCCTGATGATGAAACTAGGCTTAATAATCAAAGGTGTGATAAATTTGATAATTTTGGTACTTTGAGATGTTAGATCTTGCTTTAGGTTGGAAAAATTCCACTTGTAGAGGTCAATTTTAACAAGTTTAGATTCTAAGGTACCTAAGGAATGATTTTAGACTTGAGAAAATTTTGAAATATTGGTTCAAACTGTGAAATCAGAGACAAATTTTCTTCCTATACAAGATAATCAAATCTTTGGAAAAGTCTTGGATTTTGACAATAGTAAAATGAGTACAAATTGGGATTGTTCTTTGAATCTCTTTTGTAGAAATTGAAGACCAATCTCTCTCTAAATTCATAGAGTGTTGAGAGGCATTTTTGATGAGATTTTGGACTAAGAACTTTGGACTTTGGTTTTCAAATTTAATCTTTCATGAAATCATTTGATAAATCACATGTTTAGACTTTGTTGTACCTAAGCAATGGTTTTGGATTGAAAAGGATTTTGAATTCTGGTTCAAACTATGAGATAGAAGACAAGTTTAACTCTAGGGTTTTGCATTTAATGGATGCACTAAAACAGAGCCTGGATGCGCTAAAAGACTTGACAAATGCGCTAAAACAGAGGTTACTATATTTTTGCATAGATGCACTATAAGATTTCTTGTATGCACTGGAACAAAGGACAGATGCACCATAGTTTTGCATAGATACACTATAACAGCAATTGGATGCGCTAAAAGAACACATAGATGTGCTATAAGATGTAGCAAATGCATTGTATTGGGAAAATGATGCTTTTTGGAAGTTTGTTTGATTTTTCAAATTTTCTAGTTAGAGACTTGGTTGTTTCAATGATTTTTTTTTTTTTCTGAATCAAGGTTTTCACTCTCAACATGTGATGTTTGTGATTGAAATTGGTTCAAAAACACATTGGTAAAGACACATCGAACATGTACAACTTAGGTTTTGTAGGACTATATTTGTTGAATTCCCACTTGGATTTAACTCTAGTTGTGCTTACTTATAGCAGATTCAATTATATTCTTGACCCCACTGGATCCCCTCTATGGCACTCACTTCTACGGGGTAGCCAAGCATCAATACCCATGAATCTCCCATGGCATATTTTTCATCTCTACTAAAATCCACAAGAATGTGGGATGGCTTCAGGACGACCATTCTTGCACCAACAAATAGATTAAAGATTTTGGCCTTGCTAAAACAAAGGGTTTTAATATAGGAATTTCGTTCGTGGGGGATCATCAATGCGGCAAGAGACCAATACTACCCTTCTTTTCAGAACAATCCTTGTGATACTTGAACTTTCCCCAAGTACCCACATTTATATCTCTATTGGAAGTCACTTGGCTTTAGCGTGTTAGCGGTTGGGTCACTCCCTTGGGTGATTAATTTTTCCCACAAGGAAGGCCCTCTATGGATAAACAAAATTGAGCAAGTACATTTGTAGTTCGATCAATCTTTGTTTTCATGTGAACAAAGAGAGAATACACACGATATACCCAACTCACACTTGCAAACAAAAAGTGAATGGGTCTGGCTTTTTGGTCACCCAGTTAAGGGGAGAGCATATGCCTACCATTCATCAAGCATGAAATACATTGTGTTCTTTATCCTTCTTAATTAAGCTAGATGCCTATTTTAAGCAAAAGAAATCATTTAAATAGCTCCAGCCCCTGCATAAATCATTAGTAGTTTGATAAATTTTTCTTTGACCAGCGTATAAAAGTACCTGCAAGCAGACAACACAAATCAATTGTCATATTTTGTAATTTTTACCAAATGTGCTAAAACAGTCATTAGATGCGCTAAAACATCGATGCGCTACAAGAACTAATCAATGCACCAAAACAAATACTTAATGTGCTAAAAGAACTAATGTATGCACTAAAACAGATAGTAAATGTGCTATAAGAACTGATGAATGTGCTAAAACAGATACTCAATGTGCTATAGAAAAGACTGAATGCGCTAAAATACTCCCTATATGCACTAGAATACTTTCTAGATGAGCTGAAAGAAAGGTCGGATGCGCCAGAACAAACACCAAATGTGTTGGAAGATTTGTCGGATGTGTCGAAAGAAACCACAATTGCACTAAAACGTCACATCTAGCCTATTTAAATGAACTTTTCCAACAAACTGTTAGAAATGGGGTCTGGCCCCACGGTGGGCACCATTTTGTGTGTGTGTGAAATGTGTAAAAGTAAATAAATCAACACAAACCTTAATGAAACGAATTATATCAAAGATTTGAAACAAGTAAACTACTCTATTTTTCAGCTAAACAAATCTTTTAAGAACATCTCATTTTCCTCTATTCCCAAGTATTTATTAAACCATTTGGCCCTCAGATTTCTTTGTGCACAATGGTTGTTAAAATGACAACTTAGGAAATGAGATAATATTCAACATGAAAGCCAATTATAATCCTACATGAAACTATATGATAAAAATGATAATGGATACTATGATGAATGGATGATAATGCTATATTATTCGAGGTAGATACTATGGTATTGAGATGGGATTATTCTACATATGCCCAAATGCTAGGATGACATAAAATGCAACTATGAAGCAAAGTGTTATTCTAAGATTTAACTATGATGAAAAACATGATATAAAATGTAACTATGAGACTCCAAAATGCTCCCAAGCTCGAACGATATTCCTGCATGATAACTCTATTAAAAAGTGGATACAAAATACAATGCCAAAGGGTTGCATTTATAGCCTTTTCCAAGCATCTTGTGAGGTGGCAATGATCGACGGTCTAGATTCAAACAAGAAGGATGAATGATGGAGATGAAGAGAATCAAGAAGTTGTCCCCTTGACCAAAGACAACATGCCAAATGGATGGAGGAATATCTTGACCAATAGGCAACATGCCAAATGGATGGGAGACTAAAGTGTGGGAAGAAAAGACCATGTGTTTAAAAATTGGTTGAAGAAGTGTGTGAGGAATAAGCCATGTGCTTAAAATTTGGTTGAAGACAATTCTAATTTAAAAATTAGAATTATTTAATTTAATGTGACCTTGGTGAGGTGGCACAAAAATTTGTAGACATGTGCTTGAATTCCTAATCGAGATTAGTGAAAATTACTTAAATAAAACAAGCTTATGGAAATTTGTTTATTTAATTAATTTAGAAGAATATGATTTTAGATTTGGAGAATTTAGAGGATATGAACTATATAAATAAATTTGAAATTTATTTATACATAGATGGAATATTAATTAAATAACTAGTATTTAATTACTTAAATGTTTGGACCGATTTTAGGTGTATACAGTACACTTTATAATACAATGATGGATTGGCTCACTTCAACAATCAAAAATCAGTTTAGTGAAATTTATTGCCACAGGTGACACCACAATAGTGTGTCCCACTTTTTGACCTAAGTGAGACATTGAAATCAGCAATTTAAACCAAATTTTCATTTTTTGTCACTTATAGAAAGCAAAATTTTGATAAATTGAAGATTATGTGAACTATTGATTTTTGAGTTTTTTATTTAGTAGATTTTAAATATTTTTTAGTTTAAAAAATAATTTCACATTTTTTAAATATTTCTCGATAACTTATTTGTATACTTTATAGTATTTTTTAATGAATAGTGTTAGTTCATAATGCATAACTTTTTTAACAAATAAGATAAATTCTTAAATATAGATCATTAACATTGATATTTAGTGCACACATACTTTATTAGTATTTTATTAGATTAATTATATTTTAGAGTAACTCTTATGTATCAAAAAAAAAAATTATAGTTTAGAGTAATTTTATTTCATCATATAAAATAATTATACATATCTAAAATAATTGTGTTGAAACAAGGTCATCAATTTACATAGTACACTCACACACACACACACACATATTTAATTTTCCCAAGTTCATCAAGTATAGACCTTTAAGTTTGATACATAAAACTATGTTCACTAAAAATAAAAATATCATAATTATGTAAAATATATATTAAATTATATTTTAGGGAAAGTTTGCTCTGAGGGTCATGATTTTGTAAAATCTATTGTAGTGATGACTCCATTTGATGATCCAAATCTTGTGTCAAAATAGAAATTTCTTCTAAAACTTAGATGACAAAAGGTAGATGGTCCACCTAAGGACCTACAAATGAAAGTGCCTTCATTCAAAGGTATTAAAATATTGTCATATATAAAAGAATAAATTTATATTATTATAAATTTAAAATTTTATTTGGTTACAAATTTTTAGGAAAAAAAATTTCTTTTGTTTACATTTTTTGAAAGGAGTGTAATTTTTAGTTAGTTTTTTTAAAGGAAAATATTATTGCAACACACTTTTCGTAATAAAGATAGTTTAACAAAAAATATACATGGTACCATCATAGTTTTTAACCATAGAAAAAAATAGACCATGCAGCGTCTCAACAAACACAAATTAGGACCACACAAAGTCTCAAGAAGACCGCGTAAGGCCATGCATATGTAGTGGTCTTTTTCTTTGTAAACTGCACTAGATTACAAAATATGTTATGAATCACTCTATATATCTAAAAATAATTTTCATTCATTTCATATACAAAAGCAAATTTTAGATGCACAATTAATTTATGTTGTCACTGTCATCATCTAAATATTTCCATCCAATAGGAGGGTCAATTTCTAAAGTGTTGTCATTGATTTCCACAACTTCTATTGTGAAGTCTTTTTCATCATTGATATAGAAACTAGCTCCATCTTGAAACTCTAAGTCTTTCTTCAATGTCTCTTCTAACTTCTTGTTATATATGCTTTGAAAGTTCAAATAACTCCTCACAAAGGGAATGTTATTTGATATGTTGAAGGACCATTGTTGTCCATATTTTATCTCCACTCTAGTAACTTTCATTGTACCGTCTTTCAACAATTTCATGAACTTTTCCTTGGAAACCTCCATCGTCAATGTGACTTGCATAGAAATATCATGGAACATGAGTCTTTTAAAAGACTCGATAAGTGCCCTCCCTATACCCTTAGTTTTTTCCTTATTTCTATCTTTCTAGATAAACCATAAGACCTTAGTAGAAAAAATAAGCCAAAAAATTGATTGTTATTGAAACATAAAAATGTGGTGACTCTAAGATTAGTGTCTATAACCTAGGGCCATTTCCATATTTTTTATAAATTTCATTGAGATATAGATCACAAGGTACAAAAGATTGACTTTCAGACCTAAAGATGAGCCAATTAGACATGGATCTATATCCTAAGGGGAATTAGAAGTGATTAGAAATATTTTGGAATGATTAAACTAATGATCTTATATGCCCTAGTACGAAAAATGTAATATCTCAAAGAATAAAAAATGGAAACAAAAATTTACCAATAGATTTGGGAAGTGCTGAGGATGTCAAATATGCTAAAAAAAATTGGTTTTCATGTTCCTACAAGGACTCATTTTCCCATGGGTGAATGGGTCTTTGTATAGGGGTTTTGACCAACTTCTAGGGTCCTTTGGTACAAGATCTGAGCTTCCATTTGACACAGGTCCCACTATCAAAAATTGAAAAATAAAATTTGCAACTTAATTTCCATGGCTTGACAACAATGATGAAAACTTGGGCAATAATGCAAATTTTCTCCTTTGAGATCTCTTCAATCCTTCTTCAACCTATAATTTCTACACATACACAAAGAGAAAAATTGTTTTGTTTGAATGGGGGTTTGCCTTAGTCAAAACCCAAGTTTGGTAATTAAACCTTAGTAGAAAGATAATGGCAATGGAAAGGGAAATAATGATGAATGAACAATGCTTGCTACAACTCACCAACCCTTCAATGGCTTCCCTTAGAGGACTAAAGAAAAACACATCACTCCAAGGAATTTGATCTTTCTTTGCTCGATGGATTTGGATACTTGAGATGCTTGGATGCTTTAGGATCAACAATGCATATTAGCCTTCACAAGGTGACATGAACACACATAAGCTTGAACATGATGATAGGATCTTGAATGCTACAACAATTGACTAATAAATATGCTCTTGAATGCTCTTGACAATAATATTTCCTCATAGGAATTGATCTCATAAAGTGTGTTCTTAGATTTGAATTGATAAAAAGACTATGTATTTATAGGTTTTTATCTAATTTCTTGGAAATTAGGTCCCAAAAGCCAACAATTGCAAGTTGAATTTAAAACATTAAAATGTTGCCAAAAACATATTTAAAAATGGGTCTTAGAACTTAAAGGGGACCTATTTTCCCTTGGGAGAATGGGTTGTGGCCTATAAGTCTAGGACACACATGCTCCAATTTGATTTAATTATTTCAAAAAAAATGGTAAAAATAAGGCTTTAGAATGCATTATTTGGAAAATTAGAAGCTTAATTACATCCAATAAATTAAGGGACCCAAACATAGTGTGAAATTGTAAAGGTATACAATTTCCTACACTACATTTAGCCCCCACTTTAATGAGAGTATCAACTTATGCTCAAACTCACACTAAAGTAGACAAATATGTTTCAAGAGGGGTCCAAGTGTACAAGTGTTAGAAAGATAGGATGACAAAGATCAAGTAGGATGATCAAGCCCCCAGGATCAAAGATCCCATGGAAAACCAATCTAAAGAAAAAGGGACACACAAGATGTGTACGATACATGTAGCAAGACTAGATACACAAGCATACAATGACAAATCCAATAAAAAAAGGAAAAGGAAAAAGGATGGACTAGCAAGTTGTGTTATGCCATATCCATAAAATACACTCACAAGGGCTAGTGCAGTTCGGTATACACTAGGTGAGACCCAAAGGAAAAATGAGAAACACACACTAGGTATACAAGGTGTGTACCCATAAAATAAAAAGGGGTGCAAAATGAGGACACACCAGGTCTACAAGTGTGTCCCCATACGTCAACCATACCAAAATTTATACTCCCTAATAACTTTGATAAGGTGCCGCAAAATGATCAATGTGTTATGCCAACACTACACTAAGTCCAACTCCTATGAATAAAAGTGAAGCCAAAAAAAAATGTCAAAATGTCAATTCCAAAATGACATAATGTCAATGTATTCCCCCACTTTACAAGAATTTCTAAACACCATGTTGTGAGCAGTTCCTTTAAAGTAGAAAATGATAAATTCCAATTGATAAAAAGGGCCATGAGAGCTTATCTAGAAATCCCTATACCAATTATATGTTTCCAAATAAATTTGTGTCATGAAAAAGGATATTTCCCCCACATGTAATCCAAAAAAGATAACACAACGGATCCACGGATTCAAGGTCAGTGCATGTCATTTCTACAGTATATAATGGAGCTTGGAACCATCATCACTCCGCAAATACTTTGTGGAACAATGAAAACAAAGGAATGACACATAAAGAGCGAAAATAAAGAAAAATCTTTTTGGTCAACATGAAAGAGACCTGGATGTCTCAATACCTTGCATCGTTCCCAAAAGGAAAACACAAGACAAAAGAAAAGATAATGTTTATGACAGATAGAAGAATGCAAATACAAATAGATGAATGTCACGATAGGTTCACTTCCTTTGTATCCTTGTACCAATGGAGTAACAAGGGTCATCCAAAGAAAACTCAAAAAAATAAAGAAACATAAAGGCATTCCAAGCAACATGATATGAGGTATCACATTACATACATGAAATCACAAAGAACATGGAAAGAAAAGAAATAAATTATGTCGAATGCAATCCAACCTAAGGCAAGTGGTATGCATCCCAATATTTCTCAATATATATATACGGAAGGTAGATAACTAGCTAAAGGGACTACGACAAGTGTCATACTAGGACCAAGCTACCTAGCCGCTTGCCCCCAAGTGTAAGGGAGAAAGGTGAGCCAAAAATGGATGATGATATGTTGCTCCTTGCAAAAAGTAAATATGATTGCATAAATCCAAGTTTATACCCTCATGCATGGTAATGAACATGCTATGATACTACAACTACCACGTGGAAAGGAGTAGAAACTAATGCTATTTGTTAATTGAATAACAATAACCAAGACCTCTTGTTGTTTCTTGCAGGGTAGGCTTGATAGGGACAGAGATACCTTTTTCTTTAGCACCACATCATTTTCCATTATAGCCAAGTTGTTTCAAAAGTTTGTAACCCCTTCCATAAAGTTCTTTCATTTCTTTTGAGTAAGGAGGTTTGTCATGATCACTTTTTTCATATGTAGATGTATATTTTTTCCTCTTCTTTGCTAAAAGTTGTGGACTCACACAGTTTGGATGACTCAGATTGTGTTGATATTATGGTAGATTCTTTCTCTTTTCCTAATTTGTGTGTGATTTTCTATTCTCCTATGAATGTAGGTGTGAAATCTAATGAACCCCAATCATCATCCAATATTTTTGTGATTGATGAAAATCAATTATCTTTCTTTTCTTCTTGTATCAGTTCCACTTTTGTTGTTGGTGTCAATGTTTTAAGAGGTTTTTTCATTCTTGTTTCAATTTGTAAATAATTCCCAGGTTCGTGATCGAATTTTATCATGCAGACCTTATTTTTATAAATGTATTTTAGTAGATGTAACATTGAAGGCATCACATTCATTTCATGAATCCATGGCCTACCCAAGAGAAGATTATATGAAAGATCATGGGGCATGACATGGATAGGAGTTTGCGAAGTAACCCTACCAACTTTAACATGTAGTGTTATCACACCAAGCGGTTGCTTTCCCACATTATCAAAACCATGAATAGACAACTCAACTAGTTGAATTTTAGTCATGTTTGCTCCAAGTTTATCCAAAATGTGTACACTACAAACATTGAGTGTCAAACCATTAACAATGAGAGTATGCCTAATTCCAATCTTGCTAATTCTAGCCAATATTATCAAATCTTCATTTTGTTGTTTTATTTTCAATGGAGGTAATTCACTTTGATGAAAGAAAACGTCCAAATTAGGTGAATTCATATTCTCAATCAAAGCTACCACATCATTTGGTTGCACACTAGGAGGGATAATAAATTTTTGCAAAGAATTTTGGAGCATGCCATGGTAAAGAGGTGATGCTTGAATCAACTTCCACAAGTATATTTTAGTAAGAGTGTTGCAAATTTGTTCAACAAGATCATATTCCTCTCCACTATGTGAAGGTAAACAAGGAACTAGGAAAAGTAGGTTGTGGAAGTGGTATCGATGTAGGAATTATTTGTGGTTGCCTATTATTCCTTGTGTTATATGTATGAGAAACAATATGATAACTTGGTTGTTACAAAACATTGTTACTAATGAGTTGCCTTGCAAAATTTAAGATATGTCCTGGAGGTTTTGGTTGGTGTTGAGGTGGTCCTATGATAATAAGTGGAGCCCTTAGGAGATTATTTCATAGGTTCAATAATTAGGGGACTCTTAGGAGGTTTAAAAGGAATCTTAGGTGGCTCAATGATTAAAAGACTCTTGGGAGGTCCAAAAGAAGTTTTTGGAGGTACCTCAGTGGATTTGACTTCGTGTTGATGATCTTCTATCAAGGGGGAATCTAATGTCACCTTATAGTATTCATCTAAGAAAGCCACATTACTATCAATGATATCATCCTCTTGCACCCTAATATCTTCACAAGTAGGAGAGGTTTCAAGAGAGGATAAAACAAGATTTTCATGGCATTCAATGGTTGGATCTTCTAAGATAACTTTGTCACAAGTAGGGGAGGTATCAGGAGAAGGAAAACTATGATTTTCTTGCTTATCAATGATTTCATCCTCTTGTCCAACAATATCCTCCCAAATAGGAGATATAGCAGGAGAGAAACAAACAAGATTATCATGATGCTCAATGATTGAATCTTCTAACACCAAGACACCTTTGTCACAAGTAAGAGAGGTATCAGGAGAAGAACACTTATGATTGTCATGATTATCAAGAATTGTATTCTCTTTCACAAAAATAACCTCACACATAGGAGAGATAGTGGGAGAGAAATCAGTGAAAAATAAGAAAAGAGGGGAAATAACTTCATATTTGTATGCTTGTAACAAAAAATTATTAAAGTGCTCACCAAGATTTGAAAATAAAACATGAATTGTGATAACCGAAGATTTTTACAATCAGAACATGATTTAAATAATTATCCTATAGATTTGAAATGCAACTATTTTTCCTAAATTTGCAACAAATCGAGCAAAATAACACTTTTATTGCACATACAATAATAATTTTTCAGAATTTGAAAACAAAGATATGCAAGTTGGAACAAACTGATAATATAGAGATAGAACAGTGTGTAGAAGTTTGTTGGACATCTGAACAAGGATAGATTCGACCTTGGGAAAATGGTTCTTTGTACAAGGTTCAAAAATATGAAAATTTGAAGTTTTATGTTGGTGTTTGATGTTTCTTTCTCAAGTTGCAAACAAGTTAATAAATGACCGCTTTTCCATTTTTTGCTCAAATTAAGACAATGTAATGCAAGATGAAAATGTGAAACAAAGGTGAAAATGTGAAACAAGTTTGAATGCAAATTTTAGATGTAAAATGCAATATTTGAGTTATTATAAGATGCCACAACATGAAAGTGATGATTTGATGCAACTTGAAATCAAACAATGCAATATTTTTCAATTTAAGACAATGTGATCTAAATGTAAATATGTAACAAGGGACACTTTTGACTGGAATGTTCAAATCTAATATGCAATACCTATCTAATTTGAAGATGCAAAATTTTGAATTTATGAAGATTTGATGCCAACTTGAAACAAAAGTATACTATTTTTATATTTTTTTTTACTTAAATGAAAGATGCAATCTAAATGCAAGTAACAATTTTAGATTTTTAACCACTTAATGAATTCAAATCAAATGTAAATCTGATCTAAAGATGACTAAAACAAATTTGAATGCAAGATAAGATGCAAAATGAATGAAATTTTTTTTAATTTTTTTATGACTTTCTACAATGCAAAGATGAAACCCTAAATGAAAGATACAAAATAAAATTATACAAAACCTAGATCTAAGGTTTGAAAAACTCCCAATTTCAGAAAGTTTATAGTGTTGACATGTTAGGTTCACCAAAATTAAATTTAAAAATGTGGTGACTCTAAGATTAGTTTCTATAACCTAGGGTCATTTCCACATTTTTATAAATTTCATTGAGATATAGATCAAAAGGTACAATAGATCAACTTTTAGACCTGAAGGTGAGCCAATCAAACTTAGATCTATATCCTAAGGGGAATTGGAAGTGATTAGAAATATTTTGGAATGATTAAAATAATTATCTTATATTCCCTAGTATGAAAATTGTAAGATCTTGAAGACTGACAGATGGAAAAAACAATTTACCAATGGATCTCGGAAGTGTAGAGGATAGAAAATATGCTCAGAAAAATTTGTTTTAAGGTGCCTATTAAGACTCATTCACACATGGTAAAATGGGTCTTTGTACAGGGGTTTTGAACAACTTTTTGGGTCCTTTGGTACAATATCTGAGCTTTTGTTTGACATAGGTCCCACTATTGAAAAGTCAGAAATAAAATCTGCAACTTAGTTTTTGTGGCTTGACAACAATGATGAGAACTTATGCAATAATGCAAAATTTCTCCTTTGAGATCTCTTCAATCCTTCTTCAACCTATAATCTACACATGTACAGAAAGAGAAAAAATATTTTTTTTGAATAGGAGTTTTCCTTAGTCAAACCCCAGGTTTGGTAATTAAACCTTGATAGAAAGATAATGGCAATGGAGAAGGAAATGATGAATGAAAAATGCTTGCTACAACTCACAAACCCTTCAATGTCTTCCCTTAAAGGACTAAAGACAAACACGTCAGTCCAAGGAATCTAATCTTGCTTTGCTTGATAGATTTTAATACTTAAAATGCTTGTATGCTTTAGGATCAATAATGCATATTAGCCTTCACAATATGGCATGAACACACATAAGCATGATCATGATGATAGGATCTTGAATGCTACAACAAATGACTAATAAATATGCTCTTGAATGCTCTTGACAATAATATTTTCTCATAGGAATTGATCTCATAAAGTGTGTTCTTAGATTTGAATTGATAAAAAGACTATATTTATAGGTGCTTATCTAATTTCCTAAAAATTAGATTCCAAAATCCAACAATTGCAAGTTGAATTTGAATCATTAAAATTCTGCCAAAAATATATTTAAAATGGGTCTTAGGACTTAAAGCGGACCCATTCGCCCTTGGGTGAATGGGCCCTGTCCTATAAGTCTAGGACACACATGCTCCAATGTGATTTAATTATTGATTGTATTTATTAAATGTTGGTTCCCCTTTCAGAAAATGATAAAAATAAGGCTTTGGAATACATAATTTGGAAAATTAGAAGCTTAATTAAGTTCAATAAATTAAGGGACCCAAACATAGTGTGAAATTGTAAAGGTAAATAATTTCCTACTCTACAATTTTGTTTAGACCATTCACTTAACCAACAAGAATTTATTTCTAGTTAATAGTGCCTATCACCACAACCCTTCAAATCATAACATAAAAAAGTTCCCAATTTCCTTAGAAAATATACATTCAAATAAAATATGTTTATTATTTTAGGAGTTCTACACAAATTAAAAACACTATCATATGATGATACAACATAACATGGTATTTTTTGAAGAATAAGAAACCATTTAAAGCAAGCCTTTTTAGGCTCTAGAGCATTACCCCAAACAGAAGTAAATATATTAGCCCATTTATTATCATGTAGATCCATATCCCTTTTGATGTTAAGAAAATTAATCAAGCATTCAAATTTATATAACATTTTGTACACACTTTTGGCTTTCACTATTTGAAGATTAAAACCATTAGCCCATTTAAGGAGGTCAACATACTCAATCTCAAGAACACAAGACACTAGGAAGGAAAAAACCCTGCAAGCCTCCCTCAGAATGGAGAATGTCCTCTAGTAGGATGGAAGAAAATAAAAGTTGTTACTAAGTGAGGCCCAAGACCTTAAATGACCATCAAAAATGATATCTTCAAAGCACTTGATCCCCTTCCTGTACCAATACTTAGCAGAGCAACCTTGTATTAATGCAAGAGGTTTCCCAAGATGCTTTAGATTTCACTATATTGAGCGAGACAGGAAAAATTTGTTATTTTCATAATCTAAGTAACCATTGTTAGTGATGTTACATCTAACTAACTCCCATGCTTTCTACAAACTTTTGAAGATATTGGCCCCTACATGGGTTATAGAGAATTTTTTATTCAAGAGGTCCCAAAAGGGAAGATGTTTCCAATCTTTAGCTTTCTTGGGGACAACAAGTTCAATATTATTTTTGATAAGCACCTTCCAATGCTCATTACCTTGTAGAGAATTTAATATCCATTTGATAGCAAGTATTATACCATGTTTCCTAAGGTCCTTCAACCCTAGCAATACCCTTATTAATTTTTTTTCCTAGTGAGCCTCTATCAATGGATTCTTTGTAAACTTGAAGCAGGTCCTCACTAATCCAATCAATATTCTTATTATAAAACTCTACTAGAAGGTTGCCTACCCCAAGAGATTTATCATTTCTCAATAGCTTAATGGTTTTAATAATTTCTTCTTCAGAGCTTTCCTTATCCAAATTGGTGGCATCTTCTTTGGATGTCATTTTTGGGATGAGATTCTTACAAATTTCTCTAGCATTGAGGATTTATAATCATTCTCTACTTAAGGTAAATAGGTCCTTGTAGAATTTTAGGAATTGGCCTTTCACTTCCTCTTGGTCACCTATAAGCCTATCCTCTGACTAGATACTACCCATCTTTTCTCTTACTCCTTTATTTTTAATAAATTTAAATAAAAAATTTGACCCTTTATCTCCATTACTTAGCCAATTTATTTTTTCTCTAACCCTAAGGCCTTGTGCAAACTTCTAGAGTTAAGATTTATTCTTGCAAACTTCTTTTATCCTTCCAATTATCCATTGCTTTCTTCTTACCTATAGTTTGGAATATAATTTTCTAGCTATTGACATTGGTTTCCTAGATCTCAATGGCATATTTCCCTTTTAGCATCCACCTATTAATTTCCCTAAGGGTAAAAATAACACCATTACAATCTTCATGGTTTAATAGGCTAGTATTTAGTATGAATTTGTATTATTTATTATATTTGGGGAGAGTCTCATTTTCCATCATGATTTTTGGATTTGATAGGGTGATGATCACATAGGGTGGATGGAAACACTTTACCCCTACAACCATCTTCAATTTGACAAAAATTAAAAAAAATCTTTGTTAGCATAGAATCTATCTAATCTATAGTAGATTCTTCTATTCCCTTTTTGGGAATTACACCAGGTATACCAAATGTTCTTATTATGTCTTTTCATTCCTTCCAAGGGATTAAGTAAGTTAATTTTATTTTTTATTTTATACCAAGATTATTTTTCATTTCCCTTCCACCCCATATCAATTCCCTCATATTTTCCTTCGTTGTTTTTAATCATATTAAAATCACCCCCCACAATCCAAGGGAGATCTTAAAGGTTACACATCCATTTGTTGGAAGTGGAATTACTTTGAGAGGGGGGGTGAATTAGAGTAATGTATACATTAAAACTTTTTATGACTTGAAGTGCAAATTTGAACTGTTTGAACAAATGAGTGACTTATATATGCAATATGAAAACTGAGATTTTTTTCCAATGACTTAACCAAACATAACAAGAATGCTTAACAACTCATATTAAAGCATGATATACATTGTTCACATAATGTTGAATGAACAACCTTTTAATGCTTTCTTTTACATAGGACACCAAACTCACTAATGGCAGAATTTAACATTCATACATTGAACATGAACAATTAAACTTTGAACTTTTAGACAACTTGGAACTATGATAATGTAGCAGAGCACTGCATGAACCACTTTGACAAAAAACTTAAGCAAGATAAGCACAAATCACACAAAAGAGAAACACAGAGCTTTGATGAGTGGAAAACCCTCTTGGGGTAGAAAAACCACTCCAAAATGCCTTATAGGCTTAATTCCAAACTGATTACAATATTTTTTAGAGAGCCAACTTTGTAACAGTTCAAGAGCACCAACTCCACCAAAATTCTAAAACACCAACTTCAGTAGGAGCACCAACTCCTTTACAAAGTTTCTCAATAACCATGCAAACTGTCAGGACCTTATAACTGCATTATTTTTGAAATTACAAAATCTCAACAAAGTACATATAAATGATATACAATAATGCCCATCATAATTTGTATTGAATGAAATAGTACCAATAGTATCTCACTAAAATATGAAATCTCTATAATAAGGGTCAAAGATATAAACATTGTAAACTCTCTTTTTCATTTTTTTCAAAATACAAAGATATCACTATAATAAACCCTTATTCTCTTTTCAACAACACTCTGTTGTTTCATTCCAATCTCTGTCACACTACAATGGCTGAAGATTCCATACTTTTTATAGACTGGAATAAACCTTATTCACATATTGCAAGCCCTTCATTCCAAAATTTTGAAACCCTTAAGTTAACTATGGTTTGTCAAAAACTAAAAAATGCATTTGTGTAAACATCAAAAACCCTCGAGTTTGAACTTCAAGTTCAAAATAGTTTCAAATTCAATTATGATTAAAGAAAACTCAAGATCTCTTTAAAAATTGAAGCTAGAAAGGAAGTAACCAGTACGAAACTAAAAGAATATTATTTTTCTTTTTTTACTTTTTCATTCACCAGATTTACCTTCAAAAGATCAAAGCAATGTAAAGATATTACCTTTTGTTATGGCGGATCAAACTACAAACAAAATCCCATAATATTTTCTATTAGCTTCGCTTCCGACTCATGGAGAGTCCACTAACTAACTTTCCATCGTTCATAAACTTCCATACCTGGAAACCAAGCTTGAATACTAGCTAGAACACACTTTGATTGAGGTTGTAACCTCTCCATGGCGGCGCTAGGGTTTATCTTTAGAGAAAAATCAAAAAGACATAATGATTTCCCTAACATTCTTCTGAATCAAGACTTTAGATTGCCTTTTCAAAAATTGATAAAACCTGAAGTCCGAGAGGACTTTAGCAAACATCATAATAACCTTTTAATCATTTTCAAAGACTTTATTATTGTTATCAAAACATTGACCACTCAAAATATGAATGATGCCTTCGAATGTTCCTAGATTCCCATGGGTCGATACAAATAAACAATCATTATGAACATTATATAATATGGTACGCCTAGCTATAAATTGAAATGTAAACCATATCACATGTGAAGAGCCTAATTACTCCAAGTTAAGACCGACTTAAAACTTAAGTCAAAATCAATTAAACTAAAAGACAAAACAAATAAGGCATAGCCCGATGTAATGTGGTTGGTATGCAAAGTGAGGCCCATCCAACAATGTCTTGTGAAACAACCAATGCTAAAGTATGATAGCCGATACAAATAAGATTCCAATGTGATACCAATAGCCATTTAAATGGCTTATATTTTAATCACCAAAAGGCTGATGTATGTAATTATTTAAAGCTTTAACCATAAGTCCTTGAAGTCTGATACATATTACTTTATTTACCAATAGAAACCAATGGTGAAGACAAGTAAACCAATAAAATGCAAGTGATAAAATATTGCCTTGGTGAAAGATACTCAAAGAATCATGTGCCAATATAACCTGTATGTGTCTTAACAAAATCAAGTAGAGACTGAAAATAATCATGCCAATGTAAGTACCAACCAAAATCATTGAACCAATTTGAGTGTCAGAACAACATGATATCACCTGATCATCAACCCCATGTATATATCCTTTGCACATTAATCCAACATGATTAGTACCACAAATCAAAACTGAAGGTATCTGAAGCACTGTCCACAAAGTACTAAATTAGTCCAACTAAAGTAACAAAAACTGAATAATGCAAGAGTATCCAAACTATTATAAATACAACTGAATATACCACTAAATATATCATCAACACATGCATAATCACAACCAACACAACAATGTAGACCATTTTTTTATCATGTATTACCCAAACCAATCAATATGTACCAAAAGCTAAAATATGAGACCATGTACATCAACTGTGACCAATATCAATATCACCAAAGCCTATTTTGACATCAAGGACAAACAATCACAATAAACAACTGAAAGCCAACAAACTCCCCCTTTGTGCATTTTTATTTTGAGTAATGGACAGTTTAATTCTATCCATCACTAATTCTTCAACATTTTTCTTATGTTTAATATTATTTATTGGACCATCAAAAGGGAAATTATTCAAGTTCAACTGGGGGTTATTATACATGGTAAATGAATCAAAAATTGTAGAATCGTAACCAAGGATCATCTAAATTGAATTACGCAATATATTTTTGGAGCCCTAGTTAAGACCAGTGCTCAAATTGGGATCGATGGTTGTAAATGGCCTAGTGTCACCACCTACAGTGAAGGGATCAAAATTGGGGCTCAGAGGGATGGCTATCCCTTTTTGGATGTCCAAAACCCCAACAACATTAGATAGATTACACAAAGGGTTGGGGGCAGAAACAATCAAAATATTATCCTGTGAAGGGGGGATAGGGCTAAGGTTAGCAAATCCAAGACCATCCATATGATACTCTGAAGAGTTCACACCAATGGGAGCCCTATTAGCTCCAGGATAAATAAAATAAGGATTAAAATGCTTATCATAAAGCCCCAAAATGGGGGAATTAGAGGAAATAGCCTCTAGGATAAGTAGCTTCCCAACCCAGAAGCGATCACTAGAGACTCTTGATAAACCTCTAGAGGTTCTTGTCCTAATTTGGGTTTATTATTGTTTCCCCCAACCATATCCTTTCTCACTACATAAATATTAGGATTACTTTCACCAATAGATTTTATGGCCTTATGGTTCAAGGGATTATTCATTATAATTGGGAAATTCTTCATTAGATGCCCCTCCCTTCTGCAAAGAAATCACACATTAATACCACCAAGGATTTATAAATTATAGGAGTAAATTTTCCCTCCAAGATTAATTTCAATCATATCTAGAATATCAATTATGTGAGATAAGGACATAAGAACCATAGCATCCATATGGAGGAGGGTAGCTTTTGTTTCCTCAATCCTCAATACATTACCAATTGAGGAGAGCATCTATTTTAGAAATACCCACAAAAGGGGTGGAACATTTTTAATAGTTATCCATCTAGGGTTGGAAAGAGTGAGGATTTCTTCATTTAAAGCCTCTAGTGTCCAATTTAGGGCACAAAACATACATTTAACAATTGTCCAATATTGTTTTCCCATGACCTTTTCCTACGTACTATGATCTTTGAAGAACACAAGAAAAATCCCTTTCAAGACCATTCTATAGAAATATACTTGAACCCCTATTTTTTTGCCCCAAATAAGGTAATGTATTTTCATGTAGGAACTTTATTTCTATCTATTGCAACAAGGAATATTGCAATGCTTTTTAATCTAATTTCATCTTTACCCAAAGCAACAAGCATTTCAAGGCTTGGTGAAATAATTGTCCTTTTAGGGCTAAAAGGAGGACACTTACCTTCTCCTCCATAGCCCTAACTTCCATCACCACCTTCTCCATTTCTCTGAGGTAGAAAGTTTGTGGTTGGAGAGATGTCCTGATTATTTTTTTCAACTATGTCACAGTAAGAATCCCTATCATTCTTAATATCCAATGGCCTTTCAAGACATCGGGAGGCTCTCTAGGTGTGTTGGCACCTACCTCTATTAAATTCTCATAAATTATTAATGGTACTTTCCAATAGGACTATAAAAATATCCTCAAGACATAGAAGAAACAAATATAAATTGAATGCGGAAAGCATTAAAACACAACCTGCCAAAAATGAGGAAAAAGCCAAGGATAAGGGAGTGCACCAAATATGCTAGAATACTCAAAACTCTTTGACAAAGGCCAAAAGCCTCCTCCACCTTGAAGATTGTTCCTGAACCCTCAACCTATCTACTTCACTATCCTGGAACTCTCCCTCTCATATCCAACATCTAGATCTTGATAACCAAGGCTCTATTGCAACACATTTTTGTAAAGAAAAAGTTGAAAAATAACATAACTAGGAAAAGTAAGATAATACATTTATATTCGATAGAAAAATAAGTGAGAAGGTAATTTTATTTAAATATTCATTAATTTAAATATCAAATAGATTTATTAGGATAAAAATTTATAATGTTTATTTCATCAAAATCCTTTTACAAGGTTTAAATGCTTTGAATCTACATAATAGCTCTATAAATCTACGTATCTTACTTATATTTGCTTGATTTTTTTTTCCTTGCAAGTAGTTTTTCTAGATTTTTAGCTAGAAACCCTTTGTTGATGGTTTTAAAATATTTATATAAGATTTTTAAGTTTTATCTAAGCTAGAATCCCCATAAAGGGTATAATGAAGTAAGGAAGGATAAAAATCAATAATCAATCCTCAAACAACATTTATACGTGGCCTTGAACTTCATCATACCTTTACGTATATTGAAAAATCCCATATAATTATTTTAAAAACCTCTACCCCTAGGTAACTAATGCAGGGCATCTTTGGATGCATATTGTAAAGATTTGAATTTTTGGTTGCTTTGCATTGTTTTGGGTCAATAAGGTCAATTTGGACCATTCTAGGCCATTTGGGATCCTTTTGAGTCATTTTGGTGATTAGGAGCAAAAAGTTGTAAAAGTTGTCATGTCAAAGTTATCAAAAAGTTGCATTTTTGGTTTGGGAAGTTAGAAAGTAGTTTTGAGTAATGGGAATGATTGTAATGGCATAAATATGACATGTACACATGAGCACCAAGGTTGGAGAAGATCTAGAATGAAAATAACTTTATTTTTCCATGTTTTGCTTGCATTTTTGTGTGTGAAACAGACTATAAATTGGATTGTACAGCCTTGTACTATATAGTACGGTCCTGCAAGTTATTGGAAAATTTTGTTATATTCCTAATTCTTTTATTTTGAGTGAATTTCATCATGATTTTCAAAAGTTATATCCAATTTTGTATTGACAAGTCCAAACCCTGCCTAGGGTTTCCAAGGAGCGAATTAAATTAATGGATAGAGTTTCCACCATTGGAAACCCATAAAAATTGGTGGAAAACTCTATCCTAATGCTGCCCACATTTTGGAAAAAGGAGGATTCATGGTTCTGAGTTTTGATGAAGTTGTTAATGATAGTGTACTCTTGTTTGTCTGAAAATAGTCAAAAACCCTGAGTTGTTTGGTGATTGAACAAATATGTGCTTAGTTTTGTCATAATTGGATTGGAAATAAATGAAATATGTTCAGTAGGTCTGCATAGACCAAGGCTCTCAATTTTTGATGATGTTCTCTTTGTTAATTTCCCATTAGGCCATCATATCAATGTTTCCAAGTACACTAGTATGCATTTAGTGATTGTTTGAAAGGTGTCAAGGTAGTCAAGTTGTGTTAGGACAAGTCCTTCCTTTGCATCATATTGGTATCAAAGCCAATAAAATCAAGAAAAATTTAATCTAGTGTGTTGTGTCGAGCAAAGATTCCTCCAAGAGTGAATTTTGTTGAAAGAGAAATAGAAAGGTTAGCCAAAGAGATGGGAGAAATGAGAGTAAGTATTGATGCAAGACTTAAGGCAGTAGAGACTAATCAGAGAAGAGGAGTGATCAGAGGAGATTTGAGTGATCAGGAAGAAGAGATGGATGAAAACAATCCACCACAAGAAGAACCCCATGAAGAAAGAGATGTTGATGAGATGAGGATGGAGATATTGTTGAAATCAGTCAAAAGTGAAGGTTCCAAAGTGAAGATGGAACTCTTGGTGTATTCAAGTAGCCTGAACAGTGAGGAACTTCTTGATTGGATAGGAGAGTTAGATAAATATTTTGAATTTGAAGATGTGCCTGAGGAGCACTAGGTGAAGTTGTACAAAACAAAGTTGAAAGGCCATGCATCCCTTTGGTGGGATTATGTGCAAGAAGAGAGAAGGAAGAAAGGAAAAGCTAAGATCACCACTTGGGACATAATAGTTGCAAAGTTGAAAGGTAAATTTCTGCCTAGTGATTATGCCACTCAATTATATCGGAAACTACAAAAATTGAAACAAAAGGACATGGATGTAAAGGCATATACAAAACAGTTTTATAAACTAAGTATTAGATTAGGCCATATGGAGGATGATATTGATAAGGTTGCAAGATACCTTAATGGGCTAAAATATAGCCTATAAGATGAATTAAGTCTTACAATCCCTAAAATAGTGGAAGAATGATATCAACTAGCCATGAAGGCTAAAGAAAAGTTTAAAAGAAGACAAGAGAAACAAAACAAAATTAGGGGAAGGACTTTAAGGGAAGGGGATCATTTTTTGGTAGAGGACAGTCTTAAAGGTTTCAAGGAGATACAACTAATTCTCAAGAACAAACCTAAAATTCAAGTGACAGTTTTAGGGGAAGAAGATCAAATTTTAGGGGCATATTTGGACATAGAGGAGGATCAAGTGGCTTCACTAGAAAATGCTACAAATGTAACTGTAGACATCCAAATTTGGACACTTAATTTATCCAAATTTATCACTTTTCGTCTAAACATCCTCTTATCCAAGTTAATTAAGTAATATTACTATTATTTAATTAATACCCTTAATTCTGCCAAATCCCTAAGGTATTTAATTAATAATTAAAATTTTACTCTTTAATCCTCCTTTCATCAAATAAATTAAATAAATAATACATTTATTTAATTCACTCATTTTCATCTAATCCTAATCCATCTCCTAATCTCTTCATTAAGGATGTGCACATGCCTAATCCTTGATTAGGATGTGTCACATCCTCCAACTTTTGCAAGTTGGCTTTTAATCCTCATTAACCCCTAATTATCCTCTAATTACTAATTAGTCAAACCTAATTAGTACCTTGGTCAACTCTCCCCATTCCCCAAGGAATTTTTAATTCCTTTTTATCCTTCCTAGAATCCCCTTTTCCCATGCATCTTCTAGGACCTTTGACTTGTCACATCAAGTCACATGTGACAAACTCCCACCTTTTGGGAACATTGTCTTATCCACTAGATTCTTCCAATCATTGTGAATTTAAAATTCACTTTTATTCACCCAAGATTCTTCCCATCTCCCAATGTACTTGGAAGGTACTTGTCCTTCCTCCACCTCATGTACCTTTTGGCCACCTCACTTACACCTCATCTCCCCTTAGCCACTTCACCATCCACGTGTCAAGATGTGAGGGCTTGTGAGTTCTCAACTCACCATAGCCCTTCATCTTGACCTTGTTGGATGAATCTCCACCGTTCAATTCTCTAGAGAATTCAAATTCTTCTATAAATACCCCCTCCTCAAGGGCATTTTAAAGACTTTTCATTTTTGAGCAACCTTATGCTTCCAATTTGCATTCTCAAGAATTCACTATCATTTAGTCATCCACTTTGATCATCTTGCATATTCAATCTTGCATCTAGCTACATCAAAATCCATCCAAGGAGCACACAAATTCATCTAAATCAAGGGCCAACCAAGGAGTCTTCAACAACAAGGAAGGTATAATCGATTTACGTTTGTATTTCATCTCTTTTCTTTGTTTTATCACTCTTTAGGCTAATCATTGAGGTGTTCTTAGTATTTTTCCACTTGCATTTTTAGTTATTTTGCACATTAGAATGGGGTAAAATTCCAAGGTACACAGTAACAAATTTTTAGACCATCAAGAATGGGGGTTCCCTAAATAACAATCATCTACTTATTTTAGGAGTGAAAGGAGGAATCAAGTAGCACAAGATGGAGATGTTGAAAGTCTAAATTCTTCACCACAATCTACAGAATCAGAAGTTGGAGAGTCTTTGTTGATGAGAAGAACCTTGATCAAAGTGCCCATGGAGAAGGAGCCACCTCAAAGAAAATCACTCTTCAGGACCATTTGCAAATGCCAAGCTAAATGTTCTCAAGTTGTCATGAATTCTGGTAGTACTGATAACTTAGTTTTCTTGGAAATGGTAGAAAAGTTAAAGTTTAAAATATTACCCCATTCCACTCCATATAAGGTCTCATGGTTAAACAAAGGGCAGCAAGTGTTAGTAAATGAGAAAATTTGGGTAGAATTCCAAATAGGGAGATATAAGGAAAAAAAATTGTGTGAAATCATCCCTATAGATTTTTTCCATATGTTAATTGGTAGGCCATGGAAATATGATAGAAAAGCAGTCCATGATGGTAGGAAGAATACCTATGTCATAGAGAAGGATGGGGTCTCTTATGCTCTAACACCTTTGAAAGAGGAAAGCCAAGAACAACAAGTGGGATCAAGTGTGACGTTGGTAGGTGAGAAAGAGTTCATTAAAACCATCGAAGAGGAGGAAATGGGCTTTGCAATCATAACCAAACCTAGATCTATTATGACAACAATTAAGATGGATGAGTTTCCTTTGGAGATCCAAGTGTTGCTCAAGAGGTATGTTGATATTTTGGTAGAGGAAATCCCAAACTCCTTGCCTCCAATAAGGGACATTAGTCATCATATTGACTTCATACCAAGGGCTAGTTTTCCTAACAAAGCAGCTTACAAAATGGCACCACAACAGAATGAGGAGATCAAGAAGCAAGTGTAAGAGTTGCTTGATAAAGGGCTAATAAGAGAAAGCCTTAGTCCTTGCACAGTTCCCACTGTCCTAGCACCTAAGAAGAGAGGTTAATGGAGGATGTGCACTAATTATAGAGCCATAATTAAGATCACAATTAGATATAGGTTCCTAATTCCAAGGGTAGAAGATTTGATAGATTGCCTAAGTGTAGCAAGCTTCTTTTCCAAGATAGACCTTAAAAGTGGGTGTCACCGAATCAAGATTAGACAAGGGGATGAGTGGAAGACAACATTTAAAACAAATGAAGGGCTCTATGAATGATTTGTAATGCCTTTTTCCCTCACCAATTCCTTTTATTGGTAAGTTTGTAGTGGTTTATCTTCATGATATTTTGGTTTTCAATTCTAGCAAGGAAGAGAATTTACATCATCTGGATTTGGTATAAAAAGGATTGAATGAGGAGAAACTAATGATTAATTTGAAAAAGTGTGAGTTCCTAAAGACAGGGCTGTTATACCTTGGGTTTGTGATCACAAAGGGAACATTGAAAATGGATCCAAGCAAAGTTAAAGCTATCTTGAATTGGCCTCCACCAAAATTAGTTGCAGAGGTAAAAATTTTCATGGATTAGCAAGCTTTTATAGGAAATTCATTAAGAGTTTTAGTCATGTTTTTGCACCTATAATAGATACTATTAAGGGGGATAGAAAGAGAAAGTTTGTTTGGACTAAGAAGGCTCAAAAGAGCTTTCAGTATTTGAAGAAAAGAGTAGCAGAGTAGCCTATATTGGCTTTACCAAATTTTAAATAGGTATTTTCAATTGAATGTGATGCTAGTGGTTATGCTATAGGGGCAGTATTGAGTCAAGATAACAAACCTATTTCTTTCTTTAGTGAAAATTTGAATGATGCTAAAAAGAAATACTCCTCTTATGATCGAGAAATGTATGCTAAGGTGCAATCTTCGAAAAAATGGAGACATTACCTTCTTCCAAAATAGTTTATAGTTTATGTTGATAGCCATGCTCTTCAATTCCTAAATAGTCAAGAGAAACTTAGTCATAGGCATGTCAAGTGGGTAGAGTACTTGCAAGGTTTTACTTTCACCATCAAGCATAAGAAGGGGTAGTCCAATAAAGTAGCAGATGCTTTAAGTAGGAGGGAACTAATGGTTTAGGAGATTCAATTTCAAAGTGTGGGAGTTGAAGCATTAAAAGGAATGTATGTTGATGATGCAGATTTCAAGGAGATATGAGTTTTGTGTGCAGCCTCATAGTAGCATCAATGATAAATGGCTTGATTTTCTTATTCAAGATGGTTTTTTGTTCAAGGGAGCACAACTTTGTGTGCCTAAATTCTCAATGAGAAACAATCTAATAAAGGAAAAGAATTGTGGTAGTTTAGAAGGTCATTTTGGCCTTGACAAAACATTGGAGCAATTAAGGAGACATTATTTTTTGGCCTAAGATGCAACCTGATGTAAGGAAGTTTGTTGAGAAATACACTATTTGTCAAAGAGAAAAGGGAAGTAGGACCAATCCAATGTTGTAGCAGCCTCTTCCTATTCAAAATAGGCCTTGGGAGTCTATTAGCATGGATTTTTTCATGGGGTTACCAAGAACACCAAGGGACTTTCACTCAGTCTATGCCATAGTTGATCGGTTCTAAAAAATGGATCATTTCATCCCTTGTAAAAGCACCAATGATGCATCATATATTGCAGGTATATTCTTCAAGGAGGTTGTCAGAATTCATGGTTTTACTTTTAGTATAGTTTTAGATAGAGACAACAAATCCATTGGGCATTTTTAGAGGATTTTGTGGAGAAAACGTTGCATCAAACTCAGTTTTAGTTCTGTCTACCATCCTTAAACTGATGGGAAGAATGAGGTAGTTAATAGAAGCTTAGGAAACCTCTTTAGATTCATATCCAAAGAACATTCTACTTAGTGGAATCTTGTCTTGCCTCAGGTAAAGTTTGCCTACAATGATTCCATGAATAGGAGTATTGGGAAGAGTCCTTTTCAAGTGTTTTATGGTTTGTAGCCTAGAGGAGTATTTGAGTTGAGGGATATTAGTGGACTAGAAAGATAAAGTGCTAAAGGAGAGAAATTTTCTATTGCAATGTAGGAAATCCATCAACAGGTCAAGGAGCAACTCCAACATAGTGTTTACAAGTACAAGCACAGGGCACATGTGAAAATAATATTAAGTTGATTTTAAGGTTGGGGATTTGGTTTTAACCTATCTCAAGAAAAAGATATTTCCAAAAGGTCGATACTCTAAGTTGCAAATGAAAAAGATAGGAATTTGCAAGATTGTGCATAAGTTTGCAAATAGTCCATATGAAATTGAGTTACCCAAGGCAATTGGCATTTCACCTATCTTCAATGTTTCTAATTTGTACCCTTACATAGGGGATGTTGTGTTGCCAATGATGGAGCAGGTTCACAATCAATCTCAAATGTTGAATGGGTCCAAGATCTTCCACCTAGCAAACCTATGGATTTGGAATGTATCATTGATACCAAGGAACTCAAAAAGACAAGGCACAAGGCATATCTCCAATATTTGGTCAAGTGGAAGGGTATTCCCATTGAAGATGCAACATGGATGACTAAAGCAGGAATTCTCAAGCATGGTTGTACTTTTGTAGACCTCCACTCAACTGGAACTTGAGTTCTTTCTCTCCCCCGGGGAGTATGATGTAGGGGCATATTTGGATGCATATTGCAAAGCTTTGAATTTTGGGTTGATTTGCATTGTTTTGGGTCAATTTGGACCCTTCTAGGCCATTTGGGATCCTTTTGAGTCATTTTGGTGATTAGGAGCAAAAATTTGTATAAGTTATAAAAAGTTGCAAATTTTGTCATGTCAAAGTTATCAAAAAGGTTGCATTTTTGGTTTGGGAAGTTATGAAGTAGTTTTGGGAAATGGGAATTAATGTAATGGCATAAATATGACATGTACACATGAGCACCAATGTTGGAGAAGATCTGAAATGAAAAGAACTTTATTTTGCCACATTTTTCTTGCACTTTTGTGTGTGAAACAGACTATAATTTGGATTGTACAAACTTGTACTGTATAGTACGGTCCTACAAGTTATTGGAAAAGTTGGAGATTTTTTTTTCTTCCTAATTATTTTGGTTTGAGTTATTTTCATCATGATTTGAAAAATTTATAGTCATTTTTGTATTGACAATTCCAAACCCTTCCTAGTGTTTCCAAGGAGCGAATTAAATTAATGGACAGAGTTTCCACCATTGGAAACCCATGAAAATTGGTGGAAAACTTTGTCTTGATGCTTCCCACATTTTGGAAAAAGGAGGATTCATGGTTCTGAGTTTTGATGAAGTTGTTAATGATAATGTGCTCTCATTTGAGTGAAAATAGTCAAAAACCCTAGGTTGTTTGGTGATTGAACAAATCTATGATTAGTTTGGTCATAGGTGGATTGGAAATCAATGAAATATGTTGGGACACATCTGCATAGACCAGGGCTCTCAAGTTTTGATGTTGTTCTCTCTGTTAAGTGTCCATTAGGCCATCATATCAATATTTCCAAGTGTAGTAGTATGCATTTAGTGATTGTTTGAAATGAATCTTTGTTTGAAAGGTGTCAAGGGAGTCAAGTTGTATTAAGAAAATCCCTCCCTCTACATCAGTAACCTTTAGCCATATATAATTTGTGATGCATGGGTAAGTATTTAGCCCCAAGAAGTTATTTGCACCATATCTTGGCTGTAGGATACTAGATTACTAGAATGATTTATCCTCTATAGTTACACTACTTATAAATAAACTAATATATTGTCTAATTCACAAACCTAACACACCTTATAGTTAATCCTTCATTTTTTTAGTTGTTTGTTCTTTGAATCTCCCACTTCTTACTTAACTAAGAAACTTGTCTATTTCCAAAGAAGAAAGCACCTCCACTTGCACTTCTTCTATCATTTACACAACCTACCCAATTTGCATCTATATAAGCACTCAAAGATGTAAATTAGTATCCTTAGAATACCATAGACCATATTTTGGAGTGCTCTTCGATTATTTGAATATCCTTTTTACCGCTACCACATCTGATTCTTTAGGATCTTCTTTAAATCTTTCCACAAGACATACTGCATGCATGATATCTGGTCTAGTTGTAATTAGATATAGTAATCCACCAATCATGGATCTATACTTGGATTTATTTTTCTTAGGAGATTCATCATTTTTGCTCAATTTACAACTAGTAACCATGGGAGTACATACTAGTTTAGAGTCCTCCATTCCAAACTTCTTCAACATTTCCTTAACATATTTTGATTGTGTAATGAATATACCTCTTTCTAATTGATTGATTTGCAGCCCAAAGGAAGAAAGTCATTTCCCAAAACATCAACATTTCAAACTCATTTTGCATCTCCTTTTCAAAAAATTTACACATTTCCTCCAAAAATGTCAACATACATCTAATTGCAATCATGATTTGATCTCCCTCAACTTTGAAGTAAAGATTGTTATATGTAGTACCCTTTTTGAATCCCTGTTGCAATAGTTCCTTGTCCAGTCTTGCATACCAAGCTCTAGGAGCCTATTTAAGTCCATATAATTATTTGTTCAACCTACAGACCATATCAGAATATTTTGATAACTGAAAACCTTCTAGTTGTTCAATTCATACCTCTTCTTCTAACTCACCATTCAAAAATATATACTTTATATCCATCTGATATACCTTGAAGTCTTTATGTTTTGTAAAATCCAAAAACATTCTAATAGCTTCCATTCTTTCTATAAGAGAAAAAGTCTCTTCAAAATATATTCCTTCCACTTTTGAGTAGCCTTTATACACAATCCTAGCCATGCTTCTGACTTCTCCATTCTCATTCGTTTTGTTCCTAAAACCCATTTAGTTCTTATCACATTCTTGTTTGCTAGTCTTGGGACCAATTCCCATGTCTGATTCTTCTCAATCTGCCTCAACTCTTCTTCCATAGCTTTTATCCAACTTTCATATGTACATGCCTCAGTTACTATTTTAGGTTCTATCTTAGAAAGTAAACAAAGGTTTACTTGTTCCTCTATCATAGTAGCTTTTCTTCTTGTCAACACACCTTTTTTTTTGTCTCCAATTATTTGATCCTGAGAATGATTCTTCTACACATACTTAGGAGTCTAAGGATTCTTTTTCAGAGCTTCTTCTTCTTCCACTAGCATCTCCTTTTATTTCTATTCTTCTTTTTCTTCTTCTCTACAAGGGTGTTCATTAGATTTATATCCTTCTCTTAGCACTGAGCTCTAATGTGATTCTTCATCTACTTTGACACTTGTACTTTCAACTATATTCTTTGACCTTTTTTTGTAACACCTGTATGCTTTTCTCTTTGTAGAATATCCAATTTTCATTTGATCTTGCATCAAAATTTCCTAAGTTCTCTTCATCTCTCCTAATATAACATTTTCTTCCAAACACTCTAAAATAGTTCACAATAGGAGTTTTTACATACCATATCTCATAGGGGGTCTTTGAATTGTTCACTTTTGCTTGACCTCTATTAAGAATGTAGACTACGGTATGAATTGCTTCTCTCTAGTAGAAATTTGGTAGATTTTCTTTATTCAACATGATTCTTGTAGTCTCCTAACCTATCCTATTCTTCCTCTCCATAACCCCTTTTTTATAGTCTTAAGAGTAGATAAATATCTTTTTATCCCATGATCTTCACAAAAATTGTTAAACTCATTGGAGATGAACTCACCACCTCTATCATACCTCAAACACTTGATTTTTAGATCCATTGTATTCTCAACCATATATTTAAATGCTTTAAACTTATATAGAGCTTCTATTTTTTTATTTTATAAATGTTACGCAAGTCATTCTAGAGTAATCATCTATTAACAACATAAAATATATGTCACCTTGAGATCTTTTTGTTTTGGTAGGTCCACATAGATCTGTATGCACCAAATCCAGAGGTCCTATAGTAGAATATTCTTTATATTTAAAGCTCTTCTTTGTCTGTTTTCCAACCTGACACTCTTTGCAAATTGCATTGATAGGCTTTGTAATTCTTGGCATGTCTCTCATAGCATGAGTAGAGCTGATCTTTACTGTGCTATCAAAATTGATATGACACATTCTTCTATGCCACAACCAACTGTCATTGATTTGTGACATAAATCACTTACCACTAGCACCTTTGAGCTAATAAACATTCACTTTTGTCCTTATTCCTGCAATAACCAAAGTTTTGGAGCTTCCTTTTCTGATTTCACAACCATCATCTTGAAATACTAGATTGTATCCTCTACTACACATTTTTCCTGCACTAAGAAGATTATGCCAGAGACCCTTGACATAAAGAACATCATCTATCTTATGATTTCCATCAAAACTAATTGAACCTTTTCCATAGATCTTAGAAGATGTGTCATCTCCAAACTTAACAAGACCGCCATCAAAATTTTCAAGTTTAACAAACTTACTCTTATCACTTGTCATATGATTTGAGCATCTATTGTCAATTATCCGGTATTTTCTCTCCTCTCTTCCATGAAAGGCAATCAACATAGTTCCTTCAATACTATGACAAGTTTTTGGAGCAATTTCCTTCACATGTCTTTCAAGGTTAGTATAATTTGTTCCAACATTCAAAGCCATGAACAAGCATTCATCACTTCCTATAAGGGGAAAATATGGAATAGATTATAAACAATGAACCCACATACAAATGAGATATGATTGCAAAAAAGTTATAAATTTAAACAAAATTTAATCAAATCAAAGACAAAATTAAATCTAAAAACAAGAACAACCTTACCATCCCATTTTGGAGAAACCTGTGTTATTTGATATGTCAAATTGTTTCAACACAAGATCCTCCATGGTAGCTTGCAAAAGCTTGATGTAAGGTGACCTAGATGCTATGATAACACTCTCAAGATAAATGCTCAAGATGAAAATGACCTAGCTATGAAAATTATAAGTGATGAAGGAGAAGGATGAAGGGTGATTTTATAGATTTTGGAAAATTAGATCAACAATCTAGATTAAGAGGTGCTTCTTTGAGATCAAAGGCCGAGAATAAATGAGAGGAATTGATTGCCCAGTTAACTGGATGTAGGATTCTAATTAACTAGTTGCATGAGATATTGATTGAAGTGTTAAGAGAAGTGATTGATCACAAGAGTGGTTAATCAATATCAGTTGACTGAGAGAGAGAGTGTCAATAAAGAATTGAGGAAATAATGCATGACATAATAAATTCAATAATTAATTAATTATTGGAGGAATGTGCAAGATAAGATTAAGATAGAAGATGAGTTTTCTTTTTGCATGATAAGATAATTAATTAATTGAGGAATGTGCAAGGATAAGTTTGACTAATAAATAAAAATATTTACTTATTAAATGGATGATGTTTTAGATAAGTTAAGTCAAGATATTTTGAAGGAAATTAGGATAATTACATAATTAAAAATAATTATTTAATTCATGCATGATGGTAAGTGATTTAATTAAATAATTTAAAGATAATTATTTAATATTAGAAGGGGATTTGATATTTAATTAAATAATTAATTGATAACTATTTAATTAAACTAGAAGAATAAGTTATGTTAGTGAAATAATTAAATAATTAATATTTAATTAATCAATTTGGAGGAATGATGTTAAATTAATGATAAAATAGTGAATTAATTAAAAAATTCAAGATTATTTAATTAATAGAGGGAAATAGGGTTAAATGAAAAAAATGATGTAAAAAGAGGATTAATGATGCTAATAATGGAAAAATGCAGTTTCAGGTTGTGCAATATGTGTTAGGAATTTTTACATGTCTACACTTCCATCATCCAGAGAGTGATTCCTCATCATCAAATACACCACTATCTTCTTTAACGTAATAACTCTTCTTGAATTTTTTTACCTTTATGATCTTTATGTTTGTCATTTGAAACTTTGCTTGGACATATTGAAGCATAATGACCTATCTTTCCACAATTGAAACATTTGACAGGTAACTTACCTCTATATTTTTCAATGCCCTTTTTTAATCTTCTTACAAAATTTGCGTCCACCTCATCAAGATCATCCCAATCATATTCATCATTCCTCTCTTTCTTGTTGACTTTAAAAGAAGTTTCTTTCTTTGGAGCATCTTTTTCAAATTCTCTTAATTTAAAATTAGTTAAAGCACCCAACATTTGATCTCTAGAATATTGATCCAAATTTTGAACTTCCTCAATAGCAGAAACTTTAGCACTATAAGATTTAGGAAGACTTATCAATACCTTTTTCACAACTTCACTTTCCTCCAACTTTCCACCAAGACCATTGATGGCATTGACAATTTCATCCACCTTGAGCATGTATCATGTGATATCTTCATCTTCTAACATCCTTAAGGTTTGAAATTCTACATCTTTGCTTTCTTGACCTTATCATCTCCTTCATAAATTCTCTTCAAATTTTCCCATACCTCTTTAGCATTTTTGTAGCTTATCACCTTCACAAGTTATGAATCAGAAATTCCACTCAAAATAGCATCCATTGCTTTTTCATTATTCTCATAATCCTTGATATCATCTTCACTTGTCAGAGCAATAGTAGGTATAGTATATCCATCTTCAACTGACTTCCATACACCAAACCCTAATAATACAAGAAAGGCTTCCATCCTTGCTTTCTAGAAGGCATAATTTGTTCCATCAGATATAGGGACTTTGACACCATTCCTGTGTGCCATCCAGATCTACCTCAAGTGGTTAAGCTTCTTCTAAGGAACATTGCTCTGATACCAATTGTTAGACACATAGGACAACTGAGAGAGGGGTGAATCCGTTGTATATTAAAACCTTAAAACCCTCATTAACCTTCAAACCCTTATTATGTGTCAACATGAATGTAATAAAAAGAAACATCAACACAACAATAACCATATAGAATAGAACACCAAATTTTACATGAAAAACCCTAATCAAAGAAAAACCACAGTGAGGATTAATTCACATATATATATGAATATCAACATCGATTACAAAGGCTCATTTTCAGAAGAGCTTACTACCCAAAGGACTCACTATCCAAAAGAAAGAAAAAAAGGCTCACTTCCAAGGGCTCACTACCCAAATAGAAAGAGAATAGAAAGAGACTGCTACAAGGAGGCTCACTACCTCAAAGAAACAAGAGAATCCACCACAAAAACTCTACACCATCTGCAACTTTTAGCTCACTACCTCCAACAACTTCAGGCACACTAAAATGTAGACACCTTATGCTCACTTCTTCTGGTAGTCATAGGTGTTCATGCTCACACTCAGATCTCAACACTTGATCACACTTACATCATTTTGCATTACACTTCATACCACATAATTGACCTTGCATATATATCCTCTTCAACCTCAAACAACCTTCTCTTAGATCAGCCTCAATGAAACATATGCACCTCAATGTGTAACCAAAAAATAGGTCAACACAAAACACTTCTACAATGGAAAGAAGTGAAGGTGGACCACACCAAGGGTTAAACAGAACCCAAATATACACTGATACACTACACCAAGCTTCCACAATCTACGAAGCACATATGTAAGTTACGCTAACATGTTGGGTCAGCCAAACCGATATTAATGTTAACAAGAAACCACATTCACACTTCACCAAGTATGGAAACAACCTACAGACCACTACTCAACATCTTAGAATATTCCAACACAAAAAAAGTATTCAAACACACTAGCGTAAACACCTGTAATTGAGAATACTATCATCATGTGTAACCATTCAAACTGTCATTGATACACAACACTTGAACCAAGCTTGTGGAACAGCTAAACACCAAACCATCCAAGGGGAGATAGATACAAGAAATATTAACACATTCCCAAATCTGCAAGAGAAGAAACTTCAACACGGAGAAATGCGAAGCAATTCCATTTCTCCCAGAAAACCTTCTTCACAGTCTAGTACACTGTCAAATACATCTTCTACTGCCATACAATCTAGAACCTAAAACTCTAGATATAAAGATATAACATCTCTAAATACTTCTAAACATCACATCCAAACTGCACAAGAACATCTTCAAGCATGAAGAAATGGAGAGCATAATACAAAACACACCCCTAACACATTGTACACTCTTTATGCAAATATTCTCAAAATCACTTGGAAACCAAGTGACCATGTTGCATTTACAATACTTTCTCAATACCACAAATACCTTCTCAACATAACTACACTAGAGGTTAACATAGGTTGACATAAATTACAACACTAATGACAACATAGTGCAACACTCTTTTTATGTCTAGCCATTTCCTAACTTCCTACTAAATTTAAGTTTTACAATGCCAAATGTTAATATTTTAAAATAGCCTTCAATTCATTGCAATAGTCTCTAATTTTTTTACTCTTTACTCCTTCACTTTACTAAATTATAAAAATGCTCGTAGGTTCATTTAGTACTCTAAACAATGTAATTTTTAAATTTACAATTTCCTCTTCTTGCCTATTGTAGCCTTTACCTAGTCGTAAATATAAATTTCACAACACCCTCTTAATTGTTTACCAATATACTCTTTTTCTTCAAGTACAACCATTAACACCACTAACCTTACTACCTTTTTGTATGGGTTACAATTTCATTCATTTCCTCTATAGGTCTCGTCTAGGAAACACCCAAATATCACTCTTAATTAATTATTCATACTTGTGTACACTATTACTTGAACTATAATTCTTTATCCCTTATATTCATCTTTGTTTTACAAGTTATGGTATTGAATCTACTAACTTATTAGATCTCTTCCTATTTTTTGTGTCTATGATATTAACTCTACCAATTTATAACACTTATCTTATGATCTCATTCTTATGTACAAAAAGGAGCCCAATATTAGCATAAATCTAACCTAATTTGGACACTAGAGCAAAGGACACCCAACCACACATTGATTTAAAAGAGAAGGCGAAACCACATATTGGTGTCAAAGAGTAGGCCCAACCACACATTGATGTTAGAGAGGAGGCCCAACCCCTTATTCATGTTAGAAGGAAGGCCCAACCTAACATTCTTGATGATGCCTAACATCATAGATCATTTGATATTAGAGATGGGCCTCAATCATTTCCCTCTACAAATGCATATATGAATTTAATTAAAGAGGTTAAACGAAAATTTTCTAAGAACAATATAGATCATTTTGTTGGGATTGATATAGCTAAATTAAAATTTTATGCTAAAAAACCTCAAGGTCAAGTTACTAAGAATTCATTACATAGAACTTTCAAGGAAATATTTAGAAACTAATTTAAACATTTTGATACAATTGGTAAACCCCAATTATTAGAAAATACATCATTACTTGTGATGAGATGAAGGATCCATAATAGTTTCTAGTTCTAGATTTTTTTTAAAAAAAGAGAAAAATACACCTACAAAACGATGTTTCAATATGGAAAATGGTTCAACTTCCATTGGAAAAAAAAATCCAGTTTGTTGAAGAAAGCATTTCAAGGAGAGTGATGTTGACCTCTATTGTAAGTCCAACAATGGACCTAGATATAAAAAAAAATTATTCACTTCAAATGCAATTGGTTTAAGAAAAAAATGATATCAAGATATGTAAAAAGTAGATAGGTTTTCAATGATAGTGTTGTAGAAGGAAATTGGGCAGCGATATGCAATTCTCCTCAAGCTAACAAGATTGAAGATGGTGCTAGCAATTTGATCTTAAATTTATAGTATGAGCATGCTCATCCTTTATCAAATAATAGAGATGTTATCAAACATTAGATTGGCTAAATTATTATAAATATAAAAAATATTGGTTGGACATATCATGACATGAGATGTTTGTTATATTTTTTAATGACAATAATCCTATTAAGATTGGGTAAACAATTCATAAATGTTAACACCATGTGATATGTGAAGCCAAACAAAGTCTTTGGAACTTCTTCTTGTTGTCACTATATTGAATTTGATATTTACTAGTAGGTGCTTCAAAATATCAAACAAGAAAGTGATGGTACTCAAAATGCACCTCCTAAATAGGTAATAAATTCCATAACATCCATTATATGTGATCATTTTGATGATGATATGAATGGTCCAATGAAATGTATAAAATGGAAGTGTAAAACAAGTGGAAATTTGATCAAATTACCTTTGAGAAATAAGATATTAATATGACAAAGATGGTAAATTATAGGAGTTACAAGTACATAAGTATCAAATTAAATTTTACAAAGAAGTTGCAAGGTTATATTATGTAGAAGACAAACTACCCCTTGGAAAATTTATGAAAAAAAATATAACCTAACAAAATCATGAATATGATCTACTTTTCTAAGTGGTAAGAAAATTAGTTTAAGTTATTAAGGGATACTTTCCCTCCTAAAATAGGCTTATCAATAATTGAATATATTGAGAATTATTATTTTAATCATCAAAATAATATTTAAAAATAGTATTATTATTTATAAAAAAATGGCTATTGTAGCACATGTGTGTTAACAACCATGCATAGTTGGAGTTGGAAGGAATTGGGAGTACATGTCTACAATGAATTATAGTATATTATCACTTTTATATTAGTGATGATAAAGATCATGACACACATTTTGTGCAATATTGATTTTACAGGTTATTTAGAGATCTCACTACAAGGAGTGTGAAATTTGAGAAATATTTTATATGGTTAAATGGGTGTGCATTACAATTCAAATCATCAAGACCATTTTTTATATTTTGTAGATATGATTGAATTTTTCATATACCATGTTTAGAGTTTCTTTGAGAGTGGTCATACAAAGATTGAATGTGATAGTGCAGGAGTTTGCATTAAACATTCTCTAAGAAAATATCAAATAAATTATGAGAAAGATTGCATAAATTATGCACATGCCATTGTGCAATGGTGTAATAATTATTTTACATTTGAGGTCAGCACAACTTCAAGAAACAGCCCAGATCCACATAGAATGTTCTAGGAGATTATAAGTGCATTGTTTGAATAAAGTTTGACTTGTTTAATATTTACCTAGAAATTTTATTTCATTGTGATTATAATTGCATTTTAATAAAATTATAGTAGAAAATTTGTGTATGTATATAAAATTTGTAGGTGTTGATCAAAAAAGTGTGCATGGATGTAAAAGCATAGAGAAAATAAAGTCTTTCCATTATGTCATGAGCATAAATAAACAAACATGGACATTATACTAGGGATTACTTGTGTTTCAATTGTGACTACATGTGTAGTGCCCCTCCATTCTCATAGTGGATGTGCAGGAAGTTTGACTTTGGAACTTGGAGATGAAAGTAAAATAATAGAGACATTTAAAGGTATGTGCTAATGATGTTAAACAATTGATATTATATATATCATGAATTTATGGACTAAGTAAAAAGGTTAGGAAATAATTTATTATATATGTTTAAGGATATATTTATCATGATGTGTGTGTTCAGACATGACCATTACTACGATGTATGTTATTGACATATTGATGTGATGAAAGTGTTTTGTTACCTTTAGGGTTTTCACTTGATTCTAATATATTATCATTGTGTTGTCATATTATTATGATTTTGATTATGGTTATCTTTATTATCATAAAATATATTGATTTGTGTTCAAGCTTTGTGGTTGCAAGATGAGGCATGAGCTTCTATTAGTGTTTTGGTGAGTATGATGCATATTATTATGTTATTATTATTATTATGCAGAGATTTACTTGGATAACTGAGTGATACAGTAGTATGTTTGTTAGGATAAGTGAAAAGGGCGGCATCGTACCATTGGACGTATGAGAGACATATGAGAATGAGATACAATTGCTAGAGCTTCTTTCCTAGTGCTTCGGCTATTATGCACATGTACTCTAATTTGTATGTTTAAGTGAACAAGTACTAGGCTACGTCTCTACCTAAATTAGTAGGTCTGAGCGTGCCTCTAATCCCAATGGTAGTTGAGGAGATAACATCTAGGCCCAAATTATAACCTAACCCTAGCCATTGTTCTCAATTAGAGACAATTGATAAAGAATGTGTTATTTTTTTCGGGTTGTCATGAGACAATGTCTGATCTCCTTAACCCTATATTTGAAGTGTTGCATTTATTCAATTGTTTCTTATGTGATATGTGATTGTTTGATTTTGTTGTCTAACCTTAGTTTTAGATCCCAACCTATTGGTGTTAAACCCTGTGGTTAGTTGTGTTGTTATGATTGTAATTAGTGTTATTTATCTTTTGATGTGAATGTTGCTCTTTCATATGAAGTTATTTTATGATTTATATTTTACCTTAGTTTGTGAATTATTTGAGTGAAGTTAGATATTGAATCTATCATATTTATTGTTATAATTTTTATTAATGTGTTTGAGGTGTGATATAATATTATCCATAAGTGACATTTATTTATGTTATATTTTATTATGTTATTATTTTGAAGAATAATTATTTAATTATTATTTATTATTATCATTATTTGGTATTTGATTATTGTTTATTGAGTAATATTTGTTTTACTTTTGTTTGGATGTAATTTTTGTATTATTAGTCTCTTGATTCATTTTATTAAAATGGTCATTTAATTTATGTTTTATGAAGTTTTTATGTGGTTTTAATGATTTAAAATGTTTCTTATGTGATAGCTTTATGGGGAGAGGCATTTTTATTTTATAAAATTATTTTTTTTAGAGTCCAAAACCCACCCTAATTACTCTATTATGAAAAGTGACGAAAATGGAAGTTAAAAGGGTGGTTAGGAGGTTGTCTTTTGGTTTGGGGAAGTGAAATGGAAGTTAAAAGGACGGCTAGGAGATTGTTTTTTGGTTTGGGGGGGAAAGTGTTCTCTTTATTTTTTTTGGAGGAGAAAAAGGGTTTCCTTTCGGTTGGGTTATTCTTTTTTTTGAGTGCATGTTGGATTTGGATTATTTTTCCTGGGAGATTTTTCCATGCTTGCAAAGAGGAAGGAGCAATAAAAAATTTGTTGCAATTTGAGGATTTTGAAAGTTGAAAACTTTGGAGCTCAGCATCAAATTTCTGTCATTCCCAAGCGTTGGATCTAAGTTGGATTTTCAGATCTTGTGTTAAAATTTTATTTTGTATGCATGAACGGTTTGATTTTTCTTTTGATTTTTGAAAATAAATATTGGATAGTTTTATTTTGTGTGTGTGAATAAAATATTTGTTTATTCTAAAATAAAAATGAATACCTATTTATTATTTTTGTTATTCACAGTAAAAGGGTTTGAGTGCGTCCCTCATAACTTTGTTTTTACGAACTGGGTTGGTGAGATTTTTAAAGGGTTTTTTCATCTCGTTGTTGTTTAAATTTTGTCTAAAAATTTTAGAAACCCAGATCGTAGTTTGTGAGATATGGTTGAAACACGGGACTGCTGTCAAGTTGCTCCTCTATGACTGCAAATATCTTTATTTCTTTCTGTAAACAGTCAATGGAAGATTGAGATTTTAGATTTATAGGGGTTTGAAAGGGCTTAAATTAATTTTAAGATTTTTTTTAATATTTTATTTTGGATAAAATCTGATTATTGAGTTACTCATTTTGTCATTTGACTGTAATCGAATATTGTCGAAAAGGGGGTTTTATGAGAGCTGTCTATTATTTTGTATTTTACAAATTTATGGTTCACTTTTGGTCAATTTTGTTCTTGTTGCTGAGTAGTCAACGACTAAATCTGCAATGGGTATTTTACAGATTTTGATTTTGAGTTGATATGACTGTTTTAAGGCTATTTTATTGTTGACAAATTTGACTGTTGTCAAATGAGAATTAGTTCAATTTTAAAAGTTGTATTAGAGGGTATAACTATATTATTTGATCTGTATTGTATTATACCATTTTTATTTAAATGTGTTTACTATTTGTATGTTATTAATTTCTTCATGTTTGTGAGATCTTATGTTGAGACTTCTGTATATGTAAAGATCAATTATGTTAGGGATGTGCATTGTTGGTCTTGATTGTAAATTACTAAACTAAAGTGAATTATTATGTTATAAGATTATGAGATTGATGTAATATACTTTATTGTAGTGTTGTGATTTAAGGATAAGCTTTTTAGTTTTCTATCTATTTGTGTTATGTGATTGGGTCTATAGAAGTACCTAGAAGCATTTGTGAAGTTATTGTAATTTTCAGTTGATTCTTATTTTGGTAGTCTTCTTTGGATGTTTAGTGTCAACCACTTGTTGTTTCTGTTCTATTGTTTGACTGTTTGTGGGGCCTAGTGTTGTCTCCTAGCACGGAGGGAGTGGGCCTCAGGGTTCCACGTGGTAGGGTGGTATTTCTGAACCATCCATTGGGATTTAGGTGGTGCAATTCATGCGCAGCATAGAGAGTCTTTCTTTTCGCTTTATTCTATAATTGAATTTATGTGCAGGTGATATTTTCATAAAAAAATTATGTTTAGTGTATCTTATACATATGTACCTCTTAGATTAATGAATCGTGTTCATGGTAGCATTCTTGTATAGGAAAAGTGATTGAATTGATACAATCTTGTTTATACGCATTTTTACTATTATTTAGTATGTAATAGAGAGGTTTAATATAGAAATGTTGTATTTATAATGCATATAAGTTTAATTAAGCAGTAGATATGATATATCTTTATGTACTTATTTTATAACATTGATTAAGAATAGATTTATATTGGCATAGTGTTAGATGTGGTTTGAAGATAATTTAGATATGTTATCATATATAATTTGATGTATGAGATTAATTTGCATTCAAGTGTTAATAAAATATGGTCATAGTGTATCAAATATATTTTTTAGGCTTAATTAGTGTACGTGTATCTTAGTAGTGACGTTAGGGGACCATGGTGGATAGGTGTGCAAATGGGTTATGTTCAATATTACTTTTAGGTTATAATGTAATTATAATATCATATTAATGTAATGATGTCATTCATATTAATTGGTTGAGTTGCATTAGTTAGTGTTACTTTAGTTTCTTTAAAAATTAAAAAAAAAAATCGGCTTGGTATTGATGGTATTTTGTGTTAATCCACTTGGTCCCTTAGCGGGGCGTTACAACATGTAGGGATTACTCTTCCTTTTATTGTGATTGCATGTTGGAAACTAATGCAAATTATAAAATCCAACAAAATGGATATTTCAATAAATAGAATTTGGTGCTACTATTTGTTAATAACAAATATGAAAAAGATGATGAAATATTTAAAGAAATTCCTTTGATTTCAACAGATTATGACCATATTTTAAGATTAATTAAAATAGTATGTCTCTTATTATAAATTAATATGTTGATAAAATCTAATTAAATTGGTTCTTAATTTTTTGAATTCATGATCTTTGATTGATTTTTTTAGCATTTCATTATGTTAGGAGATTTTTTTGTAGTCATAGCAAAGGCTATAAATGTAGAAATTATAAGTTATTATTTATTGAATTGCACAAAAGAGAGGATTAAGGTAATTAAACCATTAACAAATGATGGAACTATATTTCCCACAAGTTCAATTATAGTACAGGAAATATATTTGGAACAAGTCAAAATTCTTCAAATAAGGTTCATTTTATTGATTACAAACCTCACAATATGGTGTATCATTATAGCCGCCTATTAATTTCTACTAGCATGTATTCATCCCTTTTCACACACATATGGACATTGTAAGTGGAGACTACATAGAGATGACCATGGCAAAATATTACATGTTTTTGAAGAGAAAGTTGAAATAATTAATGTGGTATGATAAATGTGGATAACCTTGATTTCATCCTCTCCAAATTTATAGTTTTGATTTAATCATCTGCAATTGAGTTCTATATATATGATGTGATTTTATTTCATTGTATGAGATAGAGAGAATGATTTTATTTATTTAAGTATACAAGGGGGACTTAATGAAACTTAAGGAGTCTTAAGGGAGCTTAAGGGGACAAAATTCCACATAGCTAAATCCATTTGAATTGATTATGTTGTGCATACTAGATTGTATTTAAGGTTTTAAATTGTGCATTGAACCCATTCACATTCTCATTTAGGATCAAGAATAAAATAGTATTTATATTTAGTATAAATTGTCATCCTAATAATTATATGAACTTCTATATATATATACAAAGAGGAGATGATAATATAGTGTATTTAACTAATCAATAATCAATTGCATCAACATGTCTCTATTTATTTTTTAATGTTTTTTATTGTCTATTTAGAACAAGTTTCTTGATAACTTAAAAACTATAGTCATTTATAGTTTTCTCATCTAGTTTAATGTACACAAATTCTTAGTAATATTACTACATTAAATTTGACCCCTAATTTTAAATGACCATTTTTTCACATTTTAACTTTTAAAGCTATACTTTTTAGAGTTTTTTTTTTAATTTTAAATAAAATTAGTGTGAGATTCTTGAATGCTTAGCCTATCTAATAAAATATTGAGTGAATATCCCAATTTTTAAAAAATTTGGTTTAGATCACATTAATATTATTAATAAATTTTTATAATACTTTAGATACTCTAAAATTTATTAATAGTTAGTTGTAAAAATAGCTTTATAGTCATCATTTTTTTTAATTTTCAAATAAGATTTTGATTTTTTTATTAATACGGTCATTTATTATTGAATTCAATATATCAAAAATCAAGTGTTTATATCTAGAAAAAATTAGAAGTTACATAATTGCATATATTTTAAGCTTTCAATCAAGCCTTCCAAGAAATTTTCATAAAAAATTTAATATTAAACCAATCCTTTAGTCATATCTATAGATCAACATAATTGATTAAATTATTATTAAGTTTAATAAATTATAATAAGAGGGTTTTAAAATGTTGAAAAGGGACTAGTTTATTCAATATTCAAAATAAATCTATTGAAGAACATATTTTCTATTTTGAAGAAAAGCTACATGATGTGATAAATTTGAATTTTTAAGAAGAGGTAATCTAACTTTCTAAAAATTTAAGGACGTCTCATTACTTATTCATATTAATAGATTGATTTGATATTTTTAAGATTTTGAAAAGAGGTCATCTAAATTATAAAAAATAAGGATCAAGAATAAAATTTAGAACAATTCATAATGAAATTTATATATGTTTTCATGATCTAAGAAAATGATTAGTTAAGATAAAGTGATGAATTGAGTACCAATATATAGTTTCTCATTGTTGTTTTACGTGTAGTTTTACATATCTATTTTTAACAAACATCAATGTCAATTATGCATAGGTAAATACCAATGTAAACATTACATAAATGTCAATTTATCAATGTCTATTATACATATAAATAAACATGTCAATTTTAAATATACATAAGTCTAACTTTGAAATGGGTAAATGTCAATGTGATCATGTAGTATTCTCAAATATATAAGTAAAGAACCATAAAATAAACATGTTATAATGTAAATCGGTCAATCAACATGTTTGCTCCTAGTCAAGTGGCCCTAGGAGTGAAATCATGCTCTAAATGATTAATAAAACCCTATAAAAATATAGATAAATAAAAAAATCGTAAATATATACATTATAAAATTTGAAGTACAACATGTATATGTATAATTAATCTAAAGTTAAAATGTATACATAAATTATGTCACCTACTCACTATCATTTAGCAAAGCACACCTGCATACACACTTGCAATCAAACTAGGAATATCAAGTGCTAACCCAAGCCAGTGTGAAAAAATAATAATTTCAAATGATAATTGTGCTAACTTCATGCATATGGTTTAAATTTTACTATATTTTAACTTAAACTTAAATTACACCTATGTAGTTGCAGAAGGAGGAGTGTCATCTCCACCCAAATTGGCATTTGTGGACACATGTAGTTGTAGCATGCATAGTCACCTTGACTTTTATCATAGTCCTCTCATCACACAAATATAGAAACAATACCCACAAAGGACTATGAATGTGAGAGAGCATTGAACTTGAAGAAACCAACTATGTGAAATTCATGCCCTAAGTTGCTTCGATGTTCCAATGTGACACCCATGGATTGATAAAGACTGATAGAATGATTTGTAGATGCTCTTAAAGCTTGTGACTTCTCCAATGTGAAATTTTTGGAATAATATGGAGCGATGAAATGATATGTAGATGGCCCTAAGCCAGAGGATCTATGTACCGCCCCGCCACGAAGCCCTAAAGGACAACACAACTAACTAAAATTTATGACATAATTTTATTTTATTTTTAAAAGTGAATCAACATATAGATCATACTAACATTAACATAGAATGTAATCCACATGTAAATTTGCATTGACTATGTCCATTAGGGTATCATGATTGCATTACAAACATAACGATTAACCAACCTAGACATACATCGTAAAAAAACTAATAACAAGAGTTCATTTACATCATCTACATTAAAAGAATTAGATAGACATATTTCCACAGATACAACACCATTCAAGAGAATAGAATATGAACCAATGAATTCATAGACAACTTCCCATACAAGGGGTAGATCATTACACTATTTACAAGTTTACATTAGAGCTTCCCTTATAACAACGGGAAGGATACATCAAACACATGATAAGATACAACTGAAATGATTACATTACATAACAACGCTAACTCAAGTCTGGTACAAGATCTGGAATCTCTGCATGGGGTACCACATCCATGCTCACGAACATCATTTGGGAACCCAATGGAGTGCATAGCACGTTCCACCCAACCATGTGGAACCTTAAGGTCCACCCACCATGCTGGGAGATAATGATAAGGTCCCACCACCAAAGCAGACAAGAAAACAGTAGCATGACACAAAAGGGCTAGCATGACTCCAACATACAAATACCACAAACAACTCATAACAATGACACCGCTTCCAGAGGTACGCAAAAACAAAGTGAACACAAGACATGGGTATGCTAGATTGCCATAGGGAGGAGTGTCATCACATAGCTTGCTATGGGTTACCCTAGAAAATATTCCTAGGTTATTGGACCCCCATCTTAGGTTACCCTGGCAGCCTATATCGATCACCGGACCCCCATACAAACTCATGCGAGATCAACATACCTTTCAAAAGGACAACGTAGTTAATCTTTCCATTCCAAGTCTTCCCACTCATCTCAAGCCTAAACAAGCACTTGAGCCATGAGTGAGGCGTTATCTTGATTAATGTGAACTACCCAACCCCCTGATTTATTTTAGGTTATCACTAATTAAAGAAACTCTCAATGAGTTAACCTGACACCACTTTGTGTGTCGGTCCCCCATAGAGAGCCACTCCCTCTACTAACAATTAGAAGACCCAAAAATATCCAACCAAGTAAAGCCATTTGCACAAAATCACAAATCACATGAACATACACATAAGGCAAGGCTTGAACCCTCTTGCTCACAAATCTCAACCATAATGATGACTAAGCAGTGCATGGCTTAAACCTTCAATAACATAATTCAAGTATAAAATCAACCACTTCAAATGGGACAATCACAATACCCAACAAATAAGATACTTCCCCTAACCTCTAGAAACCCGTGCCTTAACCATTTTGGCACAATGACTCCCACTTTAAACCATAACCAAAAATCAACTCACAATCAAATCAACCACAATAACCAAAATCTTCCCATTATCAAACAACCACGACAACAAAAGTAAAATCAACCAATTCACAACTCAATTCTAAAATCAACCCAATAAATCAACACGAACAACCAATCAAAACAATCGTGAAATACTCCATAAAAAGCATTGTCTTCACAACTCAGAATACTCATTAACTTGATCCACTTAAATTACTTAATAGAGCATTTACCACTATAATGTACAATTATACTAATTACATAGTGCATTCACAAAGCAATAGATAATCTAATCCATTTATTTAAACAAATCCTTTCAATTATCTAACTACAAGTAAATCATTTTTTCCTTATTCATTTAACTAACCTAATCAATAAACAGTTCCCAACTTAAATATAATCCCATTTACATTATTAACTTCTAAATGTTGAAACAATCACATAAATATTAATATGGCACACACACATATATATTTCATTTATTTACTCTTTCTAAAATACTCATTTAAATTCAAAATAAATAAATAGAACTATTTTTCCCTCACATATATCTACCTATAGAAAATTGCTTTTGAAGCTATAAAAGAAAAGTTTATTTTTAAACTATATTGTCCCCTTACAAATTTAAAGAGAACTTAATTATCTAATAGAAATAAATTGGTATTTCCGATTTAACTATTTCCAAATTACTCACAATTTACATTTAAGCACATATTTAACTATTAGACTTGTTACCCCCAATTGTTATATTGGCAAAACTATAACATAATGCTCTGAATCAAACAACTTATTTCCCACTCAGTGTTATTAGTTAAAAATCAATTCACTAAACATTTTTGCCTTAAACATTTACCTATTGATTTAAATACTCTTTCTTCTAATAACTACTAACTTAAAAACTTTACATTAAATGACATTATATATATAAATGACATTCCACACACACACCAAAGCTTTACATTAAATGACATTATATATAAGTGACATTCCACACACACACCAAAGTAAATTTCAATACTCCAACATAGGAAATGGCAACAGCAACATATATATTCCATTATATATATTTCCTGTTTCCGTTTGCTAACTGTCCAATGCACTGGCCATCCACCATACATCATGCCATTGTCCGTAGCATTTGTCAGCGGCTGTAAAGTAACGGTGTTCCTCAGACCCCGACGAATGTCAGGACTTTACCTCGCCCTCCCCCACAATATAAGTTAATGTTTTAACTTATATTGTTTTACTTTTTATTAGGCAGCACTATTTTTAATTGCATAATATAATATATTATATAGTTTTATATAATTTTATATTATATTGTATATTATATAATATTTTTCTGTTATATGTATTAAATTGAAACCAAAATTGTTTAATTTAATATTTATTTTTACTAAGTATATTCCTTGTAATTAAATTGTTAAAATGGTTATTACTAAGTGTATTTATAAATCAATTATATGGTTTGTATTTTTTATGTAAAGTAAATATTTATATTTTATAAAATTTATATGCTTTATTTTAATAAAATAAAATTTTTAAAAATAATTTTGAGTAATTTGATTAGTTAATTTTTTTTTTATTATTATTATCTTTATTAAATTGACAATTCATCTATAACCACTAAGTATTTAATCTTATTAAATATTAATTTTATAAACAACATTGCATCTCATATTTTACAATATTTTTTTATAACATGATGAACACAACAGGGATAAATTATTAGGCCATCAAACCCCACTAAAATATAGTAAAACCAATGCACTTAAAATTGTCCAATAAAAATAATGCAATACATATTTTAACCATAGAAAACATAGAAAACATGATATTAATAATCTAATAGTTAGTTGTTTTATCTTTTAGTGTATTCTTATAAAAAAAAAAGGGGTACTATGAAATTTAGATTGAAATTTTAAAATTTTATATTTAACTATTAAAAAATTATAAGAAATATTTAAAGTAAATAAATAAAATAAAATTTAAATTGTGTTATTTAATTCTTAAGTGAAGAAGAAAATTAATTGAGATTTTATATTTTTATGGTTAATTATTAAACAATTATAAGAAATATTTGTCAGTCTATAAATAAAAGAGTACTTAGATTATGTTATTTAACTCTAAGTTTGAATAAGTTGGTAGTTAATTTATTTGACTTTTATTCTTCCTTTATGTAAATTGAAAAAAAATTAGATAAAATTCTTATGTAAAAAGGTTCAAAAAATATCATTAATCATGAATAGAGTGTTTGATCATAAAATGTCAAAAAATTAGATATTCATCACATAGATAAATGGACAAGTGGATCTATAGCCACCAAGTATTTAATCTTATATTAGATATTAAATTTCTAAGAAGGAGCTAGAACTTGATACCTTCTAATATATTTTTATAATAATATGAAGACTAAATGACATAATATATAGGGGAAAAAAATTCAAGCCTTCAAACCCACACTAATATAAAGTGAAATTAATGTACTTAAAATTATTTAATAAAAATATTAATATTTATTTCAAAGGGATCCCATAAAAATAATAATAAACATTTATATTCATAAACATGTGATTATAAATCTAAATTTTAACCAAAAGACAAGGTATTAACAATATAATTGTTAACTGCATCATCCTATGTATTCCTATAGAAAAGATAGAGTACTATGGGAAAAGAAAGATATGAGGGAAAATTTTAATTTTATATTATTTCAAAGGCAAGTAGTGGTATTAGGTTATTGGGATTTCACATACATTCATGCCTTCTTTGGCATCCCCAATCCACAAAGTTTTAAAACTATTAAAAGGTCTATGTGATTATTTTACAGAGAATTTTAATCGTTCCTTACTTGGTTACATCTTTCCATCCACCTCAAAGATTTGAAACCCTACCAAATCATTCATCAAAATTAATCTAAGTATTTTGGAGTGTTGGAGTTCTTCATCCCTTATGAATAATTTGCAAATAATATTATGAGTAATTAAATACATAGGATTTATAAGGTTGATGATAGCTTAATCCTCAATAAAAAGAAGATGAAACTAGGTTTTTCTATATAATATTATGATAATATTATATTTCTATATTATATTATTATATTATTATCTTATAATATATCATAATATCATATGTTATAATATTATAAATAATATAATTTAATATAATTATATATATAATACTACAGTTTAAGTATAATATATAATACTTATATATAATAAAAACATAATTTAATATATTATATATAAGTATTATATATTTAAATTCTTATATTATATATAATAATATAATATATTATCTTATAATACATCACATATAATAGTTTACATATTATAATTCTATATGATTTTTTTAATGCATTAAAAATTTGTATATTATGCTTATTTGTATAATATAATATTTATATCTAATATAACAATATAATATTTATATTATATATAATATACTATAATATATTATAATATTATATATAATATACTATAATATATTATAATATTATATATAATATACTATAATGTATTATAATATTATATATAATATCATATATTATAATATAATATATTATAATATATATATATAATATATTATATATAATATCATATATTATAATATTATATATAATATCATATATTATAATATTATATATAATATCATATATTATAATATTATATATAATATCATATATTATAATATTATATATAATATCATATATTATAATATTATATATAATATCATATAATATAACATATAATTATTTTATATTATATTATAACAATATTATATATAATATAATATTTAAAATACTATATTATAATATTTATAGGTAATATAACAACATAGTATTATATTTATCTATATATATATATATATATATGTAATTTTTATTTTTTTTTAAACACTAATTAGGTTAATTAATGCTCCAAGTGTTTAGGGTGTAGTCCTACCACCTCTAATATACTATTAAAACCCTTATCTATAAGTGAAACCACTATTCATATCCCCAATAACAGATTTACATATAGTGTTGGTCTAATATTATTATTTATAATTAGAGGTAAGGTTAGTATCAAAATCCCTCCCAATAGTAAAATAGTATTATAATTATAGTGTTTCCATTTAAATTTTCCCACATTTTAATATGGATAGAAAGTTTTGTTGAAGGGTGTTTCAAACGTCAAGTTATCAAGACATATTAACATTAATAATATTGATTATGCTAACTAGATGAAATCTTGGGAGACATACATATCTACCCACCATTAAAATAAATATCAAATTTAAGATCTTGTGATACATCTCTACTCACCATAATAAGGAAAGACCCTCTTTATTATTATTAATTTTTGATTGGTTTAACTAACTTTATAATATCATACTAATACTAAAATAAATAAATTATTTTATTTTTATTTTTTTGATGAATAGGTAGGTAACTATATTAAATCAAATATAAATATACATATCCACAAAATAAGGTGGGTGGTAGAGAGGCACACCCTAAGAGTCACATGGGCAGCACCCAAAAAATTAACAGATAATGTGGGCTAAGCCCAGAAGTCCAAAAAAATAAAGATAAAAAAGGCCATTAAGCAGCCAGAGTAGTGTCAGCAGAGCAGGAGGGTCTCTGTCATCCAAATTTCTCCCCCATACATCAGCGGAGTCTGGAGTGACGTCAGGAGGAGGACCCCAACCATCATCAGCATCTTTTTTTCTTTATCTTCTTCCTCGCGCAAGGGCGAGATAGCAAGCACCATACGCGGGAATATTTTATCAATACCTGGACACCCAGAGCGAGAAGCAGGAGGATCAACCAAGGGCCACCCACCACCACCGCTGCTCCCTAAAGCACCACCAAAAGGCCATCCCTGAGCAGCCCGCAACGGAGGAGAACGATTGTGTCGAGGAGTGAACGAATCCCACTAAGGTAGGGGCTGGGAATGGGGACGCGCAGAGCCACATCGCTATCGGCCCCTAGAGGGTGACCAGCCGCGGGAAGAGGTGGGCGAAGTGGGGACCCGAGCAACAATACAAGGGGCATTGCCCCAATGATCCAGAAAAACTTGGAGGTGAGCAACTTCAAAGTGCAACTTTGTTAGCTTGCACTTGAACTTGTAAAAGCACATTAGAGCAAATCATAGCTTTAGCATATAGAGAAACAAAAATATCCATTTGAGAATGTGAAAAAATGCAAGCATTTATGTCTTTCCAAATATTGAAAATGATTTCTACCCTGAAAGTGTGTCAAAGCTGGGTGAATTTTGCAGGAATTCTGGGAGAATCTCCAAGCAACACCATATGCCAGGAGAAAGGTTATGGCCAAAAGGGCCGAAAAAAGTCATGAATCCAAATCCAAAGCTGCTAAGCTCTGGGACAAAACCAGAAAAGATGCTTAAAGTTCTCAGCTTGCCCACAAAAAGGGTAGCGAGGGTCCTGGACCCCTAGGTGAACCAGCCGAGAGCCCACAGGCAAGCCCTGAAAAGAATACATCAGGCAAAGTGGGTGAGCTTCAGCTCAACACTTGTAAACCAAGTGGCAGCAAATCTTTTATGCCAGACATGAGTGGGAGATTGAAGAAGCCACCTCTGGTTCAAACTCTGAATCATAGGGAAATGTGGTGAAAGCCACCTATAACCAAACGGAGGCTTGTAGTTCCTAAAAGGGATGTCTGGAAACCACTTCCAGTCTTTCCACCAAGGTTTGGTCCCACGAATTCCAACCTTATGAATCATTTCAATAGGAATGGCATTCACCAGACCATCATAAGTAGCACGGTCTTGGTTATGAAGCCTATAGTGGGCACGAAAAGCATCCCACGACATGATACGCATGGTGGGTCTAGAAAAAATCTGATGCAGGGTTTGAATACCCTTCTTGTGAAATCTAAGCGCCTTAATCCCTGGCAACTTAGCCAACGGCTGACCATTGTTAGCAAAAAGAGGTGACCACCAAACATTGTGTTGGTTGAGAGAGAGCTCATCTCAAAAACCAGAGCTAGCCCAACGGAGCTAGGGTTTGACAACTTCCCAAGCCTGCTAGATGCTTTTGGCTACAAAAGTCCCAATAATCTGGATTGGTTCATTCATGACCAGAAGGGTTTGAAAGCCAATCCCCTTCCAGGAATGTTTATGAACAGGGAAGTCGGATTGAATACTATTCCTGAGGAAAAAATTTTAGGCCTCGTTCCCAGTAAGGGCATGAATAATCCATTTAACACACAGAGCAATCCTTTGCCATTGAGTAGAAAAAATCCCAAGGCCTCTCGAATCTCGAGGAAGGCAATAGAATTCCCAAGCTACATGATGAAACCCTCTGTGAGCTTCAGAGGAGGCCTAGAGAAAATCACAAAGCAGCTTCTCAAGCTTGCCATAGGCAGCTTTGGAGGGGGCCCAACAAGAAGAGTAATAAACATGGGTGGCCGCCAGAACTTTGGAACACACCTGGAATTTCCCTGCTAAAGAAAAGGGCTTAGTAATCCAATAAGTAAGTTTCTACTCAACTCTGGAGAGCACGGCTTGCCAAAGCTTAGTTGAAGATGCTTGAAAAGCAAAGGGAATGCCCAGAAACTGAAAAATTTCACCAGGCCCAATCCACTTCCAACCATACTATTGCAGCCACGGTGGGGAGGGCAAGATAGATTACTAGTAACACAAAGTTTTATGCCACTGGATGGAAAAGACGAAGGCAGGACAAAAATTATTAAGACACTCAAGAGTCACCGCAATAGAGTCTTCGTCTTCCAGAAGGGTGAGGAATGAGTCATCAGCCAAATGGCCATTAACAAGCTGAACCTGAGAGTTGGACAAAGAAATTCCCTTGAATTGCCGCTAGGAAACTGCATTGGCCAAAAGATAACCAAAACCCTCGGATGCAAGTACATATAAAGAGGGGGCTAGTGAGGACCCTTGCATGATGGAACAAAAGAGTCCAAAGGCAGAGGATTAACGACCATTGATGGTGATACAAGCTGAGGCATCCGCAAAAATCATTCGAACAAATTGAATGAAATTGGGCCCAAAACCTAGGGCTTGCAGCATAGCAAGAATAAACGACCATTCAATGTGATCATAAGCCTTGGCAAAGTCAATCTTAATGAACATAATTTTCTAGTTTGAGCGTCTGGCCCATTCCATGCCTTCCCAGACGGCAATGATATTATCCAGAATAAATTTGGATTTGATGAACCCAATTTGTTTTCGGCGCACAATCTGAGGCAGAAGATGGTGGATTTTGAGAGCCAAGGCCTTCGTGATAATCTTGTAGGAGACATTAAGAAGTGTGATAGGTCGCCAGTTACAAATGTCTTCTAGGTCACCTGGTTTAGGTATGAATTTTATGTTACCTTTATTGATTAAATTACCCAGGGAATTAGAGTGAAATGATTCTAAATAAACTTGATGTAGATCATGCCCAATATCATTCCACATGGCTTTGTAGAATTCACAAGGGAATCCACCAATTCCCAAGGCTTTGTCATCGGCCATGGAGTACATAGCCTCTTTGAGATCATCAACTGATAAAAGTTGATCACAAAAAAAATTCTGAGCTGAAGAAAAGCTTATTTGGCACAACAGCAAGGCAATCCTGAAGGGCTTGCTATCGCACGAGCGTGACATCTTGTGCAATGAAAACTTGCTCATAATGACGCACAAAGGCCTGGAGAATGTCAGGCAGCTCAGAGAGCACTTGAGCACCATCTTTAATTTTTTTAATGCCTGGGGATGTGTGTCTGGCACACAGAGCCAAGAAAAACTCTTTGGAGGCACGATCACCAACTTTTAGCCAATGCAATCGGGCTTTGATTTGCACTCCTCGAGCAGCATAGCTGTTAGCAATTTGATTTTTGTTCCTTAGCTCTGCCACCCTGACTTGTAAAGAGGGAGAAAATGGGCTAGCCGCCAAAGCCTCGGAGGCAGCATGGAGGTCAACGGTGGTAGCCTCATAAGATCGCCGGCAAAAAATAGCCAGTTGGTGCCCATAAATGCGCAAAAATCTAGCTGTGCGAATGATAGTCTCATTCCACCAAGAAATCCAGCCTGTATGATGAGTTGGCCTGCACTCCAAATTCCAAACTCTACGAATGTGAGCCAAGGTAGGCTTATGGCAAAGTAAAGACGTGTTTAAAAAAAATTGAGTTTTACACGTTTGAGGTTGTCGAGTCTCCCATTCAATGCAAAAGGAAATGGGGAAATGATCTAACAAGGTCACATCTAGTAACGGCTTAATCGAGAGAGAGGAGCTTGCAAAAGAGAAAAAAGATTACGTCGAGATCATGGCACGATCAAGGCGCTTAAATATTCTATCAGAACCGGCTCAGAAATTGCACCAAGTGTGCCAGAGAGAATGAGAATGGCGGTGACCAATATTGAGATCAAAGAGCCCCAATTTATTGCGCATGTAAAACCACGCCTCCCTTTCCCCAATTGTCCATCTAAATGACAGAGTGCCATCTTTGTCAAACACCATTTGTACCATATTAAAATCCCCACAGAGTAACCAGGTAGCAACTGGTAAAGAATCAACAATCCAACACTCGAGCAAAGAGCATTCCACAGCATCATTAGAAGCATAGACATTAATAATCCCAAAGGAATGATTATCAATGTTGAGAAGTATCCAAACGAGCCGATGAATGGGATCAGACTCGTGGTCGACCATAGAAGAGTGCCACCGTGGGGCCAAAAGGGTGACAGCTCCACCACACCCAGCATCATGGGTAGTACAAAACATTTTACTGGTTGGCCAAATAGAGCGACAAGCCACAACAAGAAAAAAACTAGAGATTTTAACTTCCTGGAGACAAAGCACTTCAAAACTAGAGTATTTACACAAGGTATCCCTAACAGAATACTTTCTAGAGAGGTCTGTCAGACCTCGAACATTCCATGAAAGGAACTTCATGAGTGAAACTCCTCCATATTGTCAAAATTTGATTCCTCTTCATTGAGAGAAGAGAATCGATTCTGTAAAAATTCTAGTGGAACTGAACCAATCTAAATGGATGGGGAGGACATCCTCCATTTTTCATGGACATATTCCCCTTCTTCCCTAGGAGGGGAAGGGCTGCGAGAATGCATGTGAGCTCCTATTACAAGAGAAGCCACATTCGGCTGTGAAGCCACATTCGGTTGTGAAACTACATTTGGTTGTGTTAACATGATAGCCACCGGTTGAGGCATAGCCTTTGGCCTGGGCTACTGTGGAACATAATTAGCTCCAACCGGAGCTTCTTTCCCCTTCACAGAAGGGTTTGAAACATCTTTCACTGGCTCAAAGGTCATGGGACACGACCCCAAACCATTGGACTTATTCTTTCGGTTCGTAACCGTAGTCTATTTCGCATCAGGTTTGGCAACAGATGCAGTAGACAAACGAGGATTTTCAGTGTCTCATGGCAGAGAAGGTGTACAAGAAACTGCTAAAGGGTAGTCCTTTATCTTGTGGCCCACAGACTGACACCTATAGCACATGTTGGGAAAATTAAAATAGGTGACCTTCTGGGTGCGGCAGAAAGCTCCAATTTGGATATCAATAGAGTCTTTTAAATCTTTGGAAAGGTCAACTTCCACACAAACCCTCTTTTGGGGGCGGGCCTGAAAGAACAGGTATCTAGCTCAATGCAAATAACCCTCCCCAATGAGGAGGCTATACTATTCAAGAAAGGCACACAAGGCAAGGGAAGACCAGGAAATTCAATCTAGACTGGGACTTGCAACTTGGTGTCGTCTGAGACAGCAAAGTCACGAGTCCATGCTTGAAAAACTAACAGAGAGGACCGGACATACCAGGGCCCATGGCTTAAGATGGCTTGCACATGATTAACCTCCGCAAAGCGGAACAAAAAGAAATCCTTGGTCAAGTTTTGGACCATATCAAGGCGAACCCCATGAGGGACCCAAGCCTTGTTAACCCAATCTTTAAGCACACTTTCAGGGGGAGTTCTCCCAACAAAATACCCAACAAGGGTGTACTGCTCGAGCCATTGACAGGCAGAATCAAAATCTGGTAAAGGAAAAACCACATCAGTTGGTGAATCAGAACACTTACCTCATGAAAGACTTTCGGAATAAATTTCCAAGGACGTTTGTTCGGAGGAGGAGCCATTGATTATCGTCGTCGAACCGCTAACACCAGCAAGAACTGTTGGGTTAGAGTCAGTTGAAGGCATATTAAAACAAAAAATCACAGTAAATGCGATCATACACACAATAAAGGAGGGTTTTCCTGCACAGGATGCGCAATATGACACAAGGGTGACCGCAGAAAACACAAAACCCTAGCAGAGCACATACACCGTCCACGTTCCTCAGATCAATCAACAAAATTTTAAAAAATATTAACATAACCAAATAAATTATTTTTTATTGTGTCATGCCCATAATTTTTTTGCCACAAAAACCTAACAATTTTCTTTTTTTGTTTTAAAACCTTAACACATACATATTGTGTTTAACTATCTAGAGCCACACATGATAAACAAATTTCACACATCAAGAGAAAATAATGACTCTAAACACTAGGTTTACAATTGTTATTCCCTTTGGTATTTTATCTTCATCAACAACACTCACAATGTTAAAAGACGTATATATTTAGAAATATTACTAGATTGGTGTTAATATCATCCTTTGAATTCTCTGGTTGTAACAATAATTATTATTTAATTCACATATTTTACATATACAAATACTACATATATTCAAATAATAATTTTCAATCTCTTACAACTACTAATTTTCATAAATATAATAAATAATCTAGATTTCTTATTATATTTTAATTTCTACAAGAACCATAATTAAATATCTTATTTACCCTATTATATATAAGATTAAAAAAAGAATGAGAAATAAATAGTTAATAAGTAATAAATATTATATATAAAGAATAAATATAAATTATTGTTAAAGGCTAATTCTCATGTATCTATTCTCTTTTTCTTATAAAAAGTAAAGTTAATAATACATATTTTAGTTATTTTAAATCACTAAATTCCCTCCCCTTTTTAAGGAGTGGAAATCGATTCACTTACCATTTTTTTAGGAAGGAACATTCAAGTTAATAAATCACATAAAGTTAATATGAAAACAATTACATGTATCTTCTTTTTTTTCTCCTTTTTTCTTAGGGAATAGAAGTACACGAAATTTAATTAAATGATAATGGATTAAAGTGTTTCAACAATGGTAACCATATGAGCTGTAATTATTTTAACATTCACATCAGACAACTTTTATATAACTATTCATGAAAAACTATTGTATCAAATTTAATACAATAATAAACATATTAATACGTTTGCTTTTCAAATTACAATAATAAACATTTTAATACATTTGCTTTGCAAATCGATATAAAATTTATGGTGGCCCAGATCCATTTATATATATATTTTTAATATTTTTAATGCATTAAAAAAAATCATCAACTAATCAAATTATTCAAAATTATTTTTAAAATTTTATTTTATTACAATAAAAGATATAAATTTTATAAAATATTTTAATTACAAGTAATATTCTTAATAAAAATAAATATTAAATTAAACAATTTTAATTTGAATTTCACATATAACTCTTGTGCACACATTATATAATATGCAATATAAGATAAAACTATATAATATATTATATTATACAATTAAAAATAGAGTTGCCTAATAAAGAACAAGTAAAAGATTAAATACTCGGTGGTTATAGATGAATTGTCAATTTAATAAAGATAATAATAAAAAATAAAATACATTAACTAATCAAATTACTCAAAATTATTTTTAAAATTTTATTTTATTAAAATAAAGCATATAAATTTTATAAAATATAAATATTTACTTTGCATAAAAAATACAAACCATTTAATTGATTTATAAATACACTTAGTAATAACGACTTTAACAATTTTAATTACAAATAATATATTTAGTAAAAATAAATATTAAATTAAACAATTTTGATTTCAATTTAACACATATAACAGAAAAATATTATATAATATGCAATATAATATAAAACTATATTGCAATTAAAAATAGAGCTGCCTAATAAGAAGTAAAACAATATAAGTTAAAACATTAACTTATATTTTGGGGGGGCGAGGTAAAGTTCCTGACATTCCTCGAGGACAAATGCTACGGACAATGGCATGATGTATGGTAGATGGCCGATGCATTTGGCAGTTAGCAAACGGAAACATGAAAACGGGACCGCGGATAGGAGGGGCCAACGCTTAGTGTGTGGCATTTAAGCCTAGCCGATGAGAGGCAATAGCCTTAAAGGAAACTCATTCTTTCAATGATCAAAGAAAGGCAACAATAGGCGCACTGGGAAGCTACGACTAAGTTGGCTCATGTGGAGATTATAGGCAATGCTAAATGAACAACCTGCAATAATAGACTTGCACTATAATAATTTTCCAGTAAGGGTGATTGCATGAAAGAGAAGGTATACATACAAGCAAGCTAGTCGTCCCAAAGAAAATTTGGAGAAACCTGTTCACAAACCGAAATTGAATGCAAAACAGAAGTCGAATGAGCAGAAGGGTAAGCCATCGAATGCCATTAAATCTTAGTAAAAGAAGATGCATTGAATTTCAAACACTATCAAAAGCAATGTGCAGACAATAATACATGTTTTATAGTTTTTATTGTGGGAATGAGAACAATGGATAATTTTCACAATCCTAGGCATATCAAATGTACAAGCTTTTGTTTTCAACAAACAGACATTAAATAGATAATCAAAATCAAGAGCAAAATGCAAACCCAACCTAGATCCCAACGTTGCAAAAATGAAAGAACGGTGTAGGGATCTATTGTTACGTTCGCAAATGATCCACTTTGTCAAAGCAATTCAATAACGATCATTTTTCTTCAATTCAATATTTTCTCTCAAGACAATTCATAAAATGCAACTATTCTACAGAAGAATTCCTTCAAACAAAATTCTCATTCGAAACTAAAAATCAAAGATGAAAAAACCCAAAATCTCATTCCAAAAAGAACCCAGTTCGAAGTCACGCATGTGCTTCGACAACTTTTTTTCCATCTTTTTAATTGTTTTTCTTTCTTGTCATTTATCTTGATTTGAAATTAAAACTAATTTTAATATTTTCTTTTCTTTTAATATTTCCTCCCAAATTAAATTTATTAATTAAAACTTTAATATTAAACAATAATTTATTTTTATATTTAATTATGAAAGCACTTATAATTTGATCATTTCATTTAATAATTAATCATTCAAATGCAACATTTACATTTTTCTAATAACATAATTTATTTAATAACAGTCCATTTAATTCTATAGCAAACAACAACATTAATAAACAATTAGTTTTAACACTACATATCAGAAAACTCGCCCAAACAAACTTAATCAAACATCAAGAAAGGGCCAAACATGGAAGGGCACTACAATCTATATTGGTCTACATCTACAAGTTGGGAGGCTACTAGACTCTCTAAATCAATTGTGATGCAGTCTACATATGCTTCAAGATCTAATCAAGGAACTTTCAACTTGTTGACACGCAATCAAAAACTCGCAACAAGATTGCAACATAACACTAGTTAACTCACAATATCCTGCTCTAAAGTAGAACTTTATTCAAAACAAAAATTGCAATAACACTTTACAATTTTAAGTTCACAAATTCAAGCCTTTGTCATTTGCATTTTCTTCTCTTCCATGTGTCTTCTCCTACGCGCAACTTTCCTTTTGTTCTGACTTTGTAATTTCTTTGTAATCCAAGCTTCTCTTCTTTTATCATAAACTCATTATCTAAGTCGATGGGGTGTGACTTCCTCATCTCATGAGTTATGGCATTTACTTAATCTACCATTATCATGGCATCGACCCTTTCCTAATTTCTTCACTTGGAATTTCCTTATTCTCTTCTCCTTGTTGTGCCTACAAGTTACTGTCCTCCTTGCACCATGTTTTTGCCTCTTTCAATTTCTCAAAATCTTTCTAAGTGCTTCGCCTCCCCTCTCCTGTCATCAACCACTCCCATGCATTCATATCTGGTGCATTTTCTTGATCTATTCAAGGTGCCTCACCTCTAATTTCCCTAGTCTCTCTACCGCCTCCTCTTCTTCCCAATTGCACACTTGTTTCTATTTGATGCCTCTCTTCTTCACTTCATTGACACTCCATACACCCCTGCATTCCTTCATACTTTTGATCGGTCAGCATTAATAGTTCTAAGTGGCGCAGCCTGTACTGGAATCTTTCCCTACTTACAAATTTCAACTCCTTCATGTGTATGGGTGGCATGGCTTGTTTTCCCAATCTACCCTCTTAAACTTACTCCATGTGCCACACTACTCCCCACTTGCCCACGTTGGCCTTTTTCTCTTCCCATCTCAATCTCTTCTTCGAAGTCAGTTTCAAAACTGAATTGCCCAACTAATTTGTAACTATCCTCTTTTCATGTCTTGCCTATCGATACTTCTTGTTTCTTTTCCTAGCAATTGAAAATTAACTGAATAACTATTTCTTGCCAGTCCTTGCCCATGGGCATATTGAGGCTTGATTTTTTGAATTTGTAAAGTTTAAAAACTCTTACACAGATGTGTGGGTCCCTCATCCCAAACCAAAACTTCAAGCAAACAAAACAACAATTACAAGAAAACCAAAATTTAAAAAGCTTTTGCGTCAAACTCCCCAGGGGACAAAAAAATGTGCTTCTGCACATAGACGTAATAACCAGCAATTTTCCCTTTATTTTTCTTCCTCTTTTTACAACATCGCTCAGCTACATTCACCAAGTTCTTTTTCTAGTCCTGCACCAATCTCCTTGTTCCAATCCTATCATATCTATGGCTCCTCTGTAATTCCATATACCAACTAGTATAAATCATTAAAGAAAAATGTCGGTTTTCCATATTCGCAAACTCATACAGGTTGGGTGATCCCACAAAAGTGGTTTACAATTTTTGGCCAAACTGGACACTGAAATTATTATTTTTAACTAAATCTTCACATTCGGGCACCTATAGCGGCTAAACCGTGAAGAATTTGAAGATGATGAAAACTAGAGTCTCGTCACATTTTGTATGTAGATTCTAAAAATATTTTTTTCAAAATTTTTGGAATCGGATTGCTCTTCTTTTTCCATCTCCCATGAAAATTGGTTTTTTTCAAAAAACAGCATTTTTAAAAAGTGACGCACACCATATAACGCATAACATTTTTTCCATGAAGGATAAAATTCTAATTCTTTTGAATTTAGATTTGTAACTCTGATATCTAGTGCTTCCACTTGGTTAGACAGTTTTTTATTGAATATTTTTTCTTTAATCAAGTTTCGAAGTCAAACCAATTACAATTCAAACATAGTGCAACCATATAACGCATAATTTTTTTTGTATCTATTGAATTTCAATTTTAATTTTTTTCTTGGATCAAAGACTTCAATATCTGGTGCACTCATATTTTTCAAAAAAAAAATTGATAATCTACTAGACTTTTCCACATGTGCAGAATAGAGACCTTCATTTTCAATGAAAAACCTATGTTTAATAAAACTAAAAAAACAAATACATAATAAAACCAAAACATATTAAAATTATATTCATTGGATAGCTCATTCTAAGGACTACCTGATTCAAGTTGGGTTTGTGAAGATTCCTCCATTTTCATCCTCAACTCGACCTCTGAAGTGCCAAAATTCAGGTTTTTTTGTGTCTCAGGGAGGGGATGAGGAATAAAGGAGGTTTGAACGAACCCCTAGGGGTTCATTCGAACCCCCCTTCTATAAGGGATTTTGATGGATTTTTTGGTGGGAAATTATTAGGAGGGTTTGCCCGAACCTAGGTTCTAGCGAACCCCTAATGGATTCGGTCGAACCAATAGGTTCATACGAACCCCTAAAATCAATTCTTTTGCCATGCATTAATTTTTTGTGAGTTTTCCTTCCTCACTTCAATTGTAAACCACTATTGTGTCTTCACCCACCTTTCATCAATTTTACTGTCAACTTCATCAAATTGACCTTTCCATAATGGCCCATTTTGTGTTCTTCCATACAAATCATAACTCTCAATATCCTCACAAAAATATAAATAATCCTCACCATATGTCTTTCCAAACTTCACACTATTCAACCTATCAACCGAATGTAAAGCCATGCCTTCACAAAAATCTAAAAAATTTACCTCTTCTTGTAGCTCTGTTGCAACTTCATTATCATAGGCTACCACCATTCTTTTTTCATTCTCAGCTGCTCCATTTAGCTTCACGTTTTCATTAGCATACTGCTCCATCATCTTGATTGCACACTCACAAAAATCCACTCTACCTGGACAAAAAGAATTTGAAAAGGAAAATACAACCTCATTATTTGCTACCCTTTGCACAAGACGCCTTCACTTTCATTCCCTTTGAACCCTTTTCCATCTACTAGATCTTCATAAATTATTTCACCTTCAATCTTTATTGGTACAACTTCTGCAACTGCTACAATCTCATTCACGCCTTCTTCATTTTCTACTACTTTTTCTTCATTCTCCATGCCTCCATTAACCCAGGATTTTGTTGCCCATTCTTCCTTTCCACCTTTCTCACTTAAACCATCCCAATGGTCCATCTTACATCCATATTTACTCTTTCTAAACTTCCCAATATGTGTTTGTTTGTGTTCCTTCTTCGTGTATCTTTGCTTACTTATTTATTTCTCATCTATGAGTCTCCACACTTCCATCTCATACTCATACGTCTCCCAATTACTATTCAATTACTCAACTTTGGTATCTTCTTCCCTAAAACTATAAATTTCATTCAAAGCCTCAAAAGCTTCATCATCCAAATCAAATTGCATATTGTTTACCTTGTAGGGACCACTTTTTTTCCCCCAAATTCTTCTGCATGCTCTTGGCCTTTATCTTCTTTCTCATCATTTACTATGGTTCCTTGTTCATTGGCCTTAGCCTCTTCTTCATGTCTCCAATTCTCAAACATTGCCTCTTGATTTTCATGCCTTACAACACCAAAATCCTCTACTGCTACATGCTTCACCATCCACACTTTATTTCCCACATCATTGGACTATTGTCCCTTTATTGTTGATCTTTTCCTAGGCTTTTTTTTTAACCTAAAATCATCTTCTCTAGGTATCCTTGCTAGCCAACTCTTCCTAAATTCTGGTTTCCACCTATTCTCCAGCATATACTCCATACTTTGCATCTTCTTGCTTGTACAAATATTATCAAGAGTATCTTCTTTTTTGCACCTTAACTGTTGCCCTCCAATTTAATTAGTTTCCTTTTCCAACTAGGAATTGTGTACCCATGATTAACCAAATTCCTTTTCTCCTTTTCCTCTTTCTCATCCACATTCTTTCTTCTACTAGAATCACCAAAAACATTCTTTTTAATTTCACTTACATAACCAAAATCAATATTGTAACTTCATGTTACCTAATGTCCTAAATTGCTTTCATCTTTGGCTTCCTTGCCTTCCAACTTCTCCTCTGTTGGTGTAATTAACTATTTAATTACATCTTCATAAGTTTACTTAGGCTTTTATTTAAGTGCTAGGTTGTATTTTCTTATCCTTATCTAATTGAGCTATCTTGTAGCTCAAGTTAGGTTTAGGGTTGTGCATGCTTGCCTTTTATAAGCAAGCCTCGTCTTGTACATTTTTATCAATTCAATCATCAATCAATCTTGCATATTGATATAGCAAGCAATCTTGCCATTATCTCTCTCTTGTGGAAGTATTTTGGTCTAGCAACTGATTCCTCGTTTTCTAACATGGTATCAGAGCTTCCAGGGTTGCGGGCTCCTTCCCAGATTTGAGGGTTTCATTTTGGCTTGAAATTTTTTGTTGGGTGCAGATTGAGGTTTCAATAACCTCACGGTTGAGATCAGAAAGTTTCGCAGATGAATTTTGACTATAAATTCATCCATTTTGGGTAAAGTTTTTTTTTAAGAAAATTTTTTTTGCTAAAACAATCTTGCGGTACGATTTTTCCATTTTTCGCAAAAAAATATTTTCTGTGGGTATATTGTTAAAATTTGGGGCAAATTTTTAATATTTCGGGCTATGGTTTTCATATAAATTTGTTGGGAAGAAAATTTTGCACCCTTGTCTACGTATATCTTGGCATCATATTGTATTTTGCAGAGTTTGGTCGACGTGCTTGGCCTACATTTGTGGTACATCGGCCTGGGTATGTACAAGGTCTGTCAGATCCGTCACATTATTTGCATCCTCGTCGATACAAGTCTTTGTCCGTCGGCATATTCAGGGCATCATCGTCGGCGTCACATCTGTGGCTCGTCTGGTTTGTTCCATCTGGCGGGTACGAATCTTCATTGGCATCATCCATCTCCTGGTACATCGACGTCATCGTGGTACCTTCTCATTGCTTGATCTGTATTTTTTTGTCATTCGCATCAAGGGTCAGCGTACCTCCTACAACATCGCAGAATACTGCCTGCCCAAGGGTACATCCCTTGTCTAATCCCTGGCATCATCGGGTACTGTATGCATTTATTTGATCGGGTACGGTGATCTCTACGCAGCCGACTATACTATTGCTCTATAACCACCGTCCACAAAGACTACGCCGACTTGTCATTGTACTTGGCAGTCATTGGTAGAGGTTATTGAATACATGGTCAAATTTGCAGTCAGAGGTACTCTACCTTGTTTATCGGCTTTATTGAAATCTTTTTTTGCAAAGGCCGACCATTAAGCCTGATTTTTTGACATATTCACGGAAAGGTTTCTTGCATGGCCAATTTTTTCGTACATTTCGTTAGTTTTTTCAAAAAAGAGGGAAAGTTTTTATAAAATCTCTCTATTGATTTGTTTTGAAAAAAGCTAACGGGTTTTTTGGAGATTTTAAAAACAAAAAATTATAAAGCTTATTTATCTCCAAATAAAGAAGAAAAAGCCACCGGTCATTCAGCCCCAGATATTTTTGCATCAATTTTTTCTTCTCCAAAGCTACGACAAAGGAGTTGCTTTCCAATTTTGTGTAGGAATTTTTGTTCTTCTCTCATCATGGATTTTCCAAAAGTTGTACTTCTAACTCCATTTAATTATCATGAGTGGAAATCTCAGATAGAGTTGCTACTGTTAAAGTTGAAGCTGCAACGAATCACTTTTGGTCAAGATCCAAAACCACAGGGAGCAAAAGAGAAAAGAAAATGGTTTGATCATAGAAGAGATGAAGCCCTTGGTAATGTTCTTCTGTCCATTTCTCAGATCTTAGATATCATGTTGAGTCTTGCACACATCCTCATGAAGTTTGGACTACTTTAGAGAGCCTCTTTGGTAAGCCAGACAAGCTAAGGAAATTTAAGTTGGAAAATGAACTGATGGGTCTTAATCTTTCATATTTTGACAATATTCAAGACTTTTTCTCCAAGCTCAACTCTCTCAGATTGTAGTTATCAAAATCTGGGGTTGTTAAAGAGGATGAACAGATGATACTTTCTATTCTTGCTAAGCTTGGTTCTTCATATTTTGTGTTTGTTTCTATTTTCTATGCTACAATGGATGCTCTTGGCAATACATATAAAATGCCTTCTCTTGATGAATTTGCTGCACAACTCACAAGGGAACAAGCAAAGTTGATGCACATGGGTACATTGAAGTCTTCAACATCTCAAGCTCTTATTGCGAATGATACAAAGGCTTCAAGTGGTAAAGGAAAGAAGCACAAAAAGGAAACCAAGTCAAATGAGCAAGGTAAAGATTCTCCTTCACATGGCACTCATGAGTCCTCATCCTCTTCAAAAGAGGAATCATCAAAAAAGAAGTCCAAATGTGCATATTGCAAAAGGTTAGGACATGATGAGCATAGATGTTATAATAAGAAGATTGATGAACTCACCCACCTTCTTCAAAAGAATAACATTCAGCTGCCCTCATCAGTGTCTTCTACTTCTTCTTCACCATCACAATCGGCAGCTCCATCATCATCACAGTCAGAGAACACAACATCCACTTCTGGGCTACATAACATGAAAGGGTATGCACTCTTGGCCTCTACAAGTCCTAATTCTCAAGGATGGCTTCTTGATTCAGGGGCATCTCATCATATGGCATCTTCACAGGAAATGTTCTCTTCTTTTGAGCCTTGTAATTCACCTCACGTTCTAATGGGTAACAATACATTCATGAAGGTAAGTGGGAAGGGTTCTATTGGTATTGGGGAAGGCACTTTCAATGATGTTCTTTGTGTTCCTTCTTTGACCACTAATCTCCTTTCTATTTATCAAATTACTCATGGGGGTCAAGGTAAAACAGTTGAGTTCACTCCTGATAGGGTGTATATAAGGGACTTGGAGACTAGGGATATTGTTGCAATCGGGATGGTTGATCATTCATCTCGAGTTTATTCTTTTTCACATTTTTCTTCAGAAGTTGATAATGTTCCTTTGACTACATCACACACTCCATTGAGTGTGACCCATATTAGTGAGGAGAAGTTTGGTCATCTACACCTTGGTATTTTAGAGACCTGTGTTGAGCTTCCTACACCTCCACCTCCTGCTTCTTCAGCCATTGTTGCTTCTGTTCAGTAGGATAATCATAGTTTTTTAGATCTTGTTTTGTGGGATGATTATTTGACAAGGATTTCTAACTTGTTCCTAGAGTCTCATACTATAGATTTGGAGGACACACTTGAGGGTATTTCTCTCCTCTTTGATGACAGTTTCAGCACAACTGTTACACCATCTTCTTTGTCTTTGGAGATTGATATTCACGAGTCTCCTCCATCACTTGATTTGTCATGTTTCTTGGTTGAGTTTGACCATGATTATGATGTGGCTCATTCAAGCTTGGAGGCTCCTACTCAGTTTTCAAAGGCATACATGTTGAGTGTTCATTCTTCCTCCTTTCAGTTGGATATGGAGTGGCTTCTTCATCAGCTTATGGATTTGTTTCTTCCTAAGGGGAGATGTGTTGCTTGCAAACATTGGGTCATCTTTTGTTTTCAGGCATTTTTCATTGGCTTTGGAGCTTCTTCAACATGCAGAGGATATCTTATCTCATCTCTTCCCTCTTATGGGGGGGTCATTTATTGTATATTCATGATGGATGTAGTCCTTGGGGGGTATCATTGAGTCCTCCATACATCATGTTTACATTCATCATGCTTGTTTTTTTGTTTTCTCTCTTTTTGGAGAGGGGTTTTCTTCCCACTAGGTTTTCCCCTTTTCTCTACTTTATGAGAGATTGCATTTCATTTGCATCTGTAAATGGGTACCTAATATGGCCTAGTTGCTAGGACCCATAGTAGTTTGCATTATAATCTTCTCCCTAAGTTGCACTTATGGGGGGTGTTGGTGTAATTAACTATTTAATTACAACTTCATAAGTTTACTTAGGCTTTTATTTAAGTGCTAGGTTGTATTTTCTTATCCTTATCTAATTGAGCTATCTTGTAGCTCAAGTTAGGTTTAGGGTTGTGCATGCTTTCCTATTATAAGCAAGCCTCATCTTGTACATTTGTATCAATTCAATCATCAATCAATCTTGTATATTGATATAGCAAGCAGTCTTGCCATTATCTCTCTCTTGTGGAAGTATTTTGGTCTAGCAACTGATTCCTGGTTTTCTAACATCCTCTTCATAGGCATCTTTCCCTGCTTCTGCAAAATCTTCCAAAGCATCATGAGACGTTGGGGATTCTTCCTCATATCCTTCATCAAACTGTAAAACTTCAGCATCATCCTTTTCTTCATTCTCAGGTACCTTGTCACATACCACTACTACGATTTTTTATCGACACACTACTGCAACTAATCTCCTCTCGTTCTCAACTTCAATTCTTTCTTCAGGTGCTTGTCTTGCCCCTTCTCCTATCATCTTTAAGGTCTCTTTCTTGACCTTCCTCATACCTGCATTCACATTCTTAAACATACCATTAGTTACAAATAAATCAATAGACTAATTTGTCTCCTTGGGTGCCTCCTTTTTGGACACTTTTCTCTCCCCATCACTTCCTGCTTCAAGTGCTCTTTGCTGCACTTCCTCTTTTTTCCTTTCCTTCGATTCCTCCATTATGAAAACTTCTTTCACCACTTTTGGTGCACGTTGCTCACTTGGAAACTCTCTATTGTCCCAACTTCTATATGGGTTCCTCCTATATCCTTGACTTCCTTCGTATTTCCTACAATCACAACAGTGTTAGGAAAATAATTTGTTTCCAATGCATCCATACGATCTGCAATCATTTGCAATTTCTCATAGAACTTTCTTCTCTCCATTTCATCCCAATACTTATCCCAAGATGGAATTATTATGGGTCTTCTAACAAAAATCCCCATCCTCTTTGTTGCTACAATCCCTTGCACTTAACAATCTACACTCACACTTCTTCTATCTCCTACATGTAGGTCTTGGTGTAGGTTGCCTCTCAGACAATGATCTACCAAGCACTTAGAGCCTTCCTGTTCTGATATCTCACCTAGGGATTCCTTTCCTTTTCTTCTACCTAGTCTTTTGGTACCCAAGTTCTCCACAACCTATCAATCTGCAACACTCATACAATTCCATCACATACAACTTTCTCCACCCAGATCTTTTGGGCTCTAATACCAAATGGTGACATGCAATCACAAACTCACAACAAGATTGCAACATAATGCTAATTAACTCACAATATCCTGCTCTAAAGTAGAATTTTATTCAAAACAAAAATTGCAATAACACTTTAAAATTTTAAGTTCACAAATTCAAGCCTATGTCATTTGCATTTTCTTCTCTTCCATGTGTCTTCTCTTAGGTGCAACTTTCCTTTTGTTCTCTCTTTGTAATTTATTTGTACTCTGAGCTTCTCTTCTTTTATCATAAACTCATTATCTCAGTCGATGGGGCGCGACTTCCTCATCTCATGAGTTATGGCATTTACTTAATTTTCCATTATCATGGCATCGGCCCTTTCCTAGTTTCCTCGCTTAGCATTTCCTTATTCTCTTCTCCTTGTTGTACTTACAAGTTACTATCCTCCTTGCACCACATTTTTTCCTCTTCCAATTTCTCACGAGCTTTCTAAGTGCTTCGCCTCCCCTCTTCTGTCATCGACCACTCCCATGCATTCATATCTAGTGTATTTTCTTATCTATTCATGGTGCCTCACCTCTAATTTCCCTAGTCTCTCTACCACCTCCTTATCTTCTTCACAATTGCACACTTGTGTCTATTTGATGCCTCTCTTCTTCACTTCATCGAAACTCCATACACCCTTGCGTTCCTTCATACTTCCGATTGGTTAGCATTAATGATTTTAAGTGGCACATTCTGTACTAGAATCTTTCCCTACTTCCAGAGTTCAACTCCTTCATGTGTATGGGTGGTGCAGCCTATTTTCCAAATCTACCCTCTTAAACTTACTCCATGTGCCATAGTACTCCCCACTTGCCCACATTGGCCTTTTTCTCTTCCCATCTCAATCTCTTCTTTGAAGTCAGTTTCAAAATTGAATTGCTCAACCGATTTGTAACTATCCTCTTTTCCTATCTTTCCTATCGATGTTTCTTGTTTCTTTTCCTAGCAATTGAAAATTAACTAATAACTATTTCTTGCCACTCCTTGCCCATAGGCATATTGAGGCTTGATTTTCTAAATTTGCAAAGTTTAGAAACTCTTACATAGATGTGTGGGTCCCTCATCACAAACTAAAACTTCAAGCAAAAAAAACAACAATTACAAGCAAACCAAAATTTAAAAAGCTCCTACGTCACAACTACAATGATATCTCCTCATATTCCCTCTAAAAATTATGCAAACTCATGTACCTAGACATCATGAATAATGAAATCAAGATCCTATAGAGATTGGAAGGAAATAACATGATATAGAGCAGCCTATGATGAAAATGATCCATGTGTTGTATATGGCTTGTATGGACACCTCAACAAGTACTAACCCCAATTGATACAAATATATGGTCTAGGCTTGGACAACAATCTCAATGAGGCCATAAATTGCTTCCCTTTAGGAAGTAATAACTATATGGTCAGAAATAAAGTTAAAGATTGGAGTAAATGCAAGAATCCTCTCACTGACCAACAATCTATATTAAGGTGGTTGTTCATTTGGATGACACTATTCTTGAATATCACATACCTTGCCACACACTTCTCCCAAATATGAAGGTAACTATAAATAATTGATGTTGTGGGACTAGCAAACATCATCATACAACTACTATGCAAAGTATAACGAAATTTGGTCATTATTGGTATAATGACCATGTGCAACTATAAATCTAAGGTATATCGATGGTGTGAAGTTGGGGCACACACACTTAATGATGTGACATCCCCTCATTCTAGAACTAGGTACATAGTTTGGAAAAATAATCTCATGTGAGAAATTATTTTGACATATTTTGTCAGATAGTATTTAATAAAATATTTTCTTAAACATTATGTCTCCTTTAAGAAATAATTTCCAATAAATTATCATTATAATATAGACTGAGAACTCCTAAACTACTAATTATGCTCTGTAATATAATTTCATAATTCAATCTATAAAGGCTTATGGTTCGAGGGTCCTCTAAAATTGATTACAATCTTAATTTTTCTTATCTATATGAGAAAATAGTTCAACAATGTTCACTACAAAGTAAATAATAATGTACTTGTGTAAATTAATTAAAAATGAATAATATTAATTTAAATGTATATGAAATTTTATGGATCAATCATTTTTATACATGAAGAACACATCAACGAATGAATATCAAACTAGAGAACTTATTTTTTCATACACGAGTATTAATTTATAAAAAATATATAAATGCAACCAATCATTGTATGTTAAAGTTATATTATCTCTTGAATTTGATATCAATCCTAATTCTCCCAATCTCTATCAATTTTTTGTAAAAATCTCAAACATAAAAAATCATGTTTTAATATTCCTACATGCATGTAATGACAAATTATATATATATGCATGTTTGAACTCTTCGCAAGTAATTTTATGTAGATTTGATCCTAAATAGATATGTATGTTTGAACTCTTCACAAGTACAAAAAGTTAACAACACTAGAAATATGCATTATTTCTAGTTATTTATATTGTTATAAGATGATGAAAAAAATTACACCATTGTTGTGCATATTAATGAAGGTTTGAGGCATACTAAGAGAAAAGAATCCAAAAAAAGTATGGAAAGATACTAATATAAAAGAGAAGCATAATAAAATTGGTAGCAAGTTAATTTTTATTTCTTACACTATTATAGCCTTCATGCCCAATAATTATAGCATATTTTTTCTCTCACCATAGTTATAATAGAATGCATTTGAGCATCACAATTAATTGTAGTATATAGGTATATGATTTTTTCTCTAACATCACATAATCATTACAACATGTTGGAGACATCACAATAATATAGATTCAATTTTAACATATCTAAGTTGTAGGATACACTTGGACATCAAAATTATGGAGAAGATTATTTTCAACATATATAGCATGCATATGTATAGATGATTTTAGCATGCACATATTGACATGAAAATTTATTTTATCATGTATACTCCACTATATAAATATGATGTAAAGAAAGTGAATATAATGTGCACATGACAATTGTTGTAGTATGATTAATATCATAAGGGACTTGTATCACGGTTAATCAAATAATTGTATCTATCAACTATAGTTGTGATAGCTCACACTTATCTTAAATTTAATGGATATGAAGATAAGAAAAAGGAAGAAGAGCACCTCACTACTCTATCACTAAGAAGGGTGAAAATATGAGTATAATTCCACATTATGAAGTAAAATTTTGATCTTAAGAAAACCAAGATGATGGCACAAATCATCATGGAATAACAATCAATAGACATCGTAGGGGGAATATTTATTTAAAGATATTATGGGAATATAACACTAATCTTATTTTTGCAAGGAAATAAGTTGTAAAAGAAAGAATCTAAAGGATGAAATCAACTTCACTCTCTAAAGCATATAACAGTTTTCCACTTTTTATTTAGGAGGAAGGTGGACAACTTCAACATCATATTAGTGCAAGAACATGTTATGATTTCGTGAGGATCTTTTAAAATACTCGTGACTTCTTCACAATAATATAAGGAGGAAGAGAATCATATCCATGTAAGAACATGTTTAAAGTATAGTTTCATGAGGATGTGTTAAAATACTTGTGAATCCTTCCAAGTAATATGAGGAAGAAGAGTATTACCTAATTCCATTGGAGACTTTTCCTTGAGATGAATAAGCAAGATTATAGAGAGACATATTATTATAGGGCATACATAGAAATTACAAGATTGTAAAGAATCTTAGTTTGTTTGTATTAGTTTTGAACATCAACCCATGCAAAAGATCTTAAAATATGGGAAGCAATCCTTCATCTTGTAAAAAACTAAGATTTTGTATAATCTAGAGATCATCTTAAGTCATCCAAGTTGTAATTATGAAGAGGATTAATAAAATTTCTCAAAAATAATATTTTCTTATTATTTATATTTTTGGGGCCCTTGGGAATGGAATTTCCTCCAAGAGTTTATTTTGGTTCTTTCATAGTTTTATTTAGAATTCATGAGATAGGAAAATCCAAACAAGTGAGAATATCTAAACAAAAATCTAACATACTTTTAGTTTCGTGATAAGTCTTTCCTCACTTGATTGTTTATTTCAACTTCCAAGATGGGCATGGGTCCCTACCAATTATGGTGACTTATGTTCTCACCAAGAACCCTAATCTACTTCTTTTAGAATTTTTACTATTTTAATTTTGTAAATCTATATGATATCCAAATTCGAAGCATGAAGGTAGTTTAGAGGGAATACCTACTAATTTTTCTCATTTCTTAAACACTTCCAATTGAATTTAAACTTTATTTTATTCAATTAGTGAGTAATTGTTAATTTCATTCTTCTCAATTTTATTCAATTGTTGCTTATAATATATTAATTTAGTTAATTGGTGTATTGTATCTTGAATTACCAACTTAATCTAGATAATTTTGGGACCAAAATCCTTTGATGAGTTTTGATTCATAAAGGAACTAAAGATAGCAGAAAATTAGTACACTCTAAAAAAATATCAAGAGAACAATTTTCTAACACAAGTTAAGAAATTATGAATATTACTCTACAATCTAGAAGACAATTTATTTGTCAGTGAGGATTTCTTGTGATAATAGAAGCCACACTTTTGTTCTAGGGGTGGTCTTACTTGTTACACCAGTGAGTATGCTTGTGTTAGATGTAGTTTTATATATTATGAAGTGGCATATTTTCTAGATTACTAGAGAAAACATAAGAGAAAGCTATAACATTTTTTCTTTAAGCCCAAAAAGAAATGTATAATAGATAAATAAAGTAATACAAATATATCCCATTATCATTATAACATCAATTAAAAATGGTCATACTATTACCTATATGTAAAATTCCTATAGAAAACATCAAACACAAATGATCATGCCATTAGCTTGATGCAAAATTCTAATAGAAACAAAAACAAAATTATAGTATCAAAAAGTCTAATAGCATAGACAAAGTGTAACACTAAAATGCATATGTAATGTCATCAACATGACTTAAATTAAAATTTCTTGAAATTGTCTAATAATGAAGCCAACAAAACAATGTCTATATATGGTGGACTTCAAGAAAAGGTCTTTAAGAAAATACATTGTGTGCATAAATTATTCTTAATTTGTAAATAAACAAAATCAACAAGATGTGCATTAAAGATAATAAAAAAAATTCAAATATGTAAATTGAAAAATATTATTATAGAATTCACCACAATCATAAACCACATATATTTATGTACATCTTCTCAATTACACTTTTCCCACCTTGATTTGGCCCCATTTTAATCTCAATTCAAGTTTATTATCATGGGTTTGACCTTAGAGCTTTTATCCTTTCAAACTCAAATTATTATAAGATCCTACAATTATAAGATTAGTGTAGTAATGATATGACAAAGTAAGCTTAGTATAGGATAAGGTATATAAACAATATAGCAATGTAGGCACAATATATGATAGGATGGAGATATATTAAATGACAATATAGGTTTCAATAGACAACAAGGGAATAGAATAATGCCCTCAACATAGACATGTGCAACATAGGATAGATAAGTGATTTAGTAATATGAATCAATAATAGACTCTAAAAATAGGAAATGTAAGAACAAGACATTCATGCTCTATAAAGTAGGTAAAGAGATATAATGTCATATACTTGGCTCTAGAAATAAGATATATCAATGTAGAATCATAAATATCTAAAGCATAGCATGATGTGAATATGTAAGATCAAAGGAGTCTAGATAGGAGAATATGACCATAGACCAAATGAGATCGATAAAATAGAACAATGTAGGAGCATAAATAAAATCCCTAGTATAGATAATTTGATGAATCATAAACAAAGATGGTCAAGATAGATACACAAAATAATAATGGAGAATATAAAAGAATTCTCAAGGTAGCTAGATATGACAATAATAGATCATAGATAAGAATGTCTTTTTTAAATTTTTTGTAAAATAATAATAAAAATTAAGACCAAGTTTTAAGAAGATTGTTATGCCATTTAATCTTTGCCCAACTGTGAAACCATTAAAAAGTATTTCAAAGTAGAAAGCTTTGGGTAATAAAAGCAGTAGTAATACCTTCCATGACACTGATAAAACAACAGGATTTGGTTTGGTTGGAAAAGCTTGGCACAAAAGAAATACTATGAGCAGAATGCGCGCATCCATCAAGAAGGAAATTATCTGTTGCACAATTACTTATTTTTTCCGAACTTTCCAACCATTCCGTGGTAAGTTCAACACTTTTTGTTAATGTCCTTTTAAACTATTTCAGTTTATCAATGGCGAAGTTTAAAATTTTGTTTTCCTTTCATCCAATGTTTTTATTTGGCTGATATAACTTTCTTAATAACAAAAAGATTTAGTGAAGAAATGAATTTTCTTCTGGTTTAGTATTTCATAGTTTCGATCTGCTATTAAATGGTTTATAAATTCCACTATTTTTATTATTAATATGCATCCCTGCAACTGCCATTACTGGTTTTGTTTTTATTATTAAAATGCATATCGGTGCTACTTCTATTCATTAGATTATTTGTTTTTTCTTTGAATATAGAAAACGTGAAGAAATGCAATTCGAAAGGGATAGAGAAGCCTAGACTGTAGTCTGTAGTCTCTTACTGTGTGCTTAGAGGCGTCCTGCGTGACTGTGAATAGTCAAACAATTTTTGTGGAAGCATGTTTTCTTGGGGGAGAGCAGGAAAATTATGTACTAAAAATATTTATTGACTGCAGACTAACTTTAGGGAACTGAAATGGAACCGAAATCTCACAATTAGGTTTTAAATGGGAGGTATTCTTCTTAAAAAGCAATCACAGAAACACACGAAATATTTTTCTTATGTTCACTGGATTTAGCTTATTCAACTTAGGTCAATGCTTCAGCAAGCGAGGGTATTGAAATAGCAGCAGATATTAGTTTATTCTGCTGCCTTCTTCAAGGCAAAAACAGGGCTCCGGTGGCTGCACCTCATTTTTGTTCAGTTCGTGGTGTGGCTCTTCCTCCTAGGCAATCAGGAAAGACGGGGATGCCTTCATTAAAGGTGGACATTGTTCATCCTCCTAATTGGTATAGGGATGGTTCACCATGGAACCTGCTGCCACTCCCTTTTCGCCCCGCTTGGCAGTAAATAGGGGAAATGATGCTGGAGAGAACGTCGCGTGTATGAAGAGCGGCTCCGAAAAGGCCGTGTGCGTGTGGTGTGCAGCATGCACAGAGGACACAATTCCTATCCTGATGGCGTTGATTGTAAGGGGAAGAGGGAAGTGCAGTGGATTTATGCAAATAGACAGGACCTAGGCCAAATCAAGGAATTCGAGCAAAGATTTAATTTATAACCTTCTCATTTTTTCATGATTAAACTGGTTTTATTTGTTTCCACTTTTTCGATATGTTTGCTCATTGTTTTATTCTTGAAATTCACGGGATAAAACTTGGATTTAACTTTTTGATACTCAATTTTAATAGCATCCAAATCACACATTTAACAATCTCTAATGTGACCCTCAATAAGGATAATTGGTTATCATTTTCTTCTGTTTTTTTCCATTACCCTCTTAACCTTATTAAGAAGGGGTTTGATTTGGATAAGCATTGTAACATCAAATAAATAAATAAATTATTTAAAATATAGTGAATTTAAATCATCTTGAGAGGTGGTACTATTCTCTAACATTTTGTCATTTACTTTGTTTTCTTTCTACATGAATTGTAGTGGTTTGTCATTGTATTATATCTCTTGGTGTTCCTTGTTGTTCTTGGTTGTCAGATTGTTTTTCTCATTTCTTTATATGGATTTAGCCCTTCCAATTCGTAGCTCTAGTCCAAAGTCTTAACAATAATAAAAAACAATTTCTAATATGATCATTGGTTAGGCTTGATTATTGGGTATTCTTTTGTGCTTGACAATTTGGTTACAATTGTGTGTTGGATTTTATTTGGCAGTTGAGCTGTAGTTGTAGCATTTTTGTCCCATAAGAGAATTTATTGTGTAAGCTTACTGTTGTTTTATCTGATATATAGGGTTTATGATCACTTCAAAACCAATTTATTTTGAAAAATTCAATATGATTTATTCATCCAACATGATTTATAACGCTAGCTTAAATCAATAACTTTTTGTTTGTGATTTGATATCCCCTTAATACAATTAATCTTCATGTATACATTTTTATCATGACCTTCTCTTGTAACAAATAGATGTACAATAAAATTTAAAATAGATATAATTTCTCAGACTGTTGATTTATCAAGATATTTATGAAGTAAAAAATTGACACTAATATTAGATTACAATTATATCTAATAGTCAAAAATTATTAAATACTTACTTAGAGGAGATGGAAGTGAAATTTACCTAAGAGTCAAACTATTCGTGGAGCTTTCAGACTCATCTGACAATCAACTACAGCAAGATATCTCTACTAATATTGTAATTTATATTGAATATCTTTTTAAGTATAGAACGTTATCTATATTTTTGTTAAAGGGTAATGACCTTTACTTAAATTTTAGTATTGTATATTCATTTGAGCCTGAATGTTTTGCAATTATCCAAGTATTTATGTTGCTCTTAACTTGAGGTTAAAATAAAATGTTGAAAAAAAGTGTTTACAAATGGAAATGGGTATAAACAAATTTTTTAACTTTAAAGATTAGTATTTATCTAAAGATTAATTTATTATATTATACTAAATTATATGTCTGGTTTTAATTTAGTAACTTTTTATATTTTAATGTTGATAATTTATAGAAGAAAAAACTTGAAAGTAAGTTAAAATAGTTATAACTATATATTATTATTTGTTTTATGTAAAAAAAAAAAAATTATATATTTTCTTTCAAAAAATAATAAAAATATTATTAATTTAATATTTTATTTATACATATATTTTTTAATTTAATAAAATTAATAAATTTAAAAAAACATCAATCAACAACCTATTTTCAGAAGCAAGCAAAACCATGCCATGTTGTTGCTTGATTTTGAGAAAGCTTGTGACAAAGAAGAATAGTCTTTCATCCAAATGGCCCTTGATGCCTTTGGATTCCCTCAGGCCTTTTGTAACATGGTTAGCACACTATTGAAGGATGTCATAGCTCAAATTGAAGTTAATGGTTCCCGAACTAAAGCTTTCTCTGTTGAAAGGTCTATCAGACAGGGATGCCCCTTGGCCCCTACCTTGTTTTTCATAGCATTTGATGCCTTACATTACCTTTTGAGAGATGCGAGTTATTCCCCAAAGGTCAAGGGCCTAACCCTCCCGAGCCAAAATGAACTTCTAAACATCCAATTTGTAGATGATACTACCTTATTTGTTGATTTGGAAGAGGAAAACATGGACAATCTGATGAGTAAGCTCAATATCTATTGCATGGCTTCGGGAGCAAAAATTTCCAAGGCTAAATCCATAATGTTGGGTTGGTATAAAACACCCCCTAACTGGTTACAGAGGTTTGAGTTTCAATGGAGTGGTCCCCATAAGCAGGTAAGGTACCTTGGGATTCCATTCTTGATCTACCCTAATCTTAAAGAGATGTGGCTCTAGATCAAAACAAAAATTGACAAGAAACTGGATAGCTGGAATAGGCAATACCCTTCTCTGGCTGGTAGATTGCAAGTGTGTCAAAATATTATGTCCTCGTACACTATTTACTTTGCATTAGTTTGGTTTTTCAATAGCTACCAAGTAAATGAAGTACAAAAAAAAGTCAGATGCTTCCTTTGCTCAGATGGCAAAGTAAAGAGGAAAATTCACTCTGTTAGATGGGAGTGGTGTTGGTTGGATAAGGCCCATGGTGGGCTTGGTCTCAAAGATCTCAAGAAACATGGCATTGCCTTGGCTGCTAAATGGATTATTCACACCCTTGAAGGAAACGAACCCTAGAAGTTTCTAGTTAGAAGCAATATCATGAATGTCATGCCTAAGTTGGAAAAATCCTAGAAAGCATTACCCTTCAGTGATCTTATTACCAAACACTAAATTGTACCTACAGGCTCAATGGTCTTCGGGAGTATTTGGAGAGCTTGGGAAATAGTAAGAGGCCATGTACAATGCCCTCTTTTCTTTGAACACAACTCAAACCTCATTCACCTCAACAAGTCTATTTGGTGGAATTTGGAGCATAATAGGAAACCATTGGCCCTGTTGCAAGGGTGTTCTACAAAAAAATGGGCCCAAGCTAGAATTGAAATTTGTAGCCATATTCTAAGGGATGGAACGTTGGTGAATTGGGTTCAACTAAAAGAGGAATTTGACCTGCCTCAGTCTAGCTAGAGAACCTATTTTGTTCTCAAGGATGAGCTTGTAAAGACCTCCTCTTGAATCCTAGAATTAAAAATAACAATAACCCGCTTACCTATAGATAATTGGTAAGGCTCCAGTCCACTATGTGAAATCAAGACTAGAATTATATATAAAGAACTTAACAATTCAAAACCTCTTTCTGAATAGCTAAACCAAATTTGGGAAGTTAATTTGGAGGAAAAAATGTGGAAAAAGATCTATTCTCTTTGGCATGATATTGTGGATGCTAAAAAAGCATGTTTTAGATGGCTTCTTCTTTTACAAAAGCTTTTGTTTAAGCTTAATCATGTTGATATACATATCTTCAATATATGTAGAGTTCCTGAAACTATTAACCATATTTTCTTTGACTATCTTTATGCAAATGAAATTTGGAACTTGTTTTGTGATTAACTGAATGTTTGGCTGGAAAATGGAAAAATTAACTGGAAAGAAATTCTAATTGGGAATGCTAGGAAAATAAATAAAGATTTTCATTTATTTTGGCATATTTTGTGTACTGATATTCTTTAGCACATTTGGAAGGTAAAAAATGAGGACAGGTTTAATGGGAGTCAGAGGTCACTTATTGAGGCTTCTAAAAGACTCTCTATTTAACATTGCTTTGCAGGTAATTGCTACTATGGAGATCTCTGAGAACAAATTCCTTAAGCTACTGAAAGATGGGGTTGTCCTGATAAACCAAAATGAGGTAAAGTACGAGCACACTTGACAACATGGGAAGCCTAGCCTAGTAGTTTTCATGAAGTCCTTTGAAGCATTTCAAAAGGAGCTTAGCATGAAATAGAGGAAAGACAAGGAAAGGCAGGAATCCAAAGCACCCAGGCTCTACACCAAAAAAAACTATGAAATAGAGGAAGTTTACTCAAACAAAGAGCTAGAAGCTATTGAAACCTTGGCAACCTGGAGAGAAGTTGAATCCTGCAGTGAGAGCAGGAACTTCTAATGTGGCTTACTTATATTTTGACTACTGCTTATAGTTCAGTCTTACTGGCTATAGTTCTCATACTATTTTCATCCATATTAAATTGCATCTTATAAGCCTATCTATACACGATTGTGTATGTTAATACCTCCCTACTCTTGAACAACGATGTGTAGTCATCTGCCTAGCTACTTCTTACTGAAAACTCCATTTACCCCTGAAATGTATACTCGATGTAACTCGTGAGTTTCAACTATTACTAGTACAAAAAAATGGGGAAAATATCTCTTTCTTCCTCTCACTCCCTTCCACGTGTGTAGGTTTCAATGCCTTTGTCGCCTTCTTCATCGTATTTGTTCGATGACATGGATAATGTTGTGCATGTTATCGTTGTCTTAGCGAGGTGTAGCAATTCTCCTATCCACTCTTCCACTTGATCACCTCTTGTCGATGCGGCTTTGCTTTCCCACATGCCCCGTGCAGTTTTATTTGCAACCCTAGTCTCCCAACTGGGCGATCTGTTTTCTTCCCTAATCAGTCAAGGTTTCCTAGGGTTGTTGATGTGAACGTCGGCTCCCCTTTCATTTCCCATGATCCTCCCCTCTAGACCTGTTGCCTCAATGAGGGCTTGCAGTTTTTCTCAAGCGACCAGATCTAGCCCTACTCACCCTTCACGAGTGAACCACACTCTTCTATATGCCAAACCTTCCCCGATGGTGGTTTGTGGTGTGGATGTGGTGGAAACCGAGGGTTTCTACCAATGCAAAGGTTTGGTGTGTCGTTTATCCAACCTCTAGCCTTCTCTTATCGAATTGTACAAAATGGGTTTTAGACTCTTGGAGGCCCTCATGGTTGGTAAGATTAAGATCTTTCCTTGTGCTAAAAGTTTTATATTGCTTCCTTTGCCTCTTCTAAGGACAGATTCTCAATGTTGGGTTAGATTTGGACTTGGGAAGAGCTCTCTCTTTCACTCAAACCCTGTCCCAGACAACCTCCTTTAACCCCCTAACCAAACCACTCAATGTGTGTTTGGTGTGTCATGTCCCCTCGTACTAGGACAACTCAAACAATGATCACACCGTATACAAAGCTGGAGGAAGAGATCGCATTTACTCTCATAACCGAATGCATAAAAGACTAAACAAAAATCGATAATATAAAAGACAATATTAACATATATTAATTGTCTTTAAAAAATAATTGATTTAATTAAGGAGGACGATGGGATGCCTCCAACAAATAGACATGGCCAGAATAAAAGGATGCAACCTTTCACATGCATAGATATAGAGAAGAAGTCATTCATGGATGGATCATCATTGAAGTAGAAGGAAAAGAGATAGATATATGCCAAGGAGGTATTGGGCATACAACATCATTCTCAACAGGTGGTATTTCTACCACTCAAACATATAATCAATTTGATCTATATTATTCTAACTAAATCATTCTTATGACAGTGATCTAATACATTTGTATGGGTTGATTATTCTTCACGGTGATAATTTGATATAATTGCATTGATAGATTATTCTTATAGCATCAATCAGATATAATTGCATGGATAAATTATCCCTTATAGCAGCAATTGATTGATTATTTCTTCATAGCATGCACATGTGTAAATGATTACTTATGATTCATAAACATCAGACTACACACATGCAGTGATTTATTGTCTTCATGGCACCTAATCTTTTGTATGTGCATTGACTGCCTTGCATAGATCTGGTCTTATATTAAATTGTTGTTGTTTCATATGTATTGCCTAACATCCACTATCAATTGTTACTTCATGCATCAATATGATTCTTTAATCATTTTTATATGTCATTTTAGGCATCGATTTAAGTACTATTATTTATGCATAACCATAACATATATAGCACCTTATTGCATATTAATGACTAAGGATGAATATGAGTGTTTGAATTTATTTGAAAACCTACTTGGGGGAAAGGGCTCGAGAAGCGGTGTGCCTAGAGATCTCACTCAAGTTCCGCCCAATCCAAAGGGAAGGATGGGTCATGGAGGAGTGGAAGTCCCACTCAAGTTTCGCCCAATCTAAATGGAAGGATGGGTCATGGAGGAGTGGAAGTCCCACTCAAGTTTCACCCAATCCAAAGGAAAGGATGGGCCATGGAGTAGAGGTCCCACTCAATTTTCACGAACTTAAGGAGAGGTTGGGCCATGGAGGAGTGGAAGTGCCTAGACCGTTTGTGAGCTCCACCCAATTCCACCAATGGGAAAAGTGTCTTCTGAGGTTGTGACACAGATGGGGAAAGTAGGTACAAGTTGCCAATAGGGAGAGTTGTATACAACCTCTTAGGCTTAGCATATGGCTTCGGGTAGACCCACAATGTCACTCCCAGTTCACAATAGGTTGCATTATTGATAGTCTATAAATATGTTACCATGGTTTAATGCTAACAAATTTATATATGTATGTTTGGCAACGTTGTTCATGGATGGAATGCAGGTTTACAACTTATGTATTACATCATCAAGGAGCTATTCATTTGATAAGGTGAAAACACTAACTCTAGTTTGTGAAGATTGTCACCCATAGGCAAATTCTAGGGAAAATTAGGACAAGAGACATTACATGGTATGGGTTAGACTTATGAATCTTTCCCTCCAATTTTGGGAGGATTCTTGTTACGAAACTATTGGCAACTCTATTGGTCACTTCTTGAAAGTTGATGATTCCACTTTCTACATGGGGGACTCTACCTTTGCTCACTTTCTAGTGGATATCGATATCTCCATGCCTCTTCATCGAGATGTGGTTTTGATGGTAGGGGATAGGCCTTGGACTCGACCGCTTGATTATGAGGGCCTCCCTTTTAGATGTCATCATTGCTTCGCAATAGGTCTCTTGGCTTCAAATTGCTCTCTCTTGTGTCACAAAGGTTTGACTACTTGGTGGAAGAATGCTAATGGTGATCACTTGATAGTTTAAGCTCTTGACTCTTCAATGGATGACTCCTCTTAGGATGAGTGTATTGCTCCTGGGGTGGGTTTGTCATGTCCTGAGGACTCTACTAGGGTTCCTCCTCCATGCTCATAGTATGATTTTTTGGTTAATTCAACTCTACTCCAAAGATCTAATTTGGATGGCATCTACATCTTTTGCCTTGTTGTCCCTTTTGTTCCTCTTTTGTGTGTTGATGGTCACCCCATAGGGGTGTCTCCTCTTGTTCCCCCTTGCAAAAGGAATTTAGATGATATTATTGCTTAGACTGTTGCTAGTAGAAAGCAAAAAATTTCTTGTACCTCTTCCCTTATTCATTCTCATGTCTTGAGTGATAAGTCAATTGTATAGGGTCGAGACCCTTGTTTCTTGCCTTTGGCATTGGTGGTCTTTATTTGGTTTTCCAATCTCACTTCTGATGAGACTTGTCTTGCTCACCTCTATGGTTGTTACTGTATCGAGTCTGAGCCCCTTTCCCGTGTTTAACTAATCAAAACATTAATAAAAAATCCTAATCAATTTCAATTAATATGAAGAAAGTCAATAACAATTAACCAAGGTTGTATAGAAAAGGATTTTATTGAAATATTAGTGAAGGTATAAGGATTTTTAACCCAAGGCAAGCATAAAGTGTAGAAGAAAGAAAGATGAGTAATTTATTTAAGGCAAAGATCGCTTAAAGTGTAACAACAACGTGTGAATGTCTTATATAATTCAAGTATCACTAGCCATTTTGAATATAAAGAATCTTTTGACAATAACTTCTTGTGATTGATGAACCTAAACTAAGTTATCATGCCCTCATAACGACCAAATTAGTAGTGTCATATACACTATATACCAACTCCATTCAAAAATAGTCTATTTAGAATTATAAAGGGTATTTTTTCAAATTTAAAAAAAAAATCTAATAAATCACTCTTGTCAAAATGCAATTAACATTCATCAACAGAAATAAAATCTTACACATCAAGTTACTTACTTCTTGGTATCCTCTGCCACTAATTCTCTAATGTGTTTCTGACAGGTACACTTAACAAGAGGAATTGGGAGAGAGTGGACCTCTGCGGAAGTCGAATGGTCTTCTACCATTGTTGCTTCTGAAGCTTCGCAATCGTTGTTTCCAGCTCGGATCGACGTTCTTTGTTGTCTTTGATTCCTTGGTTCCTCTTCTTCCTATTGAAAATCTTTATAATCTTTGATTTCTTATGTTTATTTTTTGATTATTTAGTTTGTGGGTGTGATTAGTTTTCTTTTTAAATTTGTTTCCTGCCCCAACCTGCTTTGCTAATTGTGCCTTGGCTTTTTTGTATACTGCAAGAATCCGATCCTTGCATTAAATAATCTTGTACTTCTCGTACCCACCTTCTCCTCTCCTAAGCCTTTTCTCATGGAAGATGGAGCCAAGGCAAGTGGGGAGAAAGGTGTAAGTGAGGAATTAAATGCTCCCTAAAAGATGTAAATGAATTAAGTTAAAATATATTTGAGAATAACAGGAAACAAACCTATAGGGATGCAGTGACTGTCGATGATTGTGTAGGAGTTTTCCCTCTTGCTGCTTTTTTTGCTTAACATGACGGATTTCTGGAACTAGTGGTAGATGGACTGGGAGATGGAGGTGTCGTCGGAGATAGAGACAAGGAACAAAGAAACTATGGTAAGGTGCCTTATGTGCCTAAGGTTCTCTCCATCTCTCTGAATGATGATATGATTAAAGCTTCGAAAGTTAAAGAAACAATACTAAAGAATATTGTAGTTTTTTTTATCTACAAATGCTAAATTGTTGCCTTCTCGTAAATTTTGTTCATGTTTTATTTTGTAGAATGATTTAAAGGGTTGTATTCATGATTTTATTTAGAATTCATGGGATGCAGGAAAGAGTGGTTAAGAAAGAATACTAGAATGTTAGGCAATCTCTATTTAGAGCTCTTCCTTGGTCTCCAAAAGAAAATTTTGATGAAATGGTAGTTAGATCAACCCCTAACTGGCTAGAAATAAAAAATTCCCCTCCTAAGCTCTAGAAATTCATTATGAGCATCTTGAAACCAATTGGGAATGTAATACAAATCGAGGAATCAAGGGTTACCCTCCCTCATTTAAATGCTAGGGTTTTGGTTTCGCTTGCTCTTGAGGTTGAAGTGCTTGACCTTGTTTCAGTCCAACTTGATAATAAGAAGGTGAACTATGAGATCGAACTCCTTGGCTCTCTTAATTCATGTTTTTACTACAAAAGAAATGGACATCTTAGGAAATACTGTCCTTTGGTTAATCCTAACTTGAAAGGGGCTTTCAAGCCAACTAAAAATAAAGAGATTATTGAACCCCGACAATATATTGGGACAAATGGTGTGCAATAAATAGACACTTCCATGGGTGACTATCTTAACACCAAGACCCATCATAATTCTGATGGTGGCTCCTCCTTGGGCCCTAAAAAATTGAAATTATCTCTTAAAGACCCTTATTCGAAGGTGATTTGGTAGTAGTGCATGCGGAGAAGATGTCTCCCCCCAAGTCCCCCCCAAATGGTTCATTTATACCAGTTGACCCCCGTACTATGAGCTCTTCAAATAACTTTGTTTTGGCCTTGGATTCCATTCAAGATAAGGCTAAAAGATTAGGAAAAACTTGAACCAATTAGATAATGGGATGGTTAAAAAATATTTAGTCTCTAACCTTAATTTCACTTTGGACAAAAACCCTCTGCGTAGTGAGGGATGCAAGAAGAATGCTCAATGGATTACTTTGGATTCTATTAAAGCTAATGCTGATAAAATTAGACAAATCATGAATACCCCTAAGGAGGGTGGCATAATGGGCCCCCCTGATGGACTGTCTAATTTTATTCCTGGGGATGAGGGCTTTGGAAAAGATGTGGTTGTCTCATGCTACAATTCCCTTTATGGTGGGTCTAAGCTTGATAATCCTCTACCTTTTAAAAGTCTCCCACCAAAAGGTGAAGATAATAAAAAGAGAAAACTAATTGACAAGCTAGCCTCTTTGGGCTCTAGCTCTGAGTAAAAAGTGACTAAGGAAAAGAGGAAAAGATGCATATGTGCTTTGATACGTTGTACAAAAATCAGAAAAATACCCCTCCCCTCAAACCTAAATGAATTTCAAAATGTGTAGCTAGAATGTGAGGGGGTTACAGTCAATGGATAGGAAATATGCGGTAAGAGCATTTTGTAATAGCAAGTAGCACCTAGATTTTATCTGCTTACAAGAGGGGTGAAGGCTATTGGATATCAAGTTGAGAGTGTTTTAAAATTTATTTAGAAAAATTCAAAACATTTTTGCACTGAGCATGAGAAGGCTAAAGGGGGAATTGTTATTCTTGTTCACCCCAAATTGCACCAATATATTTCTCAATGGGGCTTCTCCCCATGCCATAGACTGGTGTGGCTTTCATTATCCATTGGTTCAAATGTTATGGGAATATGTTTTCTATATGCTTCAAATGACTACAAGGAAAGGGTTGATCTCTAGAATTGGATGACTTCTATCCTTCCTAAAATTCCTTGGATATGTACTGGGGACTTTAACATGATTGAAAGTAGTACTGATAAGAAATGGGGTAAAGAGACTCTTTGGAAAGGTGATGAGTTTTATTTCTGGTAAAAACTAAAAAGAACCCTCAATTTGTGTGATCCCCTGGAAAATAAGAAGGAATCCTCCCATTTAATTTGGTTTTACTTGGTGCAAAAACTAGTCTTTAAGCAAAAGGATTTATTGTCGACTAGACAAATTTTATGGGGATGGAAGACAAATTTCCTTCTCCGAGTCTAAAGGTGAAAATGATGTCATTGTTATTCCTACTTCAATTTCTGATCACTGTCGTATTGAGACCAATGCTACTCTTGCCCCATCTTTTCAGTCCTTCTCCCAGTAGAGACCCTCTATCTTCAAGTTAAATTGTTCCTTAATTAATGATCTTGATTTCCTTGGGGGAATTAGAACCGTCACTGCTCTAATCAAAGCTCATAATAGGAACTTGGACCCTCTTGGTAGATGGGATATTGTAACTAACTCTTGGAGGAAGATCTTTCAAATTATTAGGAAGAAGAAGGCTAAGGATAGAGATATGATTGATAACTTGCTTCACCAAAAACTGCTTATGCTTGAATGTTAAGTTCAAGAAAGCTATCCTGACCCCCGCACCTTGAGAACAGTCTCATCAAAACCAAATTCCTTCTTAGGAAGGTGCAAAACTACAAGTTTCAAGGTTAGAAGATCAAGGCAAAAAATAATTGGTTGCATGAGGGTGACAGGGGCTCTAAATATTTTTTTAACTTAATTAAGGCTAAACAAGAAAAAGAGCATATTAGACCAATTTTATACAATGGGAACCTTGTTGATGATCCCTCAATGAAATTTACCCTCTACTCCTTTTTCCATCAGTTGTTTTCTTCATAACAAAATAGTAAAAGTAGAGAAGCTAGAGTTTTGTCTTAAGGTAATACCAAGGAAGTGTTGGAACACAAAAATATACTCAGGGGGAGTGAATCAATAGATTTTAAAACTCATCTCTTAGCACCTTAGTGCAGATTGCTTCTTTAAACTTTAGATTACTTTATGCAGATTAATCCCTTAGATCCTTAATGTGCAAATTATATAATCACACAGAGATATAAAAATGCACGCACACAAAAGCATCACCTAACACCATATGTACGTGAAAAACCCAAGATGAGAAAAACCACAGTGAGAAATGTTGTTAGGATCTACTTTCCTAATCTAGCCTCACAAGGAAATCTTTTGTTACAAAGTTTATGGCACCAACCCAAGGAAGCACCAACTCCCTGACAATGTTTAGGGCACCAATCCAAGGAAGCACCAACTCCCTGTTTTAGGAGCTCCAACTCCAAGGATGCACCAACACCCTACACTGAGCACCAACTCAGCACAAATGAGGTAACCACCTCCTACAATGCTAAAAACTCAAATATGCATAAACTTGGTTTTACACAACCTGATAATGCATAAATACATATTGTACTTTGTTGCACACTGCAACTTACTTTTTGCTACTGAAGTTGCACTCTCAGCAACACACACCTTTGCACCTTTCTTCACTACTATCTCTGCCTTTTCTACTGTTGTCAATCAGGATTGCACCCTAGCTAATTTAGACTCAACTATCCTGTTGAAACATGGAAACATTCTCAACCTATGGGTAACTTATGGCGATAATGAATCTCTAGTGAGGGTTGCTTCCCCTAGCAAATCACCTAGAACTAAATGATTTTTCTGAGGAAAAGGGTAGAAGGATCATTTGCATAAGCATTAGGATGTCATTCACACATTATCATATCATTTCACAATCCATCTAGTCATTAGGTCATATATGTGCATCGTAAAAATCCAAAAACAAAGCATTATCATATCATTTTCTATGCATTCATTTTCCATTAGGTCATATAATTGCATCGTGAAAATCTAAAAAACAAAGCATTTATCATATCATTTCCATCCATCTACACATTTACTCATGCATTTTCATTACAAAAAAATTCAAAAAGAAACATTTTTATAATCCATTTCATACATGTATTCATACATTTGCATCAAAAAAATACAAAAACATAGAGTACAATGCATCTCATACATCATAATAAAGCACAATCCATGGGAACACCTAGAATTATGCATTATCATTCAATCATTCCATCCATCCATTTATGCATTAACATTATCATCCATTCACCCATTTTCATTGCATCATACATTTGCATCAAAAAAGTACAAAAACATAGCATCCATCACATTTCATTCACATAATAAGATTCATCACATATGGCATATAGACATCATTCATAAAAGCATCATAGAATCATAGCACATGTTGCAGCCATAACCTATAATATCATCATCATATAGAACATCACATAGCATACATAATGAGAAATCAAATGCATCCATCATGATCAACACACATAAACACATAGATCAACAATCATCATCGTTGCATATATATCTCAAAATAATGTCAATTGTACAGGGATATCCGAGTATGAAGAGGTACATCATCAAAAATGATAGTGAATCATCAGTATCAATGTATACATGTCCAAAATACAACAAACTGTTAGGGTTAGAGATGGAAGATCTAACAATTAAATGCAGATTTTATATAATAAACAGAGAAACTAAAACAAACAGAGAAACTAAAACATAACACAAAGAATTTAACGTGGTTCACCCAATCCAGGCTACATCCACCAAATCGTAGCCATCCAATACTTTTATTATCCAGTAAAAACCCTATTACAATCTTGCGAATAATCGCGTTTTTCATCATACTGAAATACCCATCCAAACCCCTTTTTACCAAGCTTAGAAGCTTCCAGATTTTAGGGTTCTACAAAATCGGATTTTTCCTTTTTCATTGATTTTTCCCTTTTTCGGTGATCACGCGAAAAAGTAGGAAGAAAATTTTTCTCAGGGGTTGTCGCCCCCGAACCCCCGCCCGAGGCCCAGCCCAGCCCCGGACCCCAGCAAGGATAGGGGGCCGGGGTGTACAGTATACCATGGGCTATATAGTATAGCATGATCAGTCGCCACATACCAACACAAACATCATGTGTCGGAGCTATGTAGTGATCCCCCGAGATGGTGTCGACATCTCTGGCCCTGTGCCTCCCCCACCTGATGGACCTGTGCCTGGATCTCGCGGAAGTGGCTCTGTCACACCCTTGCTAGTAGTCCTCGTATGAGTGCGAGTAGCTCTCATGACACTCTGGTGGAACAGCCTCATAATATTTAATCCAATAAAACTTTGTCTCCTTGGTAGAGCATTGTACCTCCCGAAAATGATTTTTTGTCCCACTGCCCTTCATAGCCCTCTGTAGTCTCTCTACAATACCCTCTGCCTGATCCACCCGCAGTCTCAAACTTTCCCTCTCTGTTATCAAGGCAATGATTTGTCCATGTGCCTGCGAGAGTTGCGCATGTACCTGTGTATGTGCCTATGTGTGTGACTGCAATTGCCCCTAAATATATGTCAACTAGCCTTGAAGTGTTTGGACCTGAGCATGTAGGGTTGCAATCTATGCATGTTGTTGTTGAGAAGGCAATCGTATCTACACGTGTTGTTGTGTTGCAGTTACTAAGGATTGCCTCTTCTAAGGCACTCTGACATCTAGTATTGGATGGGAACCCCCTCCTCCATCTCCTCCACCACCATCCCCATCTTTGTCTCCACCATCATCGTCGCCACCTCCCCCATCTCCTCCATCCCCGCCACCACCATCTCCCTCCCCCTCATCTCCACCACCTTTGTCCATCCTCCGTCTAGGTGCTATCTCTTCATCATCCTCCAGCGTTGACATTGGCCCATCAGGCCTCGAGATCCTGGGAAACAGATGTCCACAAAAGTATTGTGAGTACTCCTCTATCATATATCCCTCCACAATCTTCGAATGATAGTCCCAAATCACTGGTTGTACTCTATGGTACTCATCACAAGCAGCATCGTAGGATAAGGTGGGTCCCCACTTTGTGGCATCCTGTTGTCTATGTGGAATCCCCTGCACTATGTTGTACTTTCTAAGTACCCTCATCAATAGGAATCTCTCAATAATGAAATGTGTCTGTCCAATGAGATATCTGGTTGTGCAAACATAAGGCATCTCCAAGTGATCCTCGGCCCACTGCTCGCAATCCACATACAACCACTATGTCATAGAATCCAAGTCATCCAATACGTGTCTCCATACTCCAGTTTTCCTAGCTTATGTTGGACAACTAGGCCGGTATAACCATAGACAAAGGGTCTCCCAATAGGCTGATACTTGTCTGTCATTGGGCGTGTCACCGCTATATGCTCCCAGGCCCATGTCTGTAACAATGTCACCCCTACAGATAGACTAGCGCCTCCAAGATAAACTACTTAATGTAAATCATGATACAACTGCACAAGCATGTACAAACCCCAGGCATACCAAGTCCCATACAGAATCATCTACTCTAGTGTCCAACCCCAACCGACAGATAATCCCTTTGACCTCTTGTCGAGACATAGAAAACCACCAAAAAAAACCTACAAGCAGGGAAGGTAAAGGGGCATAACTCTCAAACATCTCCTGCCAGGGTATCTCATACCCACTAATCTAATCATCATGAAATATCTGGCATAAAGCATGTGTACCACCCTGCTCGGCGTGATCATATACAATAATGTCACCCATCACGGGAATCCGCAAGATCCTATAGACATCCTCTAGCATCACAATCATCTCTCCAGTGGTCAAATGAAAGGTGTTTTGGTCACTATGCCACCTTTCTGCCAATGCGGTCAGCAATCCCCAATTAATCCTAATCTGGGGCATGTCAATCAATGAAGATAATCCACATCTCTCAATAATATCTCTATCAACCTGTGACAGTCGTGGAATCAACTCCTAAGTCCGTGGAAAGCGCTCTCGAGACTGAAGATTCCCTAAATCACTCTCCTATCATTATAACACATCACAATCAGTATATCAATCGATCAATCAAATCAACACAGCAATCAACATCAAGCAATCAATTATCCTATCAGCTCAAGTGAGATTTTCATTAAATCTCGCAAACATCTACTTTTGATCCTCGCCTATCATGAGGTCAAATCAACATCATCATTATTGAATCTCACCTATCATGAGATCAATAAATCATCTAATCTATCAACAACAACAAATCATTGGCTAATGCGATTGAACATTATCACAAACAAGGAGAAAAACAAACAATCTTCAATTTTTTCCTCAATGTGCTACAAGATTGCATGCGCCACTTCTTTTGGAAGATGCGCTAAAATTATAGTCATATGCATTGTTTCATTCGATGTGCTATCTAAAAACCTCGATGCATTGAAACTATCATTCCACATGCCAAAAGGCAGATGTGCCATTACAGACCACCAATACACTACATCGGGCCTAAAATGTGCTAAAACCCTAATTCAAAGTGCTGAAAAACCTAATCTATTCGCTAATACAAAGGGCCTATGCGCTAAACCGCGTAGAACAACAAATTTCAAAATTGAAAATTTGGGAAAAACAATTCAAAATTCATAAAGAAGGTTTTAGAAATTTGTACCGAAGGTCCATATGCCACTAGTCAGTTATATCGTTGCACACGCTTGAATCGATGAGTCTCGTACGGGATCACCATCTTTGTTGAAATGCTCAAAGTTTCTCTCTCACTCCAAAAATTTCAAAATCAAAAGTCCACAAATGAGTTTCTTTTTCACTTTTGACCTATTAAAAGGGGTAATCAAAAGTGGGATTTATGATGGGATATTTTAATTTTTCAGGGATCAATTAATCAAATCACAGGTTATTTCTTCTATATCGGGAGATAAATCGCTGGAACATCATCAAATCATAAAATTACCATCAACATCATCAAAATTTTCAAACATTTCAAAAGTCTTTAAAAAAATCAAAAATTTCCCGATTTATCTCCTGAGGGGGCATATATTCGTTATCTCCTAAAAGTCACCATCTGGGGCATTATCAAAATTTTATCAGCATTGGCAAATTTTTCATTGAAGCAATGTGTAAACACATCACTTCAAAGAGGGCCAAAATGTATACATCCAAAATTGGTAAGGAGAAAATTAAAATACTAGTTATTTAATTAATAAAAAAATTATTTCCTCTACTTATAAATATATTGCAAAATTTATTTATATACTTCATATTTCTTAATTCTACCTATCTAAACCACTTTCTTCATGATTTAATTAAATAAAAAAATTTAACTAATTTGTTTTATTTGATTAATTCCCTCCAACTAAATTTGAATTTTAAAATTGGAATTTAGTCACATTTCTCCATATTTTCTAACTTCCTTTCACCTCATCTTCCACCTCACCATGTGTCACATGAAATTAATTATTTCTAATTTCTAAATGGGCATTCATCCTCAACAATTTTAACAACCTCAAAGACTTATGGCTTCTCCTTTCCACTTATTCCCTTCTACACTTGGCAAGCTTGTTCTATTAAAGGGAACAGCTTCCTTGATTCTCTCTAACCTCTTCGCTTCTCACAGTTGATCTCTCCAGACCGAATCTTGATCGTCCATTGCTGCCACATCACTTGATACCTTGGTGAAATCTATAAATAGAGGCTCATTTACAACTTTTCATACAAAGAGCATAACATAAATCTACTATACAAAAATACTTTCAACATTTGAGAGCTTAACATTGGCATTTTAGCTTAGAATTTAGCATTTGATTTCAAGTAGTGTTATAATGGCAATTTCATTTCTAGGAACTTAATTGTTGCATTAGCATTACAAAATTTCCATTAATTTAGCATTTTATCATTGCATCATTTAGCATCATTATGTATACAGTATCATATCATTCAACATGTCATTTAGCATATCATCCATCAAATTCATCAATCATGTAGATGTAGGTATAGTTTCTTGCATTTTAGTTTAATGGCTTCTCATTTCTTAGGTGTCATCCCAGTAGTTTAGTGCATACCTAAAATCTAAGAGCACTAATATAGAATCCTTAAGAATAGAGGACGATGGAACGGATTTGAGGAATCGCTTTATCATTTGTTTTGTTAAATTTGATTACCTTAATATAACACGTTGCATCGATTGTGTGTTTTGAATTAATTGTTCTAATTCTCATATTTTACTCGCGCATTTTATCCTTCTTTTCCTTTCAATATATGAAACAGCAACATTTATGCAATCTTGTGTATATTCCATTACAAAATGAATGAAACATTACAAAAATGAATGAAAGAAATATCTTGTAATTTTATGTAGTTTCCTTTATGTTGCAAAATATTGCACGATGAAAATTGAATTCTCCTTTTTAAGCATCTTTTGATATGCAATGGTTAAACTTCAGTAGAAATATGTTGGAATACTTTTCACCTTTAAATGTAATCAACTATTTCAACTCTACCAAATTGAGTTGTAGGTGAAAATTTGGTAACATTTCTGGCGATTTTTGTTGAATGCTTGCCTGCTAAGCACATAGACGAGTAGCTCTAAACGCTCTATTAGGTATAGAGTCAAATTTTTCCCCTTTCAAACTCAGAAAACCATTGTAACTCAACTGCAAATACTCCAAACAACAACAAAAACCAAACTAAAAGAAACTAACAAAGCCCTAGTGGCCAACAAAGTGTACAACAGCACTTAGGGAAAGAAAATAGAACTGAAAGAAAATGTGTCAAGCACTTATTAGCAAAAAATGCTAACTCTAACCTACACTAACCAACAAAAATGGTACTTAGACAAAACTATTAACTAGTTTTGAAAAATAACTCCCTCTCTTAACCAACAGAAGATGCTTTGCATGCTTATGAACTTGTAATAAGAGGAGAAAAACAAGAATACACCCCAAAAATCATTGTACTACAACCTGAAGATTACAACCAAAGGCACAGACCATTTGAATCTGATCAAACATACCTCTAATTTTCCATGAATGGGTAAGTTGGGTCTACAGCTCCTTAGTTGTAATCTCATCCTTGGGTGCACTGAAACTCTGTTGAATCTTGCTAACATCCTTGGCCAGATCTTTGATGGGGCATCCTCTTGAAAGTTTTGGAATAGAGAGAAGAAAATTTGAACGGTTAGAAATAACAGCATCACCTTCACCTTGAATGATAGTTTGCCATGTTGATTCCTCTTCCATGGTCAAAGGACCATCCTCTTCCATTAGAGTAGCTAATAACTCATCAAAGCTATCAACTCTTGGGAGGCTCTTAGGAATAATTGGACCAGGCTCAAAATCCTCATTATTACTCAAGGAGGAATACTCCAAATCAAGATTTTCTTCTGCAATGAAGGAAAATGTTCAAACCATGAGATAGCCTCCTCCAACAAACTTCCAATTGAAGCAACAGCCTCAAGCTCCTCTGTACAACAGAAAGGCGACTCCTCCAACCAGCTAAGATCATGAAAATCAACTTCACAAGAAGTTTTTTAACCCCCATAATGACCATATTCTTCCTCCTACTCCATGTCTGATTTTTCTAACTTGGTGGCACAAGAGGAGCTGAAAATAGTTCTCTTCACCCTACTAATTAGGTTGCTCCATAACTAGTGGCTCATTTGGGAATGCAGTCGCTTCCACATCTTGCTCTTGTTGCTCAAGATAATCCTCCTCCAAAGATGTTGGCATACATCTAAGCATGAGCAAAAAATCTCAATTTCAACTTGAAACATATCCTCATTAGGCTCTTGATTATTCAAATCAAGGTTGCTTTCATATTTCTCATGGCAGCACTCATCAATCCTTTTAGACTCAACAAAAGGCTCATCTTTGCACTCCTCTCATTGATCCAAGGCTACATTATTAGATGGATTATCTTCAACCAACAACTCCTCATATTGTTGAGCATCTTCTTGTTGTTCTGAAACTAATATTGATGAGATTAGAACAACATCTTCTTCATGATTTTCAATGAAAGGAGGTAATTCATCAAACCAAATTGGGGAATTATCCTCTTAACTAGCCTCCTTTACCTCTTCATCATGATGTCCTAATTGATCTTCTGAGATAAACACTAAAACATTTTCATCCTCTTCAACAAAACAAGGAATCTCTTTAGACAAAACATTGAAAAGGTCATCTAGAGAATTTTTTTCTTGTTCAATATTTTGCTACTCCAAACGGTAAACTTTCAAAGCCAAATGCACTGGATTTACATTTCTAAGCTTCTCCATGAGGAGTAAGGTATCTTGATCAATGGGCTCATCCTTGGATTCATCAAGTGGGGAAACTTGGGGAGCTTTTTCGATTGGTTGCAAGGAAAAATGTTCCTCAAGGGGCTGCTCTGTAGCTAAACTAGGTTGAACTTGATCATTTCCCTTAATTTGCAAAGGATGAAGGCTTCTGAAACTTGGAATTTCAATCTTATGAGGTTGGCTTGAGGAATTAAGGAATTTATCCTGCCTAAAACTTGGAATCTCAACTTCAAGAATACTAAGAGACTCATTTTGTCTAAAATTTAGAAACTTATACTTACGAACCTCCTCTTGAGTAGGTTGATTTGGAACTGCAAGAGTTGGTTGGACTTTGTGCCTTTTTGTTTGAGAAAACACGAGCTTCATCTACTCCTATTTTGTAGCTATCTCTCTTTCATGGTTCTCCAAAAATTGTATCTTTTGTGCCTCCAACTCTTGCTCATAAAGATAGGCATGATAAGCCATCTCTTCTTGTTGTTGATTATACTCTTGCAGACTCTTGATCTCCTCTATCTGCTTTGTGAAGTCAAGAAACATACCCTTTATGCTTGCAATCTCCTCCTTTTCGCTCTCTTGGAGATGGTTTTGAGCATAAAAAGGCTGATATGGAGCAAGGGTAGGTGGGTTGTAATTATATTGAGCATGTTAGCTTTCTTGAAAAGTTATGGAATTAAAACCAGCAGCATGATTGACCTAATATGACTAATAATGAGGTGGATAAGCAAAGATTTCATGATATGATGGATGATAAGACATATCTCCATGAAACATAGGCATATTCATTCATTGAAAAGCTGGAAAACAAGCAAAAAATAGACTTTTAAAATAAACCAGCACTTGATCATACTGAAACCAATAAATTTGAGCTCGGAGTCGCTAGATGTGTATAGATTTTTGCCTCCAAATGCAGATATTGTTGATATACACACCTAATATCAATAATAAATTATCAAATCTTGGACTAAAAAAATCCAATCGGTCCCACCGAGTGTGCCAAAAACTATTGTCAATCAAGATTTCACCCTAGCTGATTTGGACTCAACTATCATGTTGAAACATGGAAACATTCTCAAGCTGTGGGTAACTTATGGCGAGAATGAATCTCCAGAGAGGGTTGGTTCCCCTGGCAGATCACCTAGAAGTAAATAATTTTTTCTGAGGAAAGGGTAGAAAGATAACTTGAAATGAAAATTCTAAAACCTAAAGGGTGATACATCAGAACTTTAAATTTATTTGCTAACTCAACTCACAATCAACTCTCAAAACACTAACTTTCACAATCTCGTATGAAACATACAACACAAAAGTGATTTGCATGAAGGTTTGAAATCAAACACAACATACAACTTGTATTATATGAAATTTCTGCACCCACACTTGTAACAATGAGACATAAAAAGGATCCAATACTTGGAATCACAATGACAACATCAAATCATTACTATGAAATGAGGAAAAATTATGAGATGGAAATTCTCTGCTGCTTTTATTGATCTAAGAGGAGTACCAAAACATGAAAATATGAGTACAAAATAAATCTTACAAAACTCTCTACAAGTGATCAAGAGAGAACGAAGCAAATTTGAACTACAACTATAATCTCATAATAAGGAAAAACTAAGTTTTTCTCCAATATATAACTCCCAATGTGCCTCCATGAGTGAAAGGAAAAATCTGAGTTAACCGCTCACCATAATAGAAACCTCAATGCCATTTTTTAGCAAAGGGAAAAAACCTCAAAAATAGGGCCCAAACTGACTGAAACTGAGTAAGAAAAGATAGAAAGTTTCCTCCCAAAACAGATTGACCCAAAAGGACTCAAAAGCACTCAGTGATGACTAAAAGTTAGAAGTAGAAAGCTCAATTCATCTGGTTTTTTCTATTTTGCATCTCAAGGAACTCAAGCGAGAAATAGAAGGTTTCTATAAGAACTCAATGCAGTTGCTCTTATCTTACTACACTTTAAATAACAATTACTAAAGCAATTTATAGGAACATTGCTTTAATATTGTCTACAATGTTGCAGTTTCCATTTTTCGCGAAAAGGAGGGAAAGAGACTTGAGTTTGATTTGATTTTTTGCAAAAATACAAGGCAAATATGGCTTTGATTAAATTTTTTCCAAGTATAAAATATTCTAAGGCATTTGGGTATTTGATTTTCTATAAAAATCACAAAAAATCTCCAAGGCGCCTAGCCATATGATTTTCTTCAAAAATCATAAAATGAATTAGGGCATTTAGTCTAAGTTTTCAAAGCATGGGAAAGGTAAATAATATCACCAAGCTATTAATCAAGGCAAAAAATTCAAAATGAAAGTGAAGAAAAACACTAGGCCAACCAAATAGGGTAAATGGAAACCCTAAAACAAAACTTTTCCTCCCATTCTTTTCGCATTCATTTGTACTTCATTTTTTTCTGAGTCTTCAGCTCTGGGCGTCGCCATCGAGCTAGGGTTTTAGCTTCGAGCTCAATGCCTTCTGAAACCTTCCTAGAGGATTCATGGAAATATTCGTGCAAATTTGCAAAGCATTTTCCATGCAAGAAGTCGACTGGAACTTGGGTAAGCTCAAAACCTTGCATTCCTTCTTATTTTCAGTCAATAAGATGCTCAACTTGAGCTCAATAAGTGCAAAAATAATGAAAAAAAAAATTGTGCATTCTGTGTATAAAGACTTCAAAAGCTCCATTATTTCTATAAAATGAAGAACTCTCTACATGTTAAGTTCATTATTTCCTTTATCTATGAGGCCCTTACTGTATATCCATGGTTGCAGCCTCTTTTACTTGAATCTATAGGAAACTTTGTGAAGACAAACCATTTAGAAATAAAAGAATATCATGCTCACCTTTTGCACATTCGAGGGCAGCCTTGTCTTTATGTTATTGTCACATACTTTGTTTTGAATTAAATCAAAACAATGCACCTCCCCTACCCTCAAAACTTTAGATATCATTTATATGCTTTGCCCCATTTCTTGTCATACAAAGTGCTTTCATTGTTTTGCATAGTTCATTGGCTCTTGCATTCACCATAGTAACTGTATTCTATAGATTTGACTATGTTTAACCATTATCTACTATGAGAGAAAGTGCTTGAAGGTGAAAGAAAATATAATGTTCTCATGAATATGCTTATAGATATTATCCATTTAATGCAAAACTTTTCCTTCAAGGTTTGTCAACTGCTTGAACATTGTATGGGCATAAACTTCCATGTTTCTTTAGCACAATCACCTTGTGTTTGATTGACCTGTGTATTTACAGAGTGGTTGTCCTCACATTGCAACATAGACTACCATATACTTCATGATAGAAGTGTACTTGTTAATATCATGCACTCTTATAAACAAACATTTAAATACAGACCTACAACTCCTTTATAAGCACTGTCGCTCTACCAATGTCCACCAATTGCATTTCTTCGCATCTTTCGGCACCTTTCATGGACCTGTGGCATCTTTTCTATTCATCCATTGTGTCTTGTGCATGAAGGAAATGAAGTTTGGGTAGTGAGAGCATTCTTTGTGGCCATGGCTACCTTTGAATGTCATTCAAAATTCTTGTATAAAACCTAAACAATAACTTCTCCTTATGACTTTGCATTCGCTTAAAATCCTTTGTTGCTTCTTATGGCACTTAATGAATGAACTGTAGCATCAATGTATGCATCCTTTTGATATAAACAGCAGGAATGATGATGAGACAACCAATAAATAATGAAAAACATGATGCAGTGATGCACTTTTCACTCAGCTATGCACATTATTTACGTAGTTTAAATGAGCTCATTGCTCATTTTTGTCTCACATTTCAAAGTAGAGGGTTGCCTCATTGTACCTTTGACTTGGTTTTCATGAATGGGTAATGTGCTAGTTCTTGCATTCACTTTATAAACCATTCATCAAACTGAAAATGCATTCTTTGAATAATCTGAATGTCCTTCACTTATCTCACTCTCCTTTCATGATTTAGGGGCAGCATGTTGGGCTCAACCCTTGTAGGAGACCATTTTTTGTACCACGTGCTATGATGCCAAAAGAGATGAATCAAGTCAACAACATTTCACCTATACTTGCACAGTGAACAAACTTGTCAGATAAAAAAATAGTGAAGCTCAACGCTCTTGTGATGTTTGACTTTTCAGGCTCTCTTGCATACATCTGAAACTTGTTCAACTAATTTAATGCATCACATACATATGCTATATTTCTGTTAATAGGACATATGATGAGATTCATATTTGGAGCTCTAACCAACCCTTTTCATCATGATGCAGGTTCATCTGAAGCTCAGGAGCGAGGAGCTAAAGACAATGAAGACCCACACAAGATTCTGCAGGCAATGAAGGATATGTTTCTTTTCATCTGCTCTTTTCATTACTTTCATCTTCAAATGTTTAGTATATCTTTATGTTCCTTTAGTTTAGCTACTCCCATGGCTTTTATGGGACATTTTATCCTTTTTTTCCTTTCAATATATGAAACAACAACATTTATGCAATCTTATGTATATTCCATTACACAATGAATGAAACATTACAAAATGAATGAAAGCAATATCTTGTAATTTTATGTAGTTTCCTTTATGTTGCAAAACATTGCATGATGAAAACTGAATTCTCCTTTTTAAGCATCTTTTGTTATGCAATGGTTAAACTTTAGCAAAAATATGTCGGAATACCTGTCACCTTTAAGTGTAATCATTTGTTTCAACTCTACCAAATTGAGTTGTAGGTGAAATTTTGGTAACATCCACTTTGCTCTTTATGCTTTGCACGTTTCTTCTTTCTCTACTTTGCACTCTCCTCTACACTCAGAACATCCTCTATTCTAACTTGCTACTCTGCACCTCTTTTCCTTTCTACAATGTTTCATACACCTGCACTTTCCTGAATGTGAACCTAGATGATAATTTGTGTTGTATCTAGGTTACACACGTATGTGCATTCACTAAATGCACTTGTAGCTCTTTCTCTTCTCTCATTCTTTGCAGATAACAACCCTTAGACAATTTCTTGATTTACTTTCTTTTCTTCACTGACCTACAATTACTGCCTCGAGATTCTCACGCATGATCAAATCATCTCAAATCTTCTGCTAGAGTTTTCCCGCTATCTTCTTTAGCAAGCTACTTGTTCTTTTTGAACCATACACCTCCATCAAATTCAAATTTGATCTGTTGACTATGGCGTCCAACAAAACCCTAAATCTAATATGCAATAAATGCATTTTCTTCTTTTGATCGATCTGATTTTGATGTCTCATTTGATATAGTGATATGTGCCACTGTCTTTCAGCTCAAATCACCAATCAAATAGTCAGTGCAATAGTTGAACGAAATAAATTTGTTCATAATATCATTCACTAGGCGAAACCCTGTTCACACGGACCTGAATGTTTGACATCCTCATGTTTGAATATTAGTTCTTGATATTCTCTTCCGCGCCAAGATCCATCATTCACCATTCATTGCTATAACTTTTAAACATCACCATTAGATCAATCACCTTTAATCATGTGTCATCAATTTTAGGGTTCAAGCCTAAAGCCCAAAGCATATCGCTACATTATGTTCTATCAAAGGGACTAACATCTTGGTCACACCAATGTTCACCTTTCTCTCTGATACCGCTTGTGAAGAACACGATCCCACATCACCATCTATCATTCATTTCATCACCATATAATTCGCAACAATGATGCGAATTAGTATATTGAACAATCGCTCTTCACCACATGTCAGCATACATCATCTTCCATCACTGACACCTTCCTATTAGGTCCCACTTAGATCTTCGCCATGACTCTATTGGGTCGAGGGGACACGAGATCAAATTTTTCCTATAAGGTGAATTCTCTTCTATGAAGCTTTGTTAGAATATCAAAGAGATCGATTATCTTGTTCTGTCGATCTTCATATGTCTCCCCGATGAAGAGTCAGCAACACCTGTCGTCCACATCCTTAGCGTGCATCAACTTCTTATTTTTCATCACTCCATTGTCATCCTATCGGGTCCCACCATGACACTATTCATCTTCCATCACCGTGACTTCGTCATGTCGAGGGGACACAACATGAACTCTCTCTGAAACTTACCTGTCTCTTTGATCGGGCTCTTATCAAAATGACAAGGGGACGCCTTAACAAGTCTCATTGATATCCATCAGTTTGTTTAATGAACCTTAGAGACGTCATTCTCTACTAACCATGTGTCGCCCTTGTCTGTAAGTAATATGACACATCGATTGACCACATAGCTCCACCTGTCTACTACATCAACTCCACTAACCACCATCAATGTATCAAAGGGACACAAAGAAATTTTTCTCTGAAAACTGTCACTACGATGGCACTCTATCCCTTCTTCAAAGGGACACCTCAGGAACTCCTTCCGACATTTTCTTGTCACCTCAACACAAGACATGTCAACGTCCAAATGTTGACATACATCAAAGGGACTTCACAACTTTGAGGGGACTTTAAGATAGCTTAGCCCGATATAGTATAGTCTCCTCGATGGACGTTGAATGTGTAACATCTAAACATGCACCACCTCCATCGAAGGAACTTCGTTAAGTCAAGGGAACATCATGATAACTCACTCTGATAGAGTGTTGTCTCCTTGATAGCCACTTGAAGATGTAACCTTTGAGCGCTAGGCAAAGAGGCCGGTCAACCTCGCGATGTAATAGGCTTAAGTTGTCACTTAAGCAACTTGTAATGGCCAACACACAGTCAACGATGAATTAGAAATTCTGACTCGGCACCATGACTGTAAACACTTAGGGTATATCTAATAAACCCTAACAACACCTAAGAGCAAAATTAAATCCATTCTCAGCTCATCCTTCCTCTGAATTTGCACCATATATTTCTGAAAAGCTCTTAGAAAAACCATGTCCAACTTGTAGCCTGTTTCACCTTTATCTTCTAGAAGAACCATCTGCAACAATATGTAAATATTACATGACAATATTGCAGCATATGCAGATGCATACTCCTTTCACCAACAATTTGTGTAGACATGTCAAATTTACATCATGCATAATCATATTCCATTCATCAAATAAATCAGGACTTTATTTAAATCAAACCCAAATCATATTCCACCATTTTCTTATTTAAATAAATCAATTATTTAAGTCATAAAAGTCAAAGCATCCTAATCATCATCTTAGCTAATTAATCCTGATTAAATCTAATCTAATGCATGTCACATCCACCCCACTTGCATTCTCTAGATTTGGCCACTTGCACATGAAATTGTATTTATTTGAATTATCAAAATCTTTATTTTCAACTTGGCATAAAGGAAGAATATTCTCCAAGTTTGAATCTCCCCCCAAGTGGACATGTACACCAAAAAGAGCATTTATGAGGCCTTACATGTCTCTTACATGTCCCCTTCCAAAGTCAAACTCAGCATTCATTGCACAAATTTGAATTCAAATTTTCCCTCTCATGGGCACTCTTCCCAAATCTTGCACATGCATCAACCAATCACCATTTGACAAGTGTCCTTCTTTCATTGGCTTGATCTTTGTCCCACATTGGTCCATTTTCAACACTCTTAGCATTTTGAAAATCTTTAAATAGGTGCTTCATCTTTGAGCAAATCCTCCACAATCTCTTGCAAGGTCACTCTCTTCATTTGAGATTTGATCTTGTCTACTTAGCATCTCCATATCAATAGCAATTTCATCACTAACTTATCAATCAAGGGTTGGGAAAGGGTCACTAGCACATGTGACACCAATCCAATATGAGATAATTTGCATCATGTTTTCTTATGCTTTTATTTTAGATCATTTGTCATTTGTTTGCATTTTGAACATGATGTATTATATCATAAGGATGTTGAATATCTTGATTTGTTGTTGAAATACTAACGATTCTGCAGGTTTTATTGTTGGATTTCTAACCACATTTTGCAGATTTTAGCATCCACAAAATGGCGCTAGAAGGAGGGCAAATGTCTATTGATTGTGTTGAAGAGCCTATTTTTATTACTAACTGCAGGTTTACATTTGGTTTATTGTTATTTGCAAGTTAGTTTATACTGGTATGAACTCTCCATGTCTTCTTCAGATCAATATATTTCTATTTAGTCTTCCTTTGCATCATAACTCTGTTAGTTTATATTGATCATGCTATTGGAGGGAGATATGCCTTTTTTTTTTCTTTTTTTTTTCTTTTTTTGAGGTATTGCTGCTCTTCTCATTAACATGGTTGTTTCCATCTCATTAAAAGATCGGTGTTTTTGGCATTGATGGATGTATTGGAGCACGTGATTAGTTTGGATCTTGTATTTCTGTGTCATTTAAACTCAAGAATGCATTGCCACTGATTTTCAAATTGCCTCTATTTACAGCTAGGAATGGTTCTAACATGCATTTCTTCAGCTTTATGCAATCTGTTTAAAGTGTATCCCAGCATAAAATAAGCAATCCCATTCCTCACACTTGAGTATACATGATTTTTTGAGTCAGATCCTTCCTGACACTAACCCCAAAGGCTGCTGGTATCGCCGTGAACAACAGTCCATTCGTGTCTTGGAGAAACTGCATCTATTTCCAGCCCAAACGTGGTCTTTGGTCCAAAAGGCCCGCTGGAACAAAACATTGCATTTACCTCTCTGTGTCCATATGACTTTGTCTAAATTTTATGCCATATCATTCCCCCAATCCAACGATGTTCGATCAAACTTAGAGATCTGCTAACTTTAAAATCTATGTTCAAGAGGTTTTCCTACCAAGCGTGGTCGAGTCTTTAAATTCTGGATAATCTTTGTTATCCCATTATAGTTCATCATTTGAAATGCACAGTGAATGCTCTATCAAGCTTATAGTTTATAACACGTAGCATCTCCTAGGGGCATTCTACCAAACAGTTCACGCACCTTGTCCATGCCGCCACATTTTCTGTCAAACGATTCCCATGCCTTGTCTATGCTGCCACATTTTTCCTAGAAGAACAGTCCACGTGCCTTGCCTGCGCTTCACATTTCATGGAGCATTTGGTCAAAAAAAATAGCTCGCACAGCTTGTCGATATCTTGTTGTCAATAGTTCAAGTGCCTTGTCTGTGCTTCACATCTCTCTGAGGCATTCTGTTAAACAGTCAACGTGCCTTCTCTATGCGTTCATTCCTGCATAGGTGGTGGTATAAAGCAAAGGTTGTGGAACACCTTGTAATAAATTTTGCTTGAAATTTTCTTAAGCCTTGTTCAAATCCACCTACGCAGCAATCAATGCATTGAATGAGATCATCATTCGCAGAAGCATTCTATTGAAATCCATATCATATCACCCTCTTACGTCCCATAGCATATCGCCTCCTCATACTGGTGATCACAATCAATAAAAGAGAGCCTCTTTTATCTGGAAATATCAATCGAGTATGACAGTCAGACTTGGAGGAGTAAATAGTGGCGCTACAGGAGATTAGATGTCTCTATTCATTAGGATTAATTGCATCAGGTAAAGTCTTTTGTCTGCCATCAATATCGCTGTCCTTCTCATCGCTGGTTGTCATTAGGTATTGTATCCATCTCAGTAATTGTGCTATTTGGCATTGATGGTTGTGACTTCTCTTGTCACGGGATCCCAACGAATGCATCTGACCTCTTCTGTGGAGGATTGCTTCTGACAACGACTTGAAATCTTTGCAGGAGGGTTTCTGAACATTGAATAAGGTAGATGGCCTTGAATGCCTTAATGTGCGGCTTCTCAGATATTTTATATCTCAGTTTAAGTGCCTCGGCTACAGTTTAAGCTATCATTGTTGGTCATTTAGTATTGTTGTTTTAGCAGCGATACAAATACAAACTGCTTCTTTTATTAAACATGGTCATGTTTCTCATTGATATCATTGATATTTGTCATGAAATATTGCGTCTTCTCAGCAGAATAGTTACAACCTAGTTTTTCATTAAAAATCGCTGCTTTCATCATTATTGCCTGCTTCGAGTCTTAATATGTTGATATCTTTGCTTTGGATTTGAAACAAATAATAGAAAGACAGATGTCAGGGATTTAATCATGGTCTTTAAAAAATGCAAACTCTGTAGTCTTACGTGCAATCAATTTGTTCTAATTACGAACTTGAAGTGCTGCTATCAAATATAACATTTATTTTCAGGCAGCTGCGCACTAGGTTGGAGAAGTGAAAGGTCACTTAATGCTGATATGAACATTTAATATTTTCAGTCCATGATTATTTTCAAGGAACATTTAGCATCTTCGCACAAGTGGCAATGTTGGAGGGCGTGCAGCTTGATTTCTTAGCACTGTGGCTGTGATTCTAGCTTGGTTTGATCCAACACTGTGATGTTGACATGTTTGCATAGACTCTGAGGCGCTGGAACTACAGCTGTGATGCACCAAACGTTGTCTAATGTCATTATATCGATTGACTGGTTCAGGAAGACATGTCCTTAGTGAAGATACACTTTTGATATAGGTTTATCCATATTTTGTTTTTTTTTAATTAACCTTTTGTGTTAGCAATGCCTGGTCAAAATGAATGTGAAATGCCCAATCTTGTGATGTAGACTTCTAATATATTATGGGGATATGAAAATCTATAAATCAGGCAGCAATTTATGACAGGTGACTTTGCATTTGGCCGAAGTAACTCCATATTCATTTAAATTCCTTTTTTGCAGGCAGCATAGGAAAATACCATTGGGCTTCATAAATGCCTCAGTTGCATATCAGAATCAGTTAAAAATGAATCTTGTATTGATGTTGGTTGAAATTCTCCCCGTATTTGGGAACCTTTGTTAATTTTCATTTATCTCCCAATACTTGTTAGGGGTGTGGCTTTTGTATATCAAATAGAGATTTTGAAATCAACTAATGGCCTTTGTATACTAAAAAGTGGGAATCTTGAAATCAATTGATCTTTTATATGTCACATATGGAGATTTTAAAATCAATGGTTCTTTTATGGAAATAAGCATAAGAGTTATTTTCAATTTTGACATTTTTGTTTATACTTTTATCATTTGCCATAAATGCCTAACTCTTGTTTGTAAATCTTCTATAGGTGAAGGTTGATATCAAATTCAAACATCGGAATCAAGTGAAAACGAAGGTGAACAAGGTACAAATGAACAACGAAGGTACAAGGCAAAAGTGAAAAGTCAACAAGGAGGAGGCTAGCAAACGAAAACGAAAGGAGGAATTTTTTTTATTTTTTATTTTTTTGAAAACACAATGTGTTTTTAAACACTTTAGTGTTTGATCAACACTACTTCACGAAATTGTTAATCTTTTCGATTTAGAAAACTAATTTTCATTTGGGTCTAAAACGAACAATTTGATTTTCATTGCAAAGGGCTTAAAAGGAATCTTAGGACAAACTTACTAGATTTCGTTTTGGGCTAAAAATTGGACAAGCAAAACTCACACTTCATTTTGGTGCTTAAAACGAACTCACAATTGCTTTGAAGGGTATAAAACGAACAAGTGCTTGATTTGTGTGATTTTTTCTTTTGAGTGCGTATCCTCTCCCCTTGCGCTTCATGCGATCTAGGGTGCAAGAGAAACACTCAAAATACATTTTATTGCTTTGAAACACTTCAATTTGGGCTTAAAAAATTGAACATCTTGTGCGAGTGTGAGTAGGGGCATTTTCGCATTCTCTTTCTTTGTGCTATCAAAGATCGATCGAGTTGGATTGTGTCTTTTTGCTCGCTTTTTGTTTATCTTAGAGGGCCTCCTTGGGGAAAAAGTACTCACCCAAGCGACGACTCAACCGGTAACACTCTAAAGCCAAGAGTATTTCAGCCGGGATATAAATGAGGGTTTTGGTTAAACACCATAATCACGCGGTTGGCTCCGACAAGATGGATCCGAAGGGGACTCTTGCCGTATGGGTCAATCTCCACGAACGGAAAGTCCTTACTAGAACCCATGTGCTAGAATTTGCCAAAATCCTTAATCTATTTGTTGGTGCAAGAACGGTCATTCTGAAGCCACCCCACACTCTTACGGTCTTCTAGTAGAGATGGAAAGCATGCCATGGGAGTTTCATGTTGATGCTTGGCTGCCCCGATTGACGTTAATGAGCCGTGGAGGGGAGCCAGTGGGGTCAAGCATCTAACCATCCGCTAGGGATAAGCGTAGCTGGACTTGTCCAAGTGGGAATCCAACAAATATAGTCTTACACATCCATAGGGCTTGTAATTATTCTTTGTTTGAAAACACAGTGTGTATTCGAAAACATTTTGCAAACAAACATTCAACATGATTTTCAAAATTTCAAACCCTCTTGAAGACAAATATCATTGACTCAATCCATATGTTACTGCTTTCCCTAGGGATTCACGTCTAGAGGTTCCTAAGCATTGGATTATACCTCAATTTGTCTTCTTGAGTAAACAATAGGAAAACCCTTGCCTTAAGTTCATTGAATTTCCACATAAAATATCTTGTGGGGTTTAAAGAAATTAAGACATTGGACATATTAGTTTGAAACTTTAATCAAAGAGAGTGTTTTTGGTAAAATAAAGCCATTAAGCAAAGATAACAAATTGGACCCCACACATGTGCTTGATATCTCTTGGTTATATTGGTCTTTTGATTGCTCTTAGAGAAAAGTGTGTTCTTCAATACCTTGGCCTAGTAAACAAAGTCTCTCTAAATCTCTTAGGATCAAAATCAAACACTTCATCCACGTCAAACATTTATCAACATCATCCCACAAACAAATTTAGAGCTTTGAAAACATCATTACCTAGACTTGGGTACATTTCTAAACCAAATCAAAATCATTTGCTTAGTTAGGTGTGTTTGGATGAATCCTTCCACGTACACTTAGTTAAATTATCACCTCTTTGAACAAGTTCATCCTAAGATAACATCCAACATCTTAGGGTTTACAAGTTCGTCATCCACATCAAACAATCAAAATCAAAATCCCTAAGTCTAGCATTGATCCAAAGTCCCTAAACATTCAACACTCATATCATTCACCTTTCATCCTTCATCTCGTCATTGATCCTAAGAACCTTAGAGATCACTTTCATAACAAAGTCAAAACACAAGAAGAACATGGAATATAAACTTGATCCATACATCTTGGGTAATCCAAATCAGTTGAATCTTCAAAGCCTTGCAATGCCTATCAATTATCAAAATCCATGCATAGGACCATTACCTTTGACAAATGTCAATAGAACAACAAGTGTGAGTATGCCCAATCTGAATTTTGGAACACATCTCCCCATGATAGATTTCAATCAAAGTCCAAACTTACAAGTCTATCCTCCAAACAATCAAAACATGAGTCTTCAAACGAGCAACGCCATTCCACCAAATCCCTACAAACCAAATGTGGATGTACCAAGTGCAAGTTTTCAAAACATGAATCCTAACTCGGAAAACTTTGGAAAAATGATTCCCAATACCAACAATGTTCATCCTATCATGCCGAATCTGAACATCATCCCAAATCATAACATTATCCAAAGTCAATTTTCCCATAATCCCATTCAAAAACCAAGCATGCATGCCAAAACTACTTCAAATCAACTATCTCAATTGAGTCAAGATCATAATCCCATTCAAAAACCGCAAATGCATGCCAAAACTACTTGAACACAAGCCAAATCAACTATCTCAATTGAGTCAAGATCAAAATCAAGAACAAATTTGGCGAGATCAAATTGCGGAACTTTCCAAAATAGTTGAGGCATTGCGCCAAGGGAAATCTCCACCACCATTACCTACATCATTCCTTGGTTTAGGGCTTCCCCCTTTACCTAACACCAATCATGCCATCCAAATCAATCCACCTAACATCAATCAAACCATCACGTCAAATCTTTCGAATATACCATCGACATCGCACCAACAGATGGTATCTAATCAAACAACAACATTGATCCCAAATCGAAATACAGTCTCCCAAGGACCTATCACCTCGTTCATTCCAACCATCACTATCCCTGCAATCATTCCAAACACCACTATCACACCCATCACATCTCAACCCCTCACTACCATGATCGCTCCGAGCGTATCTCAAACACTTGTCACTACATCCAACATGATTCTAAATCCACCACCACCCCCACCACCAACAATTTCCACCACATCAAGCAAATACGACGTGACATTACAAGCTGCTTTTCAAAAGGGATTCCAACAATATCTAGCCATGCAACAAGCAACACAAGCTCAACAAGTTCAACAATCCTCTCAAGTTTCCCAAGCCTCTCAAGCTACCCAACCAACACGAGCACAAACACAAAAGATGACAACTATTGAAAACAAGGATCAAGATCAATCTATCACTGAGCACACGTTTACTTCATCCAATGATCAAATCGACATATGTCAAGAGTCACTTTTGAATCATGATCAAAATCCACCAACAAAACTCGACAATGAGCCAATTCAAGAAATATCAACATCACTTGACTCTATGGTCGAAGACATTCACAATCCCTCCACCGCAATTGTTGAAAACAATGATCAAAACTTCTCCATCGAGGAGCACATTGAGGATGTATCTACATAATCCGATGATAAACTCACCATACATCAAGAGCCACTTTTTAGTGATCTCTTTCAAGGAGTGTTAGGGTTATTTGATCCTATTGACATAATGCATGATCCGTTGACCAATGATCATATTGAAAATGTCTCTACATCGCCTTATGAGTTAGAGGACATATCTCAAGAAGTTATTCCAAAGCATGATCAAAATCTTTCACTAAGGTCTAGCAATGGTCATTTTCAAAGTATGTTGACCCCCTTTGACCTCATGGTTACAGATACTAAAGGAATCTTGAACTCAACACTTGAGTATATTGAGCCATTCCCCATACCTAATGACGAAATCCAAGAACTCTTTGTAAGCAAGCCATCTTTTGAAACTGATCCATGTCAAGAAATTGATCCAAAGCATGTCGAAAGCAACTCCGAAATCATTCAAGATCAAGAATTTGTATCTTCAAGATACTACAATGATCTAATGAACACTCTCTTATCCATGCAAGATGATCATATTGATGTAGCACATACTCCTCCATCTACCCATGAGATGCTTTCTATGGATGGACACGTAGATGATCTTCATCTAGAACAAAATTATGTTACACACAAAGAGCATATTCTTAACTCCTACAATCAAATGGAGTTGTCAACATCAGGATCAAATATGTCCCAAACTCAGATTGAGGACATCATGAATAAAAATATTCATCATTATCCGTTTAAGGAAACAAGTCAAATAGAACATCCAGAGTTAGTAGAGCAGCAAATTGAAACGTCACCTATGACAGTCATTTATCAAAGAATGCATTATACACAAGAGCTCTTGGAGCAAGCGAAATCAAAGCATGAAGGTACTACTACCACCATATTGGGGGCAACTTCGTCTCAAGCAAACATCAACATAGGGGGCACGAAGAGTCCTTATGATGAAATTAGTGTCAATACTACAACCAGTCACGTCATGAATCGTCATCCACCCATCACCCCATCCATGAATTGGGACCAACGTCAAAAGAAAGATTTGAATCAAAGTACAAAGAATGTTATCAAATCAAGAGAAGATGAGAAGCATAATGGACAAATCAAATACATATGGATACCAAAGAATACAAAGAAATATCATCCCTATCAAACTCCATCAGTCAAAGAAACTGTGGGGAAAACTAAAAGAGGGAAATGTATCCATCAAAGATGTCCGCAAAATCAAAAGCAGGCTTTTCAAGCAACATACAAAGTGTATCAAGCAGTTGGTCCTAATTCCATGCACACTTTTGTATCCACCCATCATTGCTCATCTTCCCAAGTTTGGAGAGTCAAAGGTTCCAAACTGTAAACCAATCCATCTCTTATCCCTAAATGCACTCCATCCACACCTCCACGCATGATATCCAATTCTCATATTGACCATGTATTGGCAACGACCCTTCATCATAAGGATTCAGAAGGCACTTTATCGCGATGTACGCACAGAGACAGAGTTAACCCTGGTATCGACGAAGCAGATCAAGAATCCCAAAAGTTGCATTCAAGTGCACGTATCTTAGCAAAGCAGCTCCTTCATGAGGATATCGACATGGCACATTAGACAGGGCATCTACATCAAGAATACCTTGTGATTCAAAGATGAGCTTAAAATCTTTCAGAAAAATACAAAAAAATTAAAAAAGCAAAAAATCCAAAAAAATCAAAAAAAGGATTGAAAACAGTAAAGAGAAAAAAATCGTCCTCTAGTGAAAACCGCATGGGCAGCACTTTGGGAAAGACCATGATGAAAACCTGGCAAACAGGCGTCATGAGTAGAATTGAGCATCTACATGTGCCAGTTCAGATGAAAGCATCTCATCTCATCCCATCCATAATAAATCGAGCATTCCATCCATCTTATCCATAATAAATCCATCCATCCATGAACCATTTATCCAATCCATTCGCATATATTTGCATCCATCATCTTAGTTATCTTGATCTTGATGAAATTTTGGATCACACTTTACGCTTGCTTACGGTAAACATCTTGACATGGGCCATTTTCATCGATCCTATCCTATGCAGCATTATCTGAGCCATGAAGCATTATCCAAATGAGCTTTCGTTATCTAAACACCTTATCTTATCGTAAGATAATCCTTGGCATACTTTGCGTGCTTACCATATCCATCCATCCATACACTTATCTGAGCATCCATCCATTGCATTCCATACGTTGCTAGACATTGGGGGCAGATATGTACATCTTGCTTCAAGAATAAATCTTGATCTATATCCTCCAACTTATATGGTGATCCGAACATTGGCAAACATGAAACAAAATTGGTCAAAGCAATTGTGAGCAAAAAATCCAAATCATCATAGCCCATGGCATATTTTGACGAGAAGACACTCCTTATTAGTCTTCATCATTCATCGAACATCAATCCGAACAATCAATATCAGTTGCATCTAACGCACCCTTCGAATGTCACATCCAATCATTCAAAACATCTTTTGTTTCAAATCAAGATTCATCAATCATGATCAATCGAATCCAATCAATCCGTCATCATCTTGGGATATCTTTCTCAATCCATTGTGTTGCTTAACACTATCCTTGCATTGTTATGCATCCTTAACAATTTTATCATCATCAATCTCGATCAATCAATCCTTGCATTGTTGTGTATCCTCGACAATGTTATCATCATCAATCTTGATCAATCAAATCATTGCATTGTTGTGTATCCTCAATAATGTTATCATTATCATCAATCCATCGACCTCGATCGTTCAACCTTAGCTTGGTTTTCAACAAAATCCCAAAACAGAGCACTGATATCATCACACATCCATATCGAAATCGTCAAAATCATGCGAAAATCCAAAAACATCCAAAACATCAAAAATCCAAAAAACACTCAAAAAGTCAGAAAAACATCAAAAACATTGAAATCCGAACTACGTCATCTCTGAGCTTAAACGTAGGCAAGGCTAATCTTTGATCAGCCCCTGAGACATCAAAATCCAAAAACATTAGAAAAACATCAAAATCCAAAAACATTTGAAAAACATCAAAATCCAAAAACATTCAAAAAATCCAAAAATCAAAACATTGGTAAAATCTCAAAAACACCAAAAACAGCCTCAAAACATTTCAAAACGTCAAAAATATCCAAATATTTGAAAAATCCACCCGGAGCTTTCACTCGAAATAATCAATCATCCATAATAAACTAATCATCACCTTCATCCTTTGGCAACACAACGAAACAATCACAACAATCGGCAAAGCAAGCTTCAATTGTGAAATCAAAATCAAACAACAAACCTCAAAAACAAAATCAAACTCTTGATCAGTCGCAAACATGTCAGTCAACCTTATATCAACAGCCTATCAATCAACTTATCAACCATCATCATCCTCCACAATGCATGTCCTAGGATATATTGTTCCGACAATGGGCATCATTTTGGATATCACCTTGGATTCTTATCCTATCAAAACAAATCCCTTTGGCTAGAGGTATGAAGAACATTGGCTTGTTTGCATATTTGATCTTTTCTTTTGATTTATCTTATTGTGCTCATTCCAAGGACCTCTCGATGATATCCGAACGAGGGATTTAGAGAGATAGGAATGGGGCAACGATCATTATTCTTTTGTCTGCTGTGCTTGTTGGATATTCTTGTAAAATAACTTGGCGAATACTTGCTCTATTAGGTACACCCTAGCAAGGTTTTTGTATGTCAAGTGTGAACAAGAATACTCCTATCTATTTGTCGATTCAAAGTCCATCACACTAAGTACAACGCCATCCTGGTCCTTCATACCTTGATGCATCATACTTAGGTGTGTAATCAAACATAAAGTAAGTGACCCTTTGAAAATCCCAATCCTTGATAAGCAAATCATCATCATTTATCATCATCATCATCTATCATCATCATCATCTCTAATAAAGTCTTGACCGATCATGGACTTGTTGGATCCTATTGTCATATCTGATTTCCACGCTAACATCATGCATCCATCATGCATCCATCATGCATCTACAAACCGTCAGCATACCACATATCATTCATATCATACATCATAGGAAACATCGATCATTTCACATGCATTGCATAATCATCATCATAATATAGATCTGTTAGTCTAAGCATATCATAAATCATCCATTGCATAATCACAAAGATATCACATCATTCACATCATCAATCTCATCCATCTCACATCATATCATCATTTAAGTTGTTTAGGATAATATAGATTGTTATTCTAACATCTTGAAATCATCTCATTTGCATCATCGTCCATAACCATCCATTTGAACCTCTTTATCGCGAGATCGACCCTCAAATCGAATCTTTTCGCCGATCTCTCGAGGGGGCAATGTACCGTGTACTTTTTCCGGTATCCAAAAATAAAATTTTAAATTTTCGATCACAAGAAGTTATTCTTTGAACCAACGCAACAAGTACATTGCTTCAAAGAGGGGCAAAATGTAGACATGTCAAATTTACATCATGCATAATCATATTCCATTCATCAAATAAATCAGGACTTTATTTAAATCAAACCCAAATCATATTCCACCATTTTCTGATTTAAATAAATCAATTATTTAAGTCATAAAAGTCAAAGCATCCTAATCATCATCTTAGCTAATTAATCCTGATTAAATCTAATCTAATGCATGTCACATCCACCCCACTTGCATTCTCTAGATTTGGCCACTTGCACATGAAATTGTATTTATTTGAATTATCAAAATCTTTATTTTCAACTTGGCATAAAGGAAGAATATTCTCCAAGTTTGAATCTCCCCCCAAGTGGACATGTACACCAAACAGAGCATTTATGAGGCCTTACATGTCTCTTACATGTCCCCTTCCAAAGTCAAACTCAGCATTCATTGCACAAATTTGAATTCAAATTTTCCCTCTCATGGGCACTCTTCCCAAATCTTGCACATGCATCAACCAATCACCATTTGACAAGTGTCCTTCTTTCATTGGCTTGATCTTTGTCCCACATTGGTCCATTTTCAACACTCGTAGCATTTTGAAAATCTTTAAATCGGTGCTTCATCTTTGAGCAAATCCTCCACAATCTCTTGCAAGGTCACTCTCTTCATTTGAGATTTGATCTTGTCTACTTAGCATCTCCATATCAATAGCAATTTCATCACTAACTTATCAATCAAGGGTTGGGAAAGGGTCACTAGCACATGTGACACCAATCCAATATGAGATAGTTTGCATCATGTTTTCTTATGCTTTTGTTTTAGATCATTTGTCATTTGTTTGCATTTTGAACATGATGTATTATTTCATAAGGATGTTGAATATCTTGATTTGTTGTTGAAATACTAACGATTCTGCAGGTTTTATTGTTGGATTTCTAACCACATTTTGTAGATTTTAGCATCCACAATTTGTACCCATGCTTCCAGATTCACTGCAAACCTTATCTCTCCTTGACATCAATGACACTTTTCATTAATGCCAACATCCTCGCTTGCATGATCAACTCTATTTTATCTCTGATCCTCTTTCATCATGCCAAAAATCTCCCTTGCATGATTTCCCCTTTTGAAATCAATGACAACAATATTTCAACAGGAAGGTAAGTGAGGTTGATGGTAAATTGTTGGAGTAGGATTTCACCTTGCAAGAAATTGAAAATACCATTAGATCATTAGCTAATGGGAAATCTCTTGGGATGGATGGGCTCTCTTCTAAGTTCTATAAAAGCAACATTGATTGGATAAGGGCAGAGTTCTTAGAAGTTTACAATTATGCTTTTCAGAACAACACTTTGAGACAAAGTATCAACAAGGTGATAATCAAGCTTATTCCTAAGGGTGGGGATAAAACTCTCATTAAGAACTAGAGACCCATCACCCTTTTGAATGTTTCATACAAGATTCTTGCAAAAACCCTTGCTAGCAGATTATTTGGTAACCTTGGGAAGGTGGTTTCAATGACTCAAATTGGGTTTATTAAGGGAAGGTATATCTTGGAAAATCTCATAACAAGTTGGGAAGGGATGAACTGGGCCAAACATGACAATCAAAATTTTGCAATGATTCTCCTTGATTTTGAAAAGGCTTATGATAGAATTGAATGGCCCTTTGTGTTGGATATGCTTCAAGCCCTTGGCTTCCCACCTATCTTTTGTAAATGGGTCAAGGTACTATTCAATTATTCTTCCACTGTAATTGATGTTAATGGTGAGACCTCATATGCAATCCTTCTTCAAAGGTCTATTAGACAAGGTTGTCCTATAGCACTTGCATTGTTTATCCTTGTTGTTGATGCCTTGCATTATACCCTCCGAACTAATCTCTTGACACCCCCAATAAATGGAATAAGATTGCCTAATCAAGATCAATTATTGAATGCACAATTTGTCAACGTTGATGCCTTATACATTGAGATGTCTGAATCCAACATTGATAACACAATGAAAAGATTGGAAATTTTTGTGATGCTTTTGGGTCTCAAATTGCTCCTCACAAATCCACTGTAATTGGGTGGGCTCGTGAACCTCCCAATTGGCTTGTGAACAAGGGTTGGGGGTGGTCCAACCCTTATAAGATAGTGAGGTACTTGGGCATACCTTTTTCACTTTATCCCTCACTAAAGGACATATGGGACTGGCTCTTCTAGAAAATTGAGAGGAAACACCAAAAATGGAAAACTCAAATGCTTTCACTTGTTGGTAGACACCAAGTTCTGCAAAAGGTAATTGTTTCTCATGTTGTGTATCATTCATTAGCCTAACTATTTGCCAATATTCACTTTGCCAAGCTCCAAAAGATCCTTAAGGAATTTCTTTGGTCAAATGTAAAGGGTAGAAAAAAGAGGCATAATGTGAATTAGAAATGGTGTTGCCTTCCTAAAGAGTAGGGAGGTTTAGGCCTAAAGGATCTTTGTTACCAACGGATTGCTCTTGTTGCAAAATGGATTTTTAGGGCCTTGGAAGTTCTTGATAAGACATAATTTGACTTTGTCTAAACCAAAAAAGAACAATCATTGGCGAAATTTGCATCTTCATGATATCATCTTTAGGTAGTTTGAGGTTAAGGTTTTTGGCTCAAATGTTTTTGCCTCTCTATGGAAAGCTTGGACCCAAGTTAGACATCTTCTTGTGGGTGTTGAAGCTTTAAATTGTTCATCCTCCTAGTTTGTGCCTAATAGATCTTTATGATGGAATGCTAGCCTGAATGGAAAGCCTTTGGCCCTCTATCAAGGCTGCTCTACAAGGAATTGGTTTTCTAAGGGGATTTGTGTCCTTCAAGACCTCCTGATAGATAATTGTTTGGTTACTTGGGAGCAACTATGTGCTAAGTTTGGACTAATTCCATCTCAGAAAAAGATATATAATGATTTGCAACTACTTGGGGAATTGGTTTCCTAGGAATGCTATTAGGGACTCGGATGCTTTGGACAGAGTGGTTTGGGCAGATGGTTCTAAGCTAATGATAGTCTCTTTTAAGAATATTTACCTAATGCTTGTTGTCTCGAGAGAGGTGTTTGAGTGGCTAAACTCATCTTGGCAATTGTCCTAGCCTATTTTCTACTAAGTGGTCCAAAATCCTTGCTCACCTTTTGCACAATGATGTTGAACCAAAAAATCATGTTTTTGTTGGTTGTTGATCTCAAAAAAAACTTGTTGGTCAAGTCCTCCATAAATATGGGTTAACTACAACTTGTGAAGCTGTGCAATGCCTGAAACCTTTGAACGTTTGTTTTTTTATTGTCAGTTTGTTATTTCTACTTGGTCTCTATTGTTTGGTCTTCCTATGAGTTGGGATGTTTGCAGTGGGTTTTCTTGGCATGAGATTCTTGTTGGTTATGTTGAGAGGTTTGATGAAACTTTGAACAACTTTTGGCTTGTTTTCACTAATGAGATTTTTTGGTTTGTTTGGAAGAAGAGGAATGAAGAGGTTTTCCAAAGTCAAAGAAGGCACCTTACTGAGTTTAACAGTGAACTCACCTTCTTGAATATTATGTTGCAGGTATTAGCTACCATGGAGATCCCCAAGGATCGTTTTATGATCCTGCTAAAGGAAGGAGTATACTCACTTCTTCCCTCAAGGGAGGAACAAGTTGACCCAAGAAGAGCTAGAGTTGCTTAGCAATTATTTGCAAGAGAGGAAGCTAAAAAAAAGAGTTGAAAGACATCTAAAACGAAGATCAAGCTCATTCAATGGATATTGACACCCCTTCTGGTGCCAATGTTGATCCTAATCAGATTTTGCCTCCTTTAGGAGCTTTTGATATTGATCAGGTTGAATGTAGTAATAGTGTTATAGGTGCCTGAAATTAAGTTATAGTGATGTCACTTTTATAACTGCTAAAACTATAACTCGGTCTTTTTGTTTTGTTTTGTTTCATGATAGCATGTAACTCTCTTTAAAGCTACTTGGAGCAATAGCTCCACCCAATGTAATATCCTTTTTTAAACTATCTCTAATATAAAAATATGTTTCCAACCAAATTTTTAACCTTTACAAGTAACAACAAATAGAGAGACCTCAACACCCTTTCCCTAAAAGCTTACACATATCAAGTTACTTCTTGGTATCCTCTACCACCAATTCTCGAATGTTTTTCCAACAAATTTTACCTTTACATGTAACAACAAATAGAAAGACCTCTACACCCTTTCCCTATAAATACTATTGTCAAATTGATCAGATACGATTGTAATATTTTTTAACTTGCCAAACAAGGTTGATCGGAAAATTTAGGCCTTAATCCCACTAATCAGAGTATGAAAATAACGTATGTAGCAAGAAATCTCATTGAAATACAATATTTACATAGGAAAACCTCATTAAGATACGATATATACATAATACTACCTTATGAAAGTTACATTTATAATAATCATTGTTCCTTCCCCCGAGCAAATTCTCAAGCTAGTTTTGTTCGTTTTGTGGTTCCCCTTATCTTGTAATTGTTAATTGTGATTATTATCTTCTATATTGTTTTGAGTACCGAAGATAAGGATATGATGATAGCACGCCAACTTGGGAACTTACAAAAACGCATGCAATACCATATGGTTAACAGCTCTGCTCAGTATAGAGTTCTGTTGTAAACGTATCGTGTATGTTTCTAGACATTTAACGTTTGAACATGGTGGTACGATAAGTATCCCGAATACACAACGTAGTGTTCTCACTGTCCTTGAAATTCCCGAACAACAACAATCATTTCTCTACCACTCACAGTAATACTTCAAATGCCTTTGTAACACTCTCCCATTCACTTTTCATTGCAATTCAGCAATGGTATCACCACCATCAAGAAGGGTAATATTTGTTTCAAATTACTCCACATGTAAACACAAATTGTTACTAAATATTTCTTATCTTGAATTGAAAAAATGTTTTTTCTCTTGACAACTTACACCATATTGGCACAACCATGCCACCTTTAATGGCTAGCTGATATTGGTATTAAAACTTGTAACATTGCAATCCAACCAAATAATGGATTTGGAATCAACCACTACAATCTTAAGGGCAAACAGTTAATTTAAAATGTATACTATCTTGGAATCTAAAGAGCTATTTGCGTATTTCCAATATTTGAATGACAAGAGAAAGGTTAACACAATAGTAGCATACACTAGTCACTTCTCAAATATATCTTTCATTATGCCATTAATAGTTCTCTATGTCAGCGATCAATTCAAATAACGAGATTTCCCTATTCAAGGAAAAGAGTTCAAAATAGTCACAAAATTATAAACAATCTTAGATTTGCATACAGAAACATCCGCATACTGATTTAGATTTCTCAATTATAATAAGCAGCGTTGGTATTTGAAAAATATGTATCTTCTGGTATGTTTTGCAATGTTTCCCACAACCAAACACAATCCCATCAACTATACTTTTGTATCTTACAATCTAATATATTTTTACCTAATTATCCTGAAGTAATGTGAAATTGATTGTGGAACAAAATTTTGGCCCTGAATAATTCTTGCTTACTGTAAACTATGGAAAAAACACAAGATACAAAAATTCTATAGCTATCTTAACAATCCCAAAAATGGTTATTACATGAGCTAAGATGGAAATAAAAAATGTTCTACTGCAATAGAATGTGGAAAACAGACCTTACACATGCAAACTACAAAATTAATGCAGTGAGTGTAAGGCCTTAAAGTACACATACAATCAACAAGATGGGGCTTGATTGCGTAGCCATATAAATAAGGTCCTTAATCTTTTCAAGCTGAGACCGACCAGATAAAATACTGAAGTTACCTACATTAAGAGGAAGTATAGTATCTTTTAGATACTAATAACTGTTTGGTGCGTAACAAAAAGAATTCCTCTTTAGCCATATTATATATAATACTGAGCTTATCCACATTAATAGAACATATAGTATCATTTAGATACTAGTAGTTGTCTGATACACAAAAGAAAGAATTCCACTTTGGCAATATTAAACTCAGGCATAACAACTGCAATCAATGCAGAATCTTGGTGGAGACAATAGTTGCGACATTTACATCTTGTTTCAGAACAACTTCATAGGTCAAAAGAACCAGTGCAGAGACTTGTAGCGACCTTCGTACAAAAAAATACTCTTAACCAGCTAGCAGCAATGTCCAAAACTCTTAACCCAGCTAGCAGTAAAGTCCAAAATTCAACTCGGATGGTCGGTTCCGAGAAACAGCAAAGGATATTATACAGAGGATGCAAACGGCAACTTCGGTGCGAGAATGTTGACATTCCCACATAAAGGATTCCAAAGGTCCAACTTCAAAGAAATAAATACCAGTTGAGGTCAATAAAAAACTGTTATGTACATTTAGGCCTACATAAAATAGCTGAGTGACTTTTTCCGCCTTGAGCCTCCTTCACCATATTGCTCATTCCATTGAAGTAGTTCGGTCATATTTGATGACTCTGAAGAAACACTAGCACATACCTGCAAGATTGTAGCACATCTTCCAAAATAAGCACATGTATTTACATTTTGAAGAACATTTTCACCAGCAGCGAGATATGAAATTTTGATAAAATCACCTGTTCATGAGCACATCGTAAATCATCCATATGTAAAGAACGGACATCAGCACTACCACTTAATGATGGTGGTGACCTGCCCTCTGCTATTGCTAATGCTTTCTCCTGTGAATGATTTCAATGGTCGGTTAAAATTAGCCATGTCAATAAATTAATAAATAGTGCCCTCAACTATAACAGAATGTTAAAAGCTAAGATAGCAGCCCAATCCAACAGATCAAAAATGCAATGTCGTGTCTTGTAAACTAAATGAATATAGGCTCTTGCAGGCCCATCTGAAATATTTTGCATAATCAAGTCAAATGAGACAAAAGATCCTATGAAAAAGGGGATTGGCGTGATTCTCTTTGGTATCACAAAATTAGAGTATGTCACCCAGCCGAAATGTGACAGCAAATAAATTGAGCCAAATGCCATCACACACTATTATTCATGATAAGCCTCTGCAATATTCCGGTGCTTTTTCTGAAATTCTAGCAATTTGAGAGAAGGAAAAGGCAATACCTTCTTCTCTTTTTCCAAAAGTTCCCGGATAGGATAATGTGCAGCTGTAACGCACAAGTTCTGCACCACCAAACATAGGTGTTACAAGGCCAACCAAAAATCACCAGAATAAATTTTAAAAGCTCAAATTTAAACATAACTACCTTCAGGTCACTTCCAGAGTATCCCTCTGTCATATTTGCAATTGCATCCAAATCAACGTCTGGTGCCAATTCCTCTTTTGCAAGTATCACCTTCAAGATTTTGATCCTATTTGGCACATCTGGTAAGTTCACCATTAACCTGTAAAGCCAACAGAGCAAGAAAATTAGCCAAAGGAACCATATTTATCTTAAAATTGGATCTTGTTGCATGACCAAGACCTCAGTTCAGTCACTATCAATCAGAAGTTGTCATGTGACTCTTAGAGGATGGGCTGGACCTTGTGTGTACCCTCCTTTCATTGTTCATTTCTGGAGTTACAAGTTGTTAGAACTGAATTTTCATGTACATGTATGCATGGTGTAGGTATTGAGCTCAGTTGTTCATGCGCCACAAGCTCATTGGAGCCCAGTGACAATCTACTTGTAAAAGACTGAATGTAGTGAAACGAACAGCAGGGAGCTCACTATTGTTGGAGTTTTTTCCAATTAAGAGTTTTTCCAGGGAAAATCTTGTGTTTCAGTCCTTTCCTTTGTCTGTTTTCCTTCCGTTTCAGTCATTTCTAGAAGTTCGTGTGTTTATTGAATGATTTCTAGGAATTAGTTGTTCTAAGCTCATTTCTAATATTTTATGTAACATGGGAGATTGATTTCCAAGCCAGTCTAATTGAATACTTTTAAGTAAATTATCTATATCAGTTTACAATTCAAATTGGTATCAGATCAAGGTTTAGTTTCCTTGCATGCATGCATGATTATACGGTAGAAAAAAGTTGCTTACAGGTTATGCCCATGACAAGATCAAGCGGAAGTGGAGATTTAGTTTCGTTTTAGCCTCCGATAGGCACTTAAGATCGAAATAGATAAGCAAGAGCAATGGCAAGTGACATGGGTAGACAAATGGATGAAGATGAAGCAAGATTCCACAGGTTGAAAGATGTGACCTAAATTTCTGTCAATGGAGAAGCTACATAGGCCACAACACATAATTCTAGGCCTGTCCCAAATATTAGTAGATGCTCATGAACGTGAAAAACAAGAGAAGCCCAAAACCATTGAACAAGATTCAGAAAAACCATCTTCCAGTGGAAATAGCTCTCTTTTCAAGGCTGAAGCAAAGATAGGCATTCAATCATTTGATGGAGAGGTTAGTGCACAGAAGCTAGATATATGGATAGCTCAAATCGAGGTCTATTTCAGCTTGAACAGATTTAGTGAACACTAAAAAATCTCATTTCCAAGGCTGAAACTATCCAGTCATGCTTTTACATGGTTCTGGCCCAAGGTGCAAAGGAACGTCCTAACTAGGACTTCATAAGGAGAAAGTTTCAGCTATTATACTCAGATCAAATGGTGGCCACCCCTCCAGCAAGACCTAATGTCAAGAGATAGAAATTGCCAAAATGTAGTGGAGATTGATCCGAAGATCCTCTAAGACATCGCAAAACCCATCTTACCATATGGTTGGCAAACAAGCAAATGGACCAAGTATATTGGTTAAGGTGTTTTCCAACCACAATACATGGAACCACAATAGATTGGCATACAAACCTTCCTATATAATAAGAAAGTAATAGGGGAGAGACTACAAAAAGCATTTGATAAAGAGTTCAAATTCAGGGACGATAATGAGATCCTTGCAAAAATCTATAATAAATTAATCAACAAACTAAGCACAAGAATATTCAAACCTATACCAAGAGCGTCAAGTAGTTCCTAAGTCGATTCAAAATGGAATCAACAGATGGACTAAGAAATGATGGTTCACAACTAAGCCTTGATACCCTCACTTCCAAAGAAAATGAAAATAGTTCCTCCCTCATCATACAAGGAGACATACAATCAAGTCATGGACATAGAGAGTAAAAGTAAGACTTCCAACCATTTGAAGAAAACTAAAGAAGATTTTGATTCAAGAGACAACGAATCTAGATGACTATAAGCTCTTTGAAAAGCCAGCAAAAAATAATGAATAAATTGAACACAAAAGAAGGTAAAGAAGTTTAGTGTATTAATTGTAAACTAGGTCAAACCAAAACTAATTCTCCTACATAGTTATTTTGTGATATATGCCAAGTTGTGGGGCACTCAATTAAATATTGTCCGTATAATTTGCTAAGAGTATACAAGCACTCTTTACACAAGGAGAGCAATCTACCCCATCAAAGCCACAGAATACAAGAACACTTCTTCAGGTGGCTATCAAAATCAAAGAGGGGGAGGGTGACTTAGGTAAAATATGACTCCAAAGGTCGTCTCATTATAAAATGTCAAGAGTGCAACGAATGGTGCCACTTCGCCAAGGATTGTCCAAAAAGTCACGTCAAAATAGAACTACTTTGTAGATGGGGTACGAACCTAGAGATTGTGATGATGTTGATGTTTGAAGCAAAAGGCAAGCATCAATTTAATTGATGTAGAAAGATATAACGAAGTATTGGTCATTACTTGACTTCAAGTAAATAAGACTACGTACCTAGACCCAAATACTAAAAGAAAGACCTCACCAAGCAAGAGCCCAAGTGGAGCATTGTATAGATAACGTCACCACTCAAATGCAAATGTAAATACAATAATAAATCAATTGCATTTCAATAAAATTATTGCAAGGCAAATACTTCAAACCATCATACCAATTAAAGTAGTGGATTAATTACAAGGTATTTCCAAACTTAGAAATTCTGTAACACAAATGGCTAAGACAATGCATGCCACAACCTTTTAGAATCGAGAAATGACCGCATAATGTCCACTATTGAGAGACCAACGGATTGATCCCATGTTACTAAGAATTCACATGGAAAAGAAACCAATGATGGTGCACATAGAGAACCGTGGAAGAAGTCTCACTAGCACAATTTATGATAGCAGGTGTTTGGCATGAATATGCTTCCAAAAGACAATTGGCAAAGTTTGGGTAACCAACTCTCTAGTTGGTAAGAGTGGATCAACAACGAATCAAGTGCTTGGAAAAGAAACCAATGATGGAGCACATAGAGAACCTTGGAAGAAATCTCACTAACACAATTTATGATAGTAGGTGTTTGGCATGAATATGCTTCCAAAAGACACTTGGCAAAGTCTGGGCAACCAACTCTCTAGTTGATAGGTTTGGATGATGTAGTTAGCATAAAATGAATTTGTACTTTTTTGTTGATTTGTTTGTGTTCAACTATGTTTATTTGTTTGTTGACTTGTAGGTAGTTACTAGGAGTCAATTGTTAATAGTTGTTGACAATTGTGTTCTACATGGCAACCACCAACTACTTTGAATAAGCTTCTCCTAATCAAATAAAATAGTCTAATCCTTGGTTAATCATGCCTGGTCTGCTTCTATGTAAGAATTTAGCATGAATAGAGATACAATTTTATTATCTATCTGATACGCATAGTTATATATATTCATTTATGCATGTGCTAATTTTATCAAATAAAACAGTAAATAACAATTGCATATTCTCTCCATGCTTCCCAAGAATTAGTGCTAAGAAAAGGATATAAATCATCCACAAAGTGCAATTTGAAGGTTTGGAGGAACCCGCTTCATAGCGTAATGTGAAATTGAAGTTGGTTGTAGTGGCTGCAGAGGGATGGTCTGTGAATTAATTTAAATGGGGATTGGATGTTGAGGTTGCAATGTCCAAGGTTGGTTGTTCAAGGGCTGCTAAGCTCCCATGATAATGGTGCTGGTTGAAATCTGTGGCTTTGCTTGGTTCATCGTAGGTTTTGTTTAGTTTTCTAGCTTTTTTTACTAGCATGTTGCACCCATGCATGGGTAGTTAATGTTTTCATTAAGTAATATAGATTTGTTTCTTTTGTTTGCTTTCTAAGCTAGAGCCCCATAATAGATCCCCAAAAATTTAATCAAGAAAAATAGCTCCAAAGTGGTTGATAGGTTGTCATGTGCCACAATAACAAAAGGTGCATGTGTGGGGTGTAGAAGTGGATCTCAAGATGAAGGTGAGTTGATAGAACTTTTTCAATTTAAGATTCCAGTAATTATGCTCAATTTGATAGATTTCACAGCAATTTAGTACTTCCAACCACTGTTTGAGACATCTTTTAAGTTTCTATCATGTATTATATCATGCAACAGGGCAGTCTGTACAACCAATTGATCACAGTTTGAGACATGTTTTAATTTTCTATCATGTATTCCTTTAGATGTTGCTTTCAGACAGCCGCATAGAATGGAGCACAAGTGAACTGAAAAGTTCATAAAGTCAAGAAGTTCATTGATAAGATTAAGCAAATTCAGCCCTATGTTCAGGAGAGGTTTCAGGAGACAAAAGCTAGGTACAAGAAGTGGCATGAGCAGCATCAGCCTGTGCACAAGTTTAAGGTTGGAGACTCAAGAGGTGAGCAAAAAAACTCAAGTCCTTGAGATATGTCCCATTTTAGTTTCCAGAACAAAAGGATAAGAATGCATTTTGAGTCGGAGTCTTTGACTTTATTTGCCTCATTACACAGTCGTGAATGTGGATAATCTCCAGCTATTGTGCCTTTGATGTTTGATGAAGACAAAGACATGCTGTTGCCCCCTGTAGAAAATCTTGCTTCAAACAGTCAAGAGGAGCTGGTGGATGATTTGGAGCTTCAAGATAAGGAGAGGATACAAAGAGGAGTGCATGAAATTTGGGTGATTGGGCTGAAAGGTCGGTTGCCAAACAAGGCAAAATGGTATCCTAAGGAGGATGCGGGGAAAAGATATCCTCACTTGTTGAGTACCTAAGCTTTTGAGGAGTTATGATCAGAAAATCAAATCTTGTTGCATAACTCTAAAGGGTGAAAGCTTACTTCAGTAACAATCAATCAGAACATGTTGTATAACTCTGAAGGGTTAAAGGATTAAAGCTCGAAATTGTGGTATCATTTAGGACAAGTTGATTTTGCATGACCAAAATTTTCTAGCAGAAACACATCACCCCACCAAGGCACTGACATGTAATGGTATGTTCTGCCTAGAACCTGTGTTTCCACGGGGACGCATCCCCACCCCTAAACCATGCATCCCCGACCCCTGTGGCGTTTTGGAGACGGGGGGGACGTCAGGGGATGTCCCCTAGGCGTCCCCTCCGATTTTGGATTTCGAGGAAATGGCAGGAAATGCGTCCCCAAAAAAGGAAACGGCTGCAAAAGTCAAGGGGACGCCTAGACGTCCCCTGACTGTACCGGAAACGTCCAGGCATCTCCTACGGCATCACATAAAAATCAGGCTTTAAAAATTAAAAAACTTTGTTTGGTCTTAAATTTAATTGGCTGGGAATGGGTGCGGGGGTCCCACAAACCCTCCACGTCCCTCATAAACCTAAAACAAGTAAAATTTAAAACATTAAAATCAAAACATAAAAAGTCTAAGGTGAAGTTCGACACAGGGAGTAGTAGAAGGAGCCGACAAAGTGAGAAAGGAGCCGACAGAGTTGAGAAAGCAGCGTGGATTAAAAAATGCCAAATATATGATTATAAATTTATATATGCATTTAGCTTGCTGGGCGTGAGGATTTGTTTACTTAAAACTACTTCTTGCCCAAAAGTAATCTTAAACAAGGTTACTTCATATTTATGTAGCGAAGCACTTCTAAGATTTGTGTGTTCAAGTTAGAAGTCCCCAACATTTTAACTCTTTTTTGGACCCATCTTCAAGGGAGAATTACTTTGGGAAATTAGTCTTTATTCTTAAGTCTGTGTCACATTTATGATGTATTTTGAAGCCACCAAAAAAATACAATAGTAGTCATAGATTTGCCCATTTTGGACCTCTAGAAGTTTTCCAAAGATAGCTTAACATTATAACATGTAGGCAGTTTTGTTAGCTTTTGATATGAAGTGCATTGTTCACTTATATTTTTCACAATTATTCTCAGCTTGAGACTTTGGTCTTTGAGTTATTTAACTTTGGTTTTAAAACTTGAACAGAATGCTTTTATATTTAATAGTTAATACTGTTGACTTGTAATGAATCTCATCGTCGTGATTAAAGTTCAAGTTTTGAACTTATTGCTGCTAGTGTTTAACTTTATAGTTTATAGTTTATAGACTTATAGTTTAAACTTTATACTGCTGTTAATACTCTTTATCTATGCACATATTGTCATGTTGATATTGTTGCACATATTTGATATTTCAGATTGTTCTCTTTCCCTCTATATATAATATATTTTTAAAAAATTCATACATATACATACATATATATACATACATATATATATATATATATATATATATATATATATATTGCTGTCCCCAAAAATCAGCCCTCGGACTGCCGTCCCCGAAACACGTCCCCTACCGTCTCGCCATCCCCATCCCCGAAATGTCATGGAACATAGCCTAGAACCATTTCAAACAAAACTGTTTTGCTTTATCATGCAAACCAACTCATCATAAACTGTGACATAGCTTCGTGCTTTCACAATGTTTCTGCCGGAACTGCCCTTGGGTTGGCACCAATTTTCTTAATTTTTTTTATATTCTAAGATATGATAATAATGCCAATAAAATGCATAGAAAATTCTAAATCTTCAAAAACACCCTTTTGTATATCTTAAATCGCAATATAAAATATATTTTTTATTATATTCTAATTATTATTATTGTTCTTTCAACTTTCCTATAAGCAGGTCATTAGCAAACAAACATAAGGTTTGTTGCTCTCTCAAATTAAATAATAAAATGTATTAAAAGAATTAGAAAAAAATATGGTGCACTGGAGTCAATTACTGAAGTAAGCTTTCAGCCTATCCAAACCCACAGGGGGCTGGACCCGAACAACAAACTTGGGTTGGACCGAACCAAGACCTGCAGGCCCCCAAGGGCAAACCGGTAACTTATATATATTATATATATGGATTTTATATTTATATATATATATATATAGAGAGAGAGAGAGATACTCAAATTTCTACAAATTAAAGCACAACGGTATAACAGCAGCAATATAACATGACACTGTTAAAATGATACTGGATGATGTCTGCAAAAGCCTGCCTGCATGCCAACGACTTTCAAAAAGGAAATTGTTTATGTCTACACTTCTCACACAATACCACACTTTACCAAACTATGGCCAATGCACCTGAAATATCTGTTGCAAATGACAATAATAACCGACTCTAATACCATATTGAAAATTTTGAAATTTTAGACTGTTTTGAACAATGAAATCAGAAATCCAAATTATTGCTGTTAATTTTAACTGTTATATATCTTTTATCATTAGCTTTGAATCTGAATCATGATATATTTGTTGCTGTTATACTACTGTTGCTGCTGTCACTGCTGTCATGATTAATTTTATTCATGTTATGCTGCTATCATGATATATTATTGCTGCTGTTATAATGCTGTCATGATAGATATTTAAGAGTCTTTTTCTTACTGTTATGAATGATTTTATTTTTTAAACATTATAAAAAGTTGCCTTGCTGTCGAGGAAGGCCAAACATCCCCACAGTGTTTCCTATTTCTGCAACACATTTTGAAAATGTTTCATGGATATTAAGACTTTCCCTGCTGTCCCCCCGTACCCCAAACACGATTACGGACAGGGACGGGGGTTTGAGGGCTGGGGACATGTCCCCATGGAACACAGATATCTTTAATTTTTTATAAAAATACACACATATACTACATAAAGATGCAATATTTCACTAGCAATATTTCACTAGTTTACATCATTTCAAAATTCAATATATATAAATTTTAGGCACTTCAAGCTAAAGAGATGGAGCAATGTCGTCCATTTCCCTTATAATATGACATATTACTGAACTTCCATCCTAAAGCCTCAGAAAAGAATGAGGAAAAAGATGATTTCGTAACAACTGGACTTTCCTCAATGATGCAGATGCCCTTGGGTTGATCCAAAGTTTCTCAGGGAAATCAAAAATTGCAAGGAATGTTGCTGAAACAGAGTATTTTTTGTGTTGCAGACGAAACTGATGGTTTGTGTGCAGTGGTTACATTTTCGCCACCAACAATTCCATTTCTACAGTGGCAGTTACATTCCCGCAAGGTTGGATTCAAAACCACTGGCTTGCATGAAGTGGCAGTTTTGCCCATTTTGTCTGTACAGGCAGAGTAACTGTCTTGGACAGTCGCTCTTCCCATTCCAGCCATTTAGTCAAATTACTCTTCAAGGTTAAATGCAAGGGGGGAAAGGATAAAAATGAATGTAATTCAGTGCATAAGGACTGCCTCTTGTGTGTACCATTATTGTTCGTTTATGGAGATGCAGGTTGTTATAATTGAGTTTTAATGGAGTTGCAGGTAGGGTTTAGCTTCTGAGCTTGGTTGATCATGTGCTTGCCATGAGTTCATTGTAATCCCAGTGGCATTCATCTACTTGTAAAAGACTGAATATAGAGAAATGAGGACCTGGAAGCTCGCTCCTACTGGATATTTTTCCCATTAAAGGTTTCTCCACGGTAAATGTTGTGAATCAGTGCTCTTCCTTCTGTTTTACTCATCCAGAAGTTCAGATGTTCATTGAATGATTTCTGGGAACAACTTCTATGCTCATTTCTAGTGTTTTTCTAACATGGGTGATTAATTTTAGAGCTAGTGTACTTGTATGTGTTGAAGAACTATCAGTAGACTATTCATATTACAGATCAATGTGCATCATGGTTGATCAAGAGCGCTCAAAAACATGCTATAAGTATTATGCCTACCTTCGAGGCAGTCTTCGAATGACAGCTTCATCAAGATCAAATGGTCTGTTAGTGGCGGCAAGAACTAAGACTCTCTCTTTATCTTTAGTGCGCAATCCATCCCAGTTTACCATAAACTCATTCTTCATCTTGCGCATGGCCTCATGTTCTCCAGGATTCTCCCTTCGGCCTAGCATACTATCAACCTGCAAAGGGGTGACCAATAATGAGCACTCTTACTACATGCTAAACAATGTGAACAAATAGCAGATATATGGCTACTATGCATATTCAGAGCTTACCTCATCAACAAATATGACACTAGGAGAAATTTTGCTTGCTAGTGAAAATACAGCTTTGACATACTTTTCACCTTCACCAAACCACTGCAACCACAGAACAAAAAATATGTACATAAGTAATAATTCAAAATCACTAAAGCTAATCATTAATCACAATACTAACACTATACCTTTGATGTAATGCTTGACATTGAAATGTTTATGAAATTTGCACCAGCTTCTGTTGCAACAGCTTTCGCAAGCATTGTTTTCCCGGTTCCAGGAGGGCCAAAGAGAAGAATACCTTTGCAGGGCTGCAGTGAACAATCCATTATATGCATTAACAATAAAACAAGAAAGCATTAGTTGAGAAAATACTACAATCAAAACTTCTGGATGAATTTGGCTAATGTTGTTCACTGGGTTTTAAAGACAAAAGCCAAGATTAAATTAGATAAACAAGATCACTTCTACGTCACACTTTCATTCTAAAAATCATGAAAAATTAGTAACTTTCTAAAAACTTAGGTCATTTTATTGGCAAAGTTGAAGAAACAAATCTCAAAAGTCGTGCATAGTTATATTGATACAGGGGTTGGGGAAAAATGTTTCAGAATCGGCAATATTGTTTTGCTCCTGGCAACAGTAGGTTAGAATGCAAAGACTCAAGCAATTTTGCCATTTTCAGCTGGCAAACTGATACATATTTTTGTAAATCTTTTTTATAATCTAATATATATGTATAGTCATCAATTGCCTTATACCAAAAAAAAAAAAAAAAAAAAAATCTCAGAAGTTATACTCCTGATGGCCAGTTCTTGTTCACGTTTTTAATATAATTCAATGCGGATTGAAACGGACCTTTGTCAGCTGTCCTTTACAAAATAGCTCAGGTCTTTGTAAGGGAAGCATCACCAGCTCTTTAAGCGTATCTTTCACATTTTCCAAAGCTCCAATGTCCTCAAAGGTAACTCCAATATCACTAGGTGGAATCACATCTCCCAGGAGCCTCTTTTCAAACTCATTCTCGGTGACAATATCCTGCCAAGATAGATTGTATTCAACACAAAATATACTACAGATTTACTGAAGCACAGCAAGTTTGTAAAATTTTAGATTTTACCTTAAGAGACTTCTTAGAACTCCGTGACTCATTTTGGATTCCCTGTAATATGCTAAGCCCATAATGGATACTGGCATAAGAAGTCTCATGTCAGAATCCTTTTAAACATGGAATTCTTAAAGCACTGTTAAGATCCACAAATAAATATCTTCCTGCAGCTTAAACTCCATTTAAGAAAACTACTCAAAAAGACACTATAATTTACCTTTCATTCGAGATAACAAGTTTTCCATCTCTAGCACAAGGTTCTAAATTATTCATTAGATGATGGCTTAAAGCCCATCCAACAATTTTCTCTGCACCTGAAACACAGGCAACATAAATCTTAACAAACACATCAACCATGATTTGAAATATTCATTTCAGAATCAAGCAAAACAATCACATGTATATCTCATTGGGGCAAGAACCTGTGACAAAGTATCAACCATCTAACATAATAGACACCATACTCTCAAACACATAATAAGCCTAATAACTTAAGAAATAAAATCCAATAGAAAAATATCTCAAATGAAAAAACCTCATTCCCTAAACTTGCAAAGAAATTTCATAAACAAAATAAATAACTCACTTTCATTTGAAAGAGCTAAATCTTTAATACAAATAGTATCAATCCCTTCACACTCCAGATTGTTCCGAGAAAGAACCTACAGATGTAAATGAAAAAATGTCAAATGTAATTAAATGCATGGATCCCGAATACAACATGTGTTAACAAACAACATAATAAAGAGCAATTTATCTCTTTATAATGCATGGAAAACTCATCAAAACTCTCTTGTCGTCTCATAAACAACACTTAATCTTGTAAACTTTTAAACACTTGCAAAGAGAACATGCAAGGACATGTGGAGCATATGTATAATAATGTAAATTAAATTCTCCATAGCCAACAACTATGTTAAGCATGTAAAAAGAGATTTCCAAAACATAGATGACAAAAGAGTGGAGAAGCCACTGTCCAAAAAAGAAACTCACAGTTCGAATGTATAGCAGATTTGCCTTTGCTTTAAGTGTTTCAACATCCCTCTCTAACTGTTGCTTCCAGTCAACAAGAAGGACTTCATCCTGAATTTATTTGTGAATGTCAATAGTGCAATTATAAGAAACAGAGAGCAATATGTGATATACATTCAAATGCCTCATGAAGTACCTGAGGCATCTGCACAGTCACTTTGTTTGGAAGGAGCCTGGAAAGTAATTTCATTGCTTTTGGGGCCTCTTTGTTTCGTTCATGTAGCCTCAAGTTATCCTGGAATATTATGTAAGAGAAAGCAACTGGCATCAATTTAATCAAAGAACTTGCACTTAATCATAATCAGGCACTGAAGAAACATAGATCACATAAATGATAAATCTCTGTAGCTGTGTCTGCAAAGAGAAACAATCTTAGCCACATAGGTGATCATTACTGGAAGCAAAGCAAATATTAAAGGATAAAGGATGTCCTGTACTCCCAGCTGAACGAACTAAAAAGCCAGATCTTATACAGCTGGTTTTTGTTCTTCACCTCTGGAAAGACATCTTAAGAGGATATTCTGAAAAAAGCCTGATTTATACAGCTGATTTCTGTTTTTACCTCTGAACTCAAAAGACATATCAAGAGGAGAATAAGCCAAAATCAATATTAAGCCTTTAATTGTCCTAGATCTTAAAAGAAATGTTCAAAGGAGTGTATCATTCTTGTGATGTTAGCACAATGCATGTAAGAACTCATAAAACAATGACACCTAACCGGTCAAAATAATCGTAAAATAGTAGTATAGAGTAGACTTAAATATAGATGAGTTATGACTCAGATATATCATATTACTGATGCAGAAAGATGTTACAATGGTACCAACTTAGCCCTCCAGGTTAGATCAAATGGTCGACTGTTGGAAAACGTCAATGATGGACACTGGTTTGATTCCCCTGGATCTTCCCCCCCCCCCCGGCGCATGGGTTGGGGACAGCTAATGCAAACAGAGGTTATAGTGTTGCGTGTTAGGACTTCACTTTGTGAGTTCCACCAGGCATTGATTTCTCCCTTCTTTTTTTTATATTGTTAATCATTTACAAATATCCTGATCATATGAGCATCAACATGAGACCAATACAAGCTCTTGCAAGCACAATCATGAAACTAATTCTAGCCAATGAAGGGGTATATAGCCACACATTTGAAGCTTGGAATAATCTAAAAGAGATTCTAAATTATAAACCTCCCTAAAGTTTATATGGCATAGATAGAAACAGTGGAGGTAACTCTTCCACACAATGTCAACATCATGAAGTTGAAGGAGGTTGGACACAATGCAATCAAGGCCATGAGAGCATAGCATGGCATTGTACAATTCATTTGGAGATTTGATTGGGTTTTGCATGGTGCCTTCATGTTTTGTGTGTGGCACCAATTAAGTTGTATGGTGTTTTAAAGGTTAAAGAGGGTAGTTTTTTTGTTGCATTGCAAAGGTGGCGGTTGCAATGCACTAGACTAGAAATCTCGTTCATGGTCTTGGTGTTGGTTTCTTAAGTTGATATGAAGACCCAACTGCTGGTGCCTTGCGATGAGGTGCAATTGTCTCAAGGCAGCATTCTGGTTCGCCAATTACAATACAATATAGCCTATCATGACCTGGCCTCATTATGATTTGTGAAATCTTTATTGAGGGGGCAATTGTTGATGGATGGAAGATGACAATTTGCAAAGCTTTCATCTTCAATTTCGCTCACAATCTTCCAAATGCAAAAGTATGCTTAGGGCTGCATCTAATGTCCCTTTGAAATCAATTCTCTGAAATGTTGATGCAAAATCTTAATATGGAAGCAAGACAAGAAGTGCAAGCTATTGTGGTTGACAGTGTTAACTCGACATCTTCCCCTTGTCAGAGGTCCAACTCTACCAATATTATAGATGAACTGCAATCTGAGTTAAGGATCATGCATACATATTGTGGTGATGATGGTTGTGTTCTATCAAGTTCACCATTGTAAGAGATGTATGGAAATAGGCTGTGATTAATGATTCCATTCTTTTGTGGCTCATCTATCTATTGTTCCAGTGATGAGAAGAGATATGCTATGGAATTTGATTTCTTTCTCTGATTGGTCATCTCAAAGAGCCATCCGAGAATGTTAATATGCCCTGGGTTGAAGAGGTGGTTGACATTGGGCATCTCTCACCTGGTGGCAGGGAGTGATATGGAGTGATGTAGTGAGCTTGTCCTGGAGTAGTCTACTGTTACGGTCTCTTTTTGTAGTAGTTTGTTTTGGGTAGATTTTGTGTATCTGCAGGCTTAGACTGGATATCTAGGGCTTCTGGTAATCTACGGAAGCAGTTTTTGACCCTATATGTTTTGTTTGTGGTCTGCTGCTCTCAGGGTTTTTGTTGTGTTAAAGCAGCCTCGATGTAATCCAATATATTCCATATTATCTTTATTTCATGGGTTGGGACCCTATAGAACCCCCACTCTTAAATCTAAAGTATATATATATATATATGAACAATGAATATCTATAATGGCATTCAAGTTTGACAAATTGATATTGAATTAGTATAATTATATTTCAAATTTATAATATTTATGGTAGTTTTGTTTAGCATATGCATGATATGTAGTTATTTTGAATTTAATTCATTTTTTAGGATTGATATAATGTATATATTTATGAAAAAAAATTATATGGATGTAGTCCCAAACAAAAGAAGTTGTACCAGCATACCATAGCCACATGCCTGTACCCATACCCTATTTTGATTGGGCAACTTAGCTATAAATATCAAAAGAAATTCATTTACTAATAATTTGTAAAACTTTAAGCATCATCTTTATCAACATCCTACAATAATTATATATGTTAAATAATGAAAAGAACTTACTGGAAATGCAAAATCAAGAAGGGCAGTTTGATTCCCTCCAAACTTAGTGAATAGAAGACCCCCAGGATGTGACTGTCAAACAAAAACATACCAGAACTCAAAACATTGCAGTAAATGCCAGCAAATAGTAAAATACAAGTAGACATCATAATCTGCAAAATTAAAAACAAGTTACCAGCTCATACTTGTAGTACCAGAAGTAAATCACATAAATTCTGACGGTTGTATTACCTTTTCCTTCCGACTGTCAGCTTGTGTGTGAGAGCCAACAACAACAACACTATCAGACAACGTCTCAAGCTTGCTCTTGAATGCAGCGTGATATTCTAAATTTCCAATTATTGACTTTTCAACATCCTTAATAAAAAGTATCAAAGGACCATTTTTACTTTCACTTGTCACAACCTGGAAAAAACACATACATCACATTTTAAAACATAATAATAAAGCATACTTGATCAGTAGTATAGCACAAGACCATTTTCATTTTCACTTGTTATGACATGGAAAAACAGATACAACACATTTAAAGATATAATAACAAGCATCATGGAATTGAGTTCTATTGAAAAATTTGGAAAACATGGAACTACCTCAAAAAGAGCATTAATAACTAGCTTGTCCATGTCCTCCCCAGCAGAACTTTCCAACCGAAGGTCACTTGCTGTAATGCACAAACTACAATTTAGACTCCTTGCTCACAAAAAAGTACAATACATCATCTCTTACAGAAAATTTTGGTGCCAGAGAGTTACCATTGCAGAAAAAACCATGATCATCTTCACATAGCCCTCCAAGGTCAATACCCTCTGGAATTGGCTTATCAAATCGAACACCAAGTTTAGATGATCCATTATCCTCAAAAGCTAAAAGTACTTTCCCTCGGTTACCAAAACTTGGACCCCTGCAAAACATTAAAATAGACAACTAAGATAAGCTGAGGACACACATTGCTACCAACAGTGCTGCCCCTATAGTAATGTGAAAGAATGTAATGAGCTTAAAAAGAAAATAGACAGTCACACAAGTACAGGCCTAATCCACATCAAAAATTACTGATCAGCAACATCTTACACCTCGATCAGAGTAACTCTACTCACGAAAACCAAACCAAATTGTCAGATTTTACTCAGGGCAGCAATATGGCATTAAATTACCAAGACCCAAAACAATGTATGAAGATTCTATCTAGTTTTCCACATCAACATAAAAATACTTTTCGTAGTCATAAATAATCAAAGATTGTGTTCGACTAAATGAGAATTGATAATAAGATGATGCACCAAATGGCCTTTTTGAAGAAAAAAAGCATATGACCTGATAACCTCATCTTTATTCTATATAAGCTATGTTATCGGGTTCTCCGCCCTGTGGCCGCAGTCCCATACCCAAACAGTCCAAGTACCAATCCCAAGACCAGAGCAGCCCAAAAACATCTAGGGTGCAGGTGTACCCATATGGTACCTGACGCGACAAGGCTGCACCCTAGCCACTACCAAATGCTCCCATCACACACAATCACAAATATTTTATTTTTTAAGTCAAAAACAAAAATCTTATGTTATTTTTAAACATTAAAACATTAAAAAGGAAAAAACCCTAAAATGTGCCCATACTGTGAATTGTTCGACAAAAACAAACCTATTTCACAAAAACTCATTCTTGTTTTGCCATTTTTGCATTTTGAAATATTGCTGGTATTTTTAAAAGGAGAACAATTGCAAAGTGCCAAAGGGAGGAATCATTTTTTTAAACATTTTTATAAACAAAAAAGTGCCAAGTACCTAATTTCGCCCCTTAAGTGATAAACTTGTGAAAATGGTGTCAATTATGAAGTTTGTGTGGTTTCAAATACCTTAATTTGGGCTTGGGGGCAAGGGGGCTTTGACCTCTACCCCACCTTGTATTGTGATAGGCACTGCACAAGAGCACTACCCCTGAAACCTGCTAGGAGCATGTCTCCAAGACCCCAACAAGGGGTGCTGCCCCTCCAACCCATTACAGTCTCCACTACCAAACCCCCACTAGTTATTAGGATCTAATCGCATAAGAAACTTGATTACAATGAGGAGATGACAAGGTATTGGTATCTAACTCTAGCATGTTCTGACTTAGATGTTATTGTCGCACAGCTTGCCAAAAATCTCTCTAGATGAGGGGGTGACAAGGATTTGGGATCTACTTTTCATTGTGTAATAAAATTTGACAAGTCACTGAATTATGAATTTATAAGCTTTTTCTTTTTTGCAAATTATGAGGTATTTAAATATTCTGTTCATTATCTTTGTTTTTAAATTTTATTATTTTAAAATATATATGAACAGCCATACCAAAGGGCACAAAAATTGCCATACCAACATACTCAAACCCTATATCCATACCCGTAGAACAGGCAATATAAATTAATGATCCTTCTAGAGATACAAAATTCAGACATCATATGTCATGTCCCCATTTTTGGCGAGCATCAGAGATCGTGAGATTGGCCTATCATGAGACCCTCGTAGGCTGACAGAGTGGTTAGAGGGTCGTTTCGGAGCTTGGCTCGGCGTCAGATTGGCAGTTTTGATCAATTGGCTTTCGTTTGGGCTCGATCGGAGACTTTTTGCGGAGTTGCTATTTTTAGCAGTTCCTAGCAGGCAGTGTGGGACTACTGCTATTTTTAGCAGTATGGCTTCGGCAGCATCCGGAATCACTTCAGAGTTCGTCAGCATCAGACGGAACAGGAAACGGATAAGTAACGGGAGAACTATTAATATTTAATTACATTGATTAAATATTAATTAATTAATGATTATATTATAAAGTTATAATTTTTAATTATAACTTAAGTGATTGCCTTGAGGGGTGCGCCAACATTAAAAGGGGGCCAGTTGACGATTAATTTAATATTAAAATATTTGACGGAGACTATTGAAAAATTAAAAGAATTAAAATGTTAAATATTTAATATTTCCCTATCTTTAAGGAAATCGCACTTTTGTGCAATAAAGAGGATTTGCCTTGGTTTCTGAGCCATTATGACATTTGAGAATCAAAAAATTTGCCAGTCTTTGCCAGAGGACGAAGACCTTAAGGTTTGAGTTCGAAATTCGTCGGAGAACGAGCCATCTCCATCGAAGCAGTTCAGAGGATGTGAAATAACATCTGATTTATTGCCAGTTGAGAAATTTCTTCATACAGGAGGAATTACAGAGCATCACAGTTGATACAAACATCAGAGATTATTGTTTTTGCAGAGCTTCAGCATAATCAATCATTCAGAATACCTTCTGTTCATAAAGGCGCATATCCTTATTGGATCTGGAGAGCTTCTGAGAAAGGGCGTACAAAGTTATTTATTGCTGATTCCTGTAGGCCGTACTTCTGTACCAGGGCCGTACTATCCATCTTGAGGCGTAGTTTTCAAAAGAGTTTTGCCAGAGGTTTGATCAGGAGATATATCTTAATGATGGCGCACCTTTCTCCAGAGTTTAGATACTGATTACAAGTGAGACATACAACCTTTATTTAGTGCAGCAGCAGGCCGTACCACACTGTACCTGGGCCGTACTTTTCATTTAAGGCGTGTTATTTCCTTGAAGAAAACGCCTAGCACTCTGGTTACCAGTCTTCACCTGTGTGGGCGCTTGGATGCTGGGAGACACTCGAGACTGTTGCAGAGCGGAGGGAGCATTGTTTTGCATCAGCCGTACCTTCTCAATCAGATTACCAGCAAGCTGTTATAACCAGGTTTTTACATATAAAAATCACTCTTTCTCTTGTTGCATGCTAGCAGATCATTATTGTATTGAGGTCATTTGAATAATAAAGGAGACGCCTTCACTCTACATTGTATTTCCTATACATATTGATGATCTAGCAATTTTATTGAATTTAATATTAATTTCTACAAATGCCGTACTGTTCATTTATTACATGCAAAAACGTCAAAAACAAGTAAAAACCAAAAATCCTTCAGAAAGTCAAACAAGAACAGTCAGATCGGAGAATAGGGGGAAACTAGGGTTTCTACATCATATAAAATAAATAAACAGAAATTCCCTTATAAGCATACACCAGGGAGTTCTTATATGACAAATTGACATCTGGCTTGGCAGTGATTTAATAGGGTACCTTTACAAATACACTACTTCTGCATGCACACTGCATCAATGTTAACAAACACAAGAAATAAATTGATAAAACTCGGTCTTGTTACTTTATTTAAATAATTAGTGCCCTTCTTATTTTAAGGAAATAATCATTTACATAATTCAAAGATTCTATCCACAGTGATATCAGCCACAACTGTATACTTGCCACTTCATCCAAAACAGCAAGATCAGCATGGGGGCACCCAACAACATCAAAGGAGTAAGACTATAAATACATACAATGAGATGATTCTGCACCAATAATATAGTCTAAATTATTTAGGTTGCAAATGACAGCTGAATATGAGGGCACTGTCTGAACAAACTTTCTATTAACAAAAGGAAAAGCAGTTAAGGTATTTTGGGCATAGCTTAGAAGGCTGATTCCAAGAAGCACTTTACAGGGAAAGCAGAGCATGCAACAATATGGAACAACTGCTAAATTTTATTTTGCCAATGCCAATCCTATTCCATGTTACCTGTTCTCTTTATTATAAGGCAATCAAAAATTGCAATTGTCATAGCTTTTGCATATCATCCCAACTGGAACTCATACAAGGATAACCTTGCTAGAAAATAAAGTACCAAGGCAAATATACAATGGAGAAAATGAAGCAGGTATAGAGGGTAGGGTGCTCTGGTGCCAGTTGCCACTCAAGATAATTTGTACATCTTCAAAAGGCCATTTCTTCCTCAAAGACTAAACAAGTTAATTGTTCTGAATAAACATTAAAATGGTACTTTCCAATATGAGCTGCTTTGCAATGGTCTTTCCAATATGAACTTATTTGCAATGGTACTTTCCAATATGAGCTTCTTTGGAATAGGAATCTGGATCTCTGATGTAGGCAAGAGTGACAGATTGCACACAAGTTTGCAAATGAGAAGGGTGAATGGCTCAGGACAGATATAACTACATATATTTGGATTCCATACTGTGCATATGAGCTAATCAATGCATTAGAGAGTATCGAAAAGATTGATTTTGTATAAGAGTTAATAAAAGCAGGTAGAGACAACCAATTGTCAATCTCTAATCAACATTTCTTGGCTATTTAAAATTCATTCTTAGAGAGGATGCCTGAGGTGCAGAAGACATTGCATGCTATGATTACACACAATGAGTGTTCTAGGTGTTGAGAATGGAAAGAAAGTGAATCTTTAAAAGTTCAATTGGAACAAAGATTGCAGTTACTTTGGATTTTTATGTTTTTTATAATTTTATTTATAAATATTTGGCTGTTAACTGCTCATGAAACTTTTTTGTGTCAATTGTGGGTCATAAAATAAAGTAAATCAAATACATATATGCAATATCCTCTCTTGGAGATATCTATGAGCATTGAGAACCATGCAAGCACATTGGACCACAACAGCTACAGTCTGTAACAGGAAGCTCATATTAGCGCTCTATCCCCAAAAGATTCATTGCATCTTTTAATGTAGATGGAACTGTATAACTCAACATTGTGCATAGCTGCTTTTGCAGTTAATCAGTTACTCATTTTAATGCTAAGCAGGCAAAGGAAGGGTCTGAACAAACATGTTCTTCATGTACAATTTTTTTCAACTGGCCATTTTTTCACAAAATTTTCAATTAAGAATTTGTCAATGAGCAAACTTTTGTCAGAATATTTACTAAGTTTTGATATTAAATTTACATAGATTTATTAGGATTTGAATTTTTGAGGAAATTTCAATTATTATTTTTATTTAGCCAAAACTTTCATGTTCTTATAGTATCTTCGATTTTTCCTCTAAATATTCTTCTTAATTTCTGCATAGGGAAGATTTGCATAATTGATGATTCTAAACTTCTAAAACATGTGCATCCCTTCAGATTTTCCCTGGTTTAAAGCAGATGTTGGAAAAATGTTCAGACTGCATTTGGCATGATAATTTAACGGCAATCCAATTTACACAACTTAGTGGCCCCTTCAAGGCAGTGTAAGCCAAAGTAGGTCATACTAAGGCCAGAAGAACCTAATTGGATGGAAGATGCATGGATTTAAGGCCTCGTCAATCTGCCAATTAGCTATTCCACCTGCTATGCCAAAACCACTTAAACATGAAGACTAAATGATTAGATCAAAGATAACCTATCATTCTCCAAGTTCTATGATGACGATGAGGTGATGCTGAAAAAGATCCCATATTTTGTGGATGGCAAAAAAAATCCCATATTTTGTAGATGGCATGTATGTATAGTATATGCACACACTCACACACATATATATTTATATTAAAAAAATGTTATTGCGGGATCAAAATCAATGATGACAATCAATAACAAACAAAGGCATAAGAAATAGAGTCCAAGTCCACTGAAGATTTGTAGAAGTACTATGGTTGATAATCTTGGATGCTAAGACTTGTTCAATTTGTTTCAAGACTGGGTACTCTATAGATCTTAGCATCCAAGATTGTTAACCATAGTACTAGTGCTAATCATCAGCAGACTTGGACTCCATTTCTTGTGCCTTTGTTTGTTATATATATATATAGTTGAATATACTTGAGGCAATCTCTCCTGATTAAATCTTAGAAAGAATACCTAATCTTGGAACAAATTGAATAAGTCTTAGCATCCAAGATTGTAAACCATAGTACTAGTACAAATCATCAGCAGATTTGGACTGTATTTGTCATGCCTTTGTTTGATATGGATTGTCATTGCCAATTTTGAACCCACAGTTTAATTTTTTTCCATTTGCCACTGGCAACTCGTATATTTATGTATTATTACATGCATAATTCATGAGGAATATGCTCGAGGAGGTCCAATCATACTGTGTATGTAGCAATCAGATCAGCAATCCTTATCTATAGTCCATTCACAACAGCAATCAGGCAGATCATCATCATCCCAAGCTATGGTATGGGAGTCACTAACTAGAGGAGCATCACCACCATTGTTATTTCCAGAGCAACCAGCTAAAGTCTTTTGTTCCTTCTCTTTCCACGTATCAGCAATATTTTTGTCAGTCATAATCAAATTTGATCTCTGCAATCGTCTTATTCCTCTCAACTTACATGAATGATTTTGATGTTCATATCCAGCTGGAGTTGAGACTCGATGGCTATTCACTCATGTGAGCAATACTAATGGTTGATTATTCGTGCAACTGGCGCCACTTTATTTTTCAATCACTGCCTGAAAATGGTCAAAGGAACATGATCAATGTTAACACCCTCAAGGTTCTTGATCTTCAAGATTTGACCAGAGATTAACTAGAGATGGTTGCCTGCTGAAGGGGGAGGAGATGAGATGGGCTAGAGATAGCATAATTGGGAGGAGAACAAACACTGAGTTCAGACACAATGTCAATGCCACTCCATAAATACCATAAATATCTGACTCCTATTAGATTACATTCCTTACTTCCATGAAATACCTTCATTCGAGGTTCATCTCAAAAGCTTGCTATGGAAATAAGCATTATAACTGTCATGGGTTCAAAATACTATGGAATGAGTTCCCCAACTAGCTATCGAACAAATGCTTTTATTGGTTGGAACAAGAGAAGCCTTCTTTTAAGTTGGCGTGCTTCTTCATCATAACAATACATTTGTCTATATCACAAGGAACACAATGGGTAAATCCCCTACCCTATAGTTAGAAAGGAGTATATGAGTATATGAGCCAAACATATGGATGAGATTAGGCTAAGTTACCGATTCGCCACTCCTATCCCCTAGATACAATACGATTCGTACTGGATTGGAAATTTGGATTCGGTACGATTCAGATTTGGACAGGGTACGAAAATATGACTGTGGATTCGCCTTGGATTCGAAAGGCCACTATGGATTCGTCCAAGATATGCCCAACCGAATCCGCAACGAATCCAACTCCAATCCAGATGTCAAAACACCCAAGCCGCGGTAAAAGTGCCTTTTTTTGCATTTTTTAATTTTTTTTTGACTATAAGTTTTGTCAAGATCCTGTTTTTAAAAATATCTACTTCGGATGTGAAGTCTATTCTTAACCATTCTAGTTTTAGTGTCTTATATCTGTTCTAAGTTCTGACTAACTTTGCCTGCAATGCAGCTTTGTGTCAGTATGATCAGCAGGTCTCTAACTGCATTTTTATTATCTTTTGAGATTAGGCCTGAAGATTTGCATATATTAAATTATTTTAGCCAGTAGAGAAAGCAACATTCAAGCATTATACTAGCAGGCCCAGTGTTCCTTAAAACTTGGTAGTTAGAAGTACAAACATGCAGGCGCTTAAGCAAAAAGCATATATGAGAAATGAGAGAAATAAACAATTGCTAAATCTAGAAGTCATTTAATTACAACATTGAAATAGTACTTATATATGCAAGGAAGCTACAACCTTATTAGCTACACTCTAATGCCTTAAATGACTAAGATCTAATTTTGAAACCCTTAAATGACTAAATGATATTAGCCCCTGCCCTCTGAATCTCAAAGTTATTTATATCATGACATTTGAGTATCACTAATATTTTAATAATTGACTATGAAAGTGGTGGTGTATTTTTGCTATACTATTTGACTATAAATATGGTTGGTGTATTCTGAACTTAATTACTACTGCAAATATGTATATATTTCTGATTTTTATATGTTTTTTGTATTAACATACCCAAACCCAAAAAAAATTTGACCAAATCCCATACCAGATTCGTGTACCCATACCCGAATCCAAAAACGAACCGGTAACTTGAGATTAGGCATAGATCTGATGTAATGTGTCACCCCTATTCAATTACTAAACAGATTAGACCAACTATGCTTCTTGATCGTTGAGATAATTATGTCCTTCACATTTGCTCAGGGATAGCATGAGTATTAGTCCCTCAGGCAATCTCATCAATTTGGATGTCAGAGAAACCCCATTATCAATCCACGTTCCCCATCAATTGTCATTTGCACGAATCATAAAATAGTATACATATTTTATATCTTTTCAGTTGCATAAATAAATTAAATATCATTAAACAATCTAAAGAGATGAAAATTGGTCACTAAAATCAAATATTCACATTTCCAATTTGATGATGTTATTTGATTGTTATACCATCAATGATGATGAAAATTAACAAAAGTCTGGACTCTATAAAAAGTGAAACTATGATCTATAAGAGTCTTCTCTCACATGACAGTGGAAATCAGAAAATCAAAATACAGAACTATCTATTTCACTTGTTTGGCCATTACAAATCACAAAAAACTTAGCTGCAAGCATGAAGTAGCACACTCAATAATCAAGTCTATCATCAAACATGCCCCATTAACCTTGAAAGCTCTTCTTTACTGCTAGACATTGAATCAGATGACTTCTCCATGGGACACCAACCAATGTTGGCTGCATGTCCTCCTCATCTTTATCAACCTCCACCAACATCTCAAGTGCCACGTCCCATCACATTGTCGGACTCTCCTCAACTGTTTTTGTGATTCATTAGGCACAAGGCATTATGTAACACGTCTAACTTCTCTCTTCTCCTAAAGGTAAAACTGTTCCATTTGACAGAACAGTCGAACGGATAAGTCTATAAGTCAATCACTTCCTCTCATCAGCAATGGAACTACAATCATAATCATAGTCACTAGCTATAATGACTCCTGTAAATCAAGCATCCTTTGCAATATGCTAAAATAACAAACAAATCTAGTCACAATGGATTAATACTGATGAGCTACAATGGATGGATATAAACATCTGGAGACTCCAAGACTTGTCACCACTCATTTGACACAATCATTTTTTTTAATATCCTTAATCTTTGTTTCATTTCATACATACAACAAGGGATATAATACATGTGTCTATAGAAATCTCAATTAACTTTCCTACTACCCTGCACATAAGTTGTATTTACATAATGGCATTTCCTAGGTTTGACCATGGTAGAGAACTGGAACTCTTGAAACAACACAATGCAATGACAAATACAACCATGAAGCACATGTTTATTAACTAAATAGTAAATACTTTAAAGCCTCATGGTCAGTGTAAAAAACAAACAGTGTAGCTAACAGAGTGTCAAAAAAATTGCAAAGCATACACCATGGCAAGGGCTTCTCTTTCTGAAGTGGTATAATTTCATATTGTGGTTGCTAAATTCCTACCTGCAAATTACAACAAGTGGTCAATTTTAAAATCACTGGTTGTGCAAGAATAGCTCTGATGGCAGTGCCTAAGGCATTGACATGCACATGGAATGTTTTATTCCAATCTGGGAATTGCTGGACATGTGTGCTTGCTAGCTTTTCTTTTGAGAGGGCAAATACTTCTTCTTCTTGTTCTGTCCACATAAATGGTCCATCTTTGTGCAAGAGATCCTCCAAGGATCTTGTTATTTGCACATTGTTCTTACTAAATTTTCTATAATAGCCAGTATGACCTAAAAATAAACATCCCTCTCATTGGGTGGAAACTGGAAGAACACAACAACCTTTGTATGGTCTACCAACATGCCTTCCTTACAGATCACATGACCCAGAAGTGTTCCCGATTGTGTAGGAAACAAACACTTCTTTAAATTGAGGCATATATGTAACTTTCAACATCTCTTGAATATTAAGTGCAAACTAGTATGATGGCCCTTTACTAGCAACCAATTCAGACTCCTCAATTGGAAAAATGATTCTTGCAGTCAACATTTATGATTTAATATATTTCAGCTTTGACCTTCAATCTTAAGTTCAGATTCATTTTGTACGGATTTTTTCTCATTGGCTTTGGCATGTTTCATTTTTCCTCATGAGGGAAGTACGCCCTTCATTTCATGAAACCCCTTAGGAAAAAATCTTTTAACAATTCCACAATGCATCCTAATTCCACATCCATCCGATAATCACCAAGAGTTTGAGGCCCGTCCTCTGTGTTAATGATTGCCTTCTGCTTTGCCTAAGTGTTTAAACCAATCTACACAGTAGTATAAATAAGAATACAGTAGTACCAATCTAACCAGTCATTTGAAAATTTTGGAGTCAATGGTCTTTAACTATAAAAGCCTAAGGATAACTTCCTCTTTGTTACCAAGAGGAAACATTCATAAATAAATCAGCATTAGAAGCATACCATAGTCATTTAACCTATATCTAATCTACAAAATGAATTTCATTGGCTAGCTTCTGCAAATATTTGCCAACAACATTTAAACCATACCTTGAAGGACCCTGGGTAGGAGATAGATAGCCTGAACTCTGAGGATAGCTAACAAATTTTACACGATCACCTAAAAAGAGATCCAATAAGCACCAAAAACAAGCATAACTCTTAAGTGTAAAATAAATTGAAATATGACTAGATATTACTATCAAAATTCTTCAAACTCCCACCAAGTCTCCTAACTACCTGTCTTAAAGGTATGTGGTTTTGCAGCAGCAGCAGCAGCAGAAAAGGAAGGTATAGCTGATGCCTCCTGTTTTGACTGTGAACTTGATGCAGAAGCAGGGTTACAAGTACATATTTCTGCCTCTGTAGTCGATGGCATACTACTTTTTGATGGCCAGTTATCCCCATGTCCTATTCTTTGTTTGAAGGAAAGGAATTTACATTCATGTTTTGGGGCCTCCTTCAGTAGTTCTGCATCTTTCACTGACGAGCCCTAAAATATTAATTCAAAACGGCTACATTAAAAATATAGCTAAGATAAAATGTAACAAAATAAACACTAGTTTCATGATCCATATGAAATTGACAAAATAAATTTACACTAACAATTATAGCATTTCTTTGCTCTTAAAAATTCGAACTGATATGTCCAGTTGAATCTCGTTAAACTTTGAAAAGGGAATTGTAATAAAACTAGGGAAATAATTTATGCACCATAGATGGAATATAGCATTTCCAGATTACTTATGTCCCACTCAAAAAATTAATTGGTCAAACTCCTCTGACATCCAACATAGAATAAATTTACAGAAGCTGAAATGACAATGCTTACTAAGGCCATTGCACTGCTATCAAATATAAGCAATTTTGCATCAAAATGGTTGGCCAATGCCTTCACCAACATTTCTTGGTATATCTCAGAACCTACAAAAAGGAAACAAATATCATATGAAGTTGAAATCGCTTTGATGCTGATTACATGGATTTCTATAAAATAATAGAGTACAAACCTGCAGGACCAGACAACAATATTCTGGGACTTATAGTAGGAAGATCAATCGTAAATTTTGTAAAATCTTTCCTTTTCAAATGTATGAATGTTGATGCAATCAGCACACTCTTTGTGTTCTCACTGTAAACACATTGTAAAATTATAATCAGCTTGCCAATGGAACAACTGAACCCTGACTGAAATATCAACAAAAATTAGGTAAAAAGATAGAAACTATGCATACATCAAACAAAAAGCATTTTGACGGTTATTAAATAACATAGCTCTACATAATGAATACATTCTAGAAAAATTAAACTGAATTCAACATTAATCAACAGATGATTTGCTTTAAAGCTATTAAAATCAACATACCACAAAAGGTCCACTACCAAAATGCTTTTGAAGGTAAGTAATCCCATATATGTATATACATAGATATAATATTATTACATAAATAGCCACTGTACTTTTCCATTGTATATAGACCATCAAATGGCAAATAAAAGAGAGAAATATGATAATAAAAATCAAGCTATTTTCTTATCTGTGCAGGCTCCCTGTGAAAATAAGCTCAAATAGAAAGTTATTTGACCAGTTAATCCCAACAAAGTTCGGCAATTGATCCCAATATCTTGTGACAAAGTAAATTACTATGCCAGCCATGCAACACACAAGCGCCACTTGGTCTCATGCCAAAAAACCTTGCAACACCAACTTCAACCCCAAATGCCAATGATTTTTATGTTTTTTCACATGAAATATATTCACAACAATGAAACTAACACCAAGTATTTTCCCAGCATTAGGCTAGGAGCAAAATTCACACGCCAACAAATATATCAAAACAATTCTTCAAAAAGTCTAGGTGTATCATAACCAGATCAGATCTTTCAGTTTGGCACTAAAGCAATAAGCAAGATGGGACACAAGAATAAACTGTTCCAGAATGCCGATGGTCAGCATTAACCAGTCCACCACAGAACTGAAACATATAGTTAATAATCAAATCATTACTATGACTAACATTCAAGAAAATTAAGATTTCAACCCACCTTTGTGACTATCAATATATACCTGTATAAATTTGTTACTTCACCCCCACATAAAACATACTAAAGAGTAGTGACTTTACTAATATGAAAGTAAAATGTACAACTTGGCCCCAGTGGTCAACATATATGTGCTTCCACCTCATTGAACAGGGAAGCCACCATTGCTGTGGAGGAGTTTCCTGAGAAACAAAACATGACTTAATTATATTGGAACTTATTCCCTACATCTACTACTCAGACAAATCAAAATCATTATACTCCTCCAGAGTAGCTGAGAATACGTGTTACCTTACTCTTCAAGTTTTACACCAAATGCCTGGTTAACTCTTATGCCTGTTGAGTTCAAGTCCAAGTTTCATGGTTATACTTCAAAGACATCAAAACAAGCATAATGTCATTGAAGATGCAGATTTTATTATAAGGACCATTCCCTCTTTGGAAAATGCTTTTGTGTTTAACTTTATTTTGATGTTTGTTAAATGAATATGTTATTGTCAAATGAGATAAAGACAAATGGTGAATCATTGAGGCTTTCAAGTGGAGACCTGCGTTCAAATCCCCAAGTGGCATACACAATGAAGAAGACCAGGTCCAAGTCCTAGACGAATTTGATAGAAGAGATACCCCTTGGTTGTAGCATCTAAGCCTAAGGACACCCCCCAAGGAGAATTTACCAATCAAAAAAATAAACGTATCACAGAATATATCTTTCTTTGTTGAACTTTTTTCCTTGCCAAGTTTATTTCGAATGTGTATAACTGATAACAGCGTACAAGTTGTATAAGTCATGTAACTTCAGGTGATATTTCTAATTCTTGTCCACATTAACTATATCGCATGGAAGAATTCTTGTGGCTTCTGAGAAAATTGTCCATCCACAGGTAGAAATGTACCAGTACAGCTAATTATAATGACAATTTGAGTATCAGAGAAAAGTGCAAGCTCTGAACACCGCATTAATTTTTCAGATCAAATGAAGTGAAGATGGATATCATAATGACCCATAACAATATACAACACAGTAGAATATAATCTTTTGCATCAACACCTAATGCCAATAGACAACATGTTCCTCCCATCTCAGTTCTTACTATTACACATAAATTTTCCATTATTAAACAATTTGAATTTGACTTCTGGATGTCTGCCATTTTTTGGATGTTAGCCTCTGGCATCAATATATGAATACTCTTTAGCAAACACTTGAAACATTAGGAAGTGCAGATAGAAGCGCACCCCTATAAAGGCAGTTATAATTTATCATAACAGAATTTTTATCATTAGCTTTTTTGTGTGACTAAGATGAAGAACCTGTTAAAAACTTAATATAGAACAATGGGACTATTGTTTTTAAGGAATGGGTGTACAGCCCCAGTATTCCCTATGATAATAGGCCATATCATATAAGTTTAGGATGCCAGCATCCACCAGATATATTTTAGCAACAACTGTGTAATGTCTGACAACAAAAATATAATGATGCTCATGTCAATCCAACCTGGCCCAAACAATCTTGAAAAGCAACATCAACCCTAGTTCAAAAAGTATCCATGCCAAGTGCTTTCACAACAACAAAATCAACAGACATTTGGACATTAAGTTGACAGAAACATTTCTGTGTGAACTATTAGTTCCCCTATAATTGTAATTATCAAACTCTATAAGTTTTACACTTGCCTTGTAAATTTCAGTGAAAACCAGAGACCATATTGAATGTTCTAAGCCTTTATCATAGCATTTGCTTTTGTAGTGTCTTGCTTCTAGGATCATCCTGTGAGAACTATAGTCTCAAAACAATGAACATGTAAGTCTCTTGCATGCTCACCATGACTACATTCATACCCCATTTCCCCTATAGATGAATTCCACCATCCTATAGAGCACATGAATCCTTTACCACCATTGGAAAATTAACTTAATAATATAGTTAATCTTCCACAATATGCCTGCCTCCTTACAACACATCCTCTAGAATCTGCAGGGGGGAAATCACACTCCTAAAGTGAATGAACCTTACAGATCTGGTTGAGAAACCATAGCAGCAAAAAACATTTTCCGTTTTTGGGAATAAATCAGCAAACCAAAAAAAATATCAAAACATCAGGATTTAATCAGGAAAAAAATCAGATTTTCAAAAAACACAAAAAACATTGAGAAAAAAGAGAAAAACCTGATGTATTTTGAATTTAAAGGCATTTAAATCACATAGAGATATCAAGAGCAAATAAAAATGAGAGTTTATCCCATGAACTTTGGAATATAGTTTTTTTCATTTATGTTCACATCACTGATTAATTGCATTGTACAGTGCATGGTGCATAAATGATAACAAGATACTAAAATTTCAAATTTTAAATAACAATCTGCTTTGTACAACTTCAAGTTACCAACTAAGTATAAGGAAAGTTACACTAGAGGGCTTCAGGTCCTGATGATGAAGCTCCAATGTCAGAGCCTACCCTGATTCATTCAACTACATACATCACTATCAATGTTGACCTCCCTAAGAATATCAAAATACTCAGGATCAAAAATAAGGTATGCCTCCTCATATACAATCCACTCAGAATCTAGATTGATCTCGTCAAGGTCAATTGGCAGGTCTTCCTGCCAGTAAAAATATAAAACATGACCATAACCAAAATGCTAAAAAAAAATGAGCATTTAGGATTGGGGATTAGAGCATTTTCTCACGACATAAGGGCACTTTTTCTAAATAACAAGAAGAGGGTATAATAATTTATATGAACAATTTTTTATATGCCCCCTATCCCATTGTTGCTTATTAGCCTGAGCTAATTTTTTATATAAAATATTAAAATGTCATTTAGTTTTACCATTATTATTTACTTAAAATTGTTGTAAAAATTTTTACATGAATATTTAAGAAAAATATATATAAATTTCTTTTAAAGGAATTTTGTTAACAAAAATCTAACCTTATACAATTAGGGAAAAATGTTGATGTCATGCCCCCACCCAAGTAAGAAATAAATCAAAGTATCTAAAAAGGATTGCAGCATTTAAAAATTCTAGGCAAGGGCAGCAATCTTAATCAAGGGATCAATTCTAACAAGGGCAGCAGTTAAGGGAATAGTTGTGACTCTTTGCAAAGAAATGTTTGTGGAAGAGGTGCGACCCCTCCTAGTGAAAGATATTAAAGTGAGGTCATTTCATTTGAGGAAGACATCACAAATAAGAAAAGAAATCTAAGAAATCAATTCAGAATATATATTGAGAGCAGCAATAAATAATATTTAGAAAATAATTTGTTGCAGCCATTGAGGATAAATTTATTAATTCACCAAGAGGTGCTTAGTCATCAATAATCTAGCAAAGTCCTTGAGAAATCAGTTTTGAATTTGTGGGAGTGTCTTGCAAATAGGAAGGACGATCAGCCTTCCAAGTTCACGAGGGATGAAGGACGGCCCACCTTCATGCTCTTATCAAGTTGAACAGGAGATAGAATGGACAACCAGCCTTCCATGCTCTTGGGCTTGATTAAGTTGTATGGCAAGCCTCCAAGGTGGACTGAGAGGTTGAAGGGCAGCCCACCTTCCATGCTCTAGGCAATTCAAGGACGATCAGCCTTGATATTGCCATTTGCAAGCATTTTCAAGGAATTCACAATGTGATTTGCTACAAGGAATATGCTATGATCTAAATATTAACCTTCCATGCTCTAGGCAATTCAAGGACGATCAGCCTTGATATTGCCATTTGCAAGCATTTTCAAGGAATTCACAATGTGATTTGCTACAAGGAATATGCTATGACCTAAATATTAATGATGTTAATTTAAATGTTAATGATGCTTTAATGTATTGATTTGAATATTATCATAAATTTTGATATTTAATATTACCAATATCAGTTTTGAGTGATTAATATTGTTTGTAGGTGTAAAACCAGGAATATCCCAATAAGGGGCATTACAGTTGAATGTGAAGTGAAGTTTCAAGGTTAAAATGACGACTGCAAGACAGCCCAAAAAATCTTCAAATCATCCATGAAAATGCCCTGATTCCACAAAAAATTCCCTTGAAAATGGAGTTAAACAACTAGAATATGTTTCCACGGAAAAAAAATTGCCTGAAATTGGCAAAAGCAGTCAAATGTGGCAAGTTTTTGGTCAAACCCGCAAATAATCATGATTTCCATGAACTTATGACAATTTATTCACAATCTTTGTGGTTAAAATCTTCAAAAATGTCAGCATAACTTGATAAAAATTGCAATTTTCACATGCCAAAAATTGGCTAAAAACCATTACTCGCAATTTTTTCACAGTTTTGCTTCTATGCTCCAAACTGCTTTTAACTTGAATATTTCACCCATTCTAATTAACATATACTGTTTCTACATGGGTTCTCGTGCCTCATGAATAGACTACACATTTACAGGACAGTTGCCCTCATATATGCATTCAGAGGACAGGATCAGAAACAATCAGGTAGAAATAAACTTCAAAACCAATTCAGAGATACTGTTATTACAGCCTCATTTTAGAATCACTACAAATTTAAAATGCTTTCTTCAAAATTATCATCACAGAGAATTATATTAATGATATCATCAAAGGCATACAGAAAAAAATCTACATTACAAACTGGCATGTTTCACAAAACGGTTTGAGAATAATATTCTAAAGTGAAAGCAACAAGAAAACTAAAATGAAATAGTTCACAAATTTAACCATACTAGTTCAGCTCATAGAAAACCATGATGAATACAAATTATAATCAGAAAACCAGTTGTAAAATAGGAAAGCAAGAGAGGATAACTGGAATCTCTTTAATTTTATGGTTCAGTATTTCAACACTCGGACCAGTTATATTGGAACCACTTGTCCCATGAAAGCTCAAGCATGTATGGCATCACCACCCTCAATCTATGACAACAGTTGCAGAGGCGCCCAGTTACTTAATTGAAGTAATCTAAAACAGCTGTGGAGAATTCTTACCCTATCATATATTACCAGACAATAATCTATCAAGTAAACAGCAATGAATAATCTATAAGCCCTAGTCTGACATCAGTTATACATGAGTGGCTGCATGATCTGGCTTCTACTTATGATGAGTCACTTAATGATATAAGATTCTATAATTTAAGGAGAAAATTAGCATGATAATATGCTTTCTATAATATAGCCCCAATGAGTCTTCCTTGTTCATGGCTTGCACTTCATTCTATATTTTTGCAAAGTGAGGATCTCTAACCCTAGGTATCTTTTGCAGAAAAAAAAATAGGAAACCAAACAAGATAATATATGAAAAAAAATGCAATACATACCTTAGGTAATAAGGAAAGTCATCAAACGATACATTAGTCTCTCTGCCACACATAATTCCTTTTCTTAAGTCTTCCTTCAAATTTTGGCATTTATCAGACACTGTGGACATATCAACATCTCTTCCAAAACCCCTCTTCTCTTCACATAATTGCTTAAAAAGATTCCCATTTAGATCCATGTCACATGTACCACCTGGTGTTGAAAGCAATTTCAAAAAAGGTCTTATTGATTCATCAAAACTAGGATATTTCCCAATATCTGTATCAATCCCTGCATCTGGATTATCAAGATTTAAATGATCATTGGCTGCTGTAATATCTGCAGACAAAATAACAGATGCTTTCTCACTCATGGGAATATCTGTTGCACCTGCAGTGTCAGAGGTCCCTTTTCCTGCTTGGCCGGCCACTTCAATATCAGAGACAGATCCATCTGACAAATCACATGGAGCAGGCATTTGAGGCCTATCAATTCCTTGCCCAATCTCTTCACCATTAACTGCAGGCGGGGGCAATATGGACAAGTCTTGCCGCAAACTTGACAAAGATGCTAAAATCGATGCTCCAGCTACAGCTGAAGGATCTCCTGACCTTGCTTCAAATGGTGGTGCCTTCCCTGTAACTGTTTGATTTTCAGTCATGCCAACTGAAGTAGATAATGGTGTAGTTGAGATATTTTCATTTATTAGCAGTTCAAAAATCTATAATTCAAAGTTAAGCAGAATTCCAAATAATAGACAAAATTTAAACTTTAAGATGAGTTCGAGAACATTCTATAGTCTTTGACAGAGCTGTTAAAAAGTAGAATATAAAGGATACATAAGCGTGATTTCCAGATGAGCTAAAAATAAGTTCATCTCCTCCTTTAATTGGTACACTTGTCTTCTTGAGATTCTTTCCATTGAGCTGAACCCACCCATTGTTCCCTGAAATTTCGAGTAGAACTACTACAGTACCATCCTGCTGCTTTTTATTTCATCAAAAAATGCAATTCAATTTAGAACATATTGAACAGATTAAATACATATCCACAATACTGTGACAGTGAAATGCAAAAAATGTACTCTCATTTATCATAAAATATCAAAACTGGATATATAACAGAAATTACCATTGTATACTTCAACTTGCATAAAATTGAACTTATAGAAGGATCCTTAATACAGATATTGCAGTGTCTGCCTCGCCCAATGCTAAAACTTGCGCCACGTAATTCTACACTTGGATTCTGCTAATATGAATTCGCCACTATTGAAATCAATTATTAAAAATACACAAACATACAAACTGCAGAAATCTAACAATAGGAAAAAAGTAGACCATGCTGAACATTTAACTACATACAAAGATGACTTTATATTGCCTGCTCAAAGATTTCCCCATAAAAAGGTTGGAAAAGATCACAAATAATAAACAAGAACATGGAACACAAATACATGGAAGTACAAAGATTAAGCAAGAATTTTGCCAAACAATCATCAATCAATTAAAAATATCACTCTGAACCAGTAAGGCATTCCTCCATAATCAGAAAGACGTGCTACTCTTTTGTCTTTTGAATGTTAGGATGGGTTTCCAGCAAAACAGATTTGACAAAATGAAAGGTTCCGGTTTAGCTATAATATCTTTGACTGTCTGTTGCCAAAATGAATAGCTAGTGTTTGTTTTCTGTTGATTCTGAGTAACAGGTAACTTACTAAAATGTCTGAATCTAAATCTACCTCATACTTAAGAATCAGTTATGTCAATTAATTAATGAACCTGTTTGTAATATTAAAAGTCAATTTTTAGAAATTAATTTTAGAATAAGATGAGAACCAAATCAACAATACTCTTGACTATGGTGACTCACATTTGAATCATAATTATCACCTTCCCCATACACGTTGTATTATCATTTCAAGAGAGAATCTTCTATTTCATCATCTTTTCAGTTAGACTTCTACTTCACTTTTGTATAAAATGGCATTACAAAATTATAGCCAAAACATGACAGATAGACAGTTGATGTTGTAAACTTCTTCTGAAACTTTTCAATTTGTTTACTGGTACAATTTTATACCAGACCACTGTCGACTGCGAGCTAGTTTGCAAATGTTTGAATCATGTGTATTTGACAGCTGTGTGCATTCCACTGTGTTGAAAATCTTCACAAAATCTAATAGAGTGCAGTTTAAAACTTTTCCTACACAAGAATTTTGTCAAGTAACCACCACTGGATAACAAATGAGGCTGAAAACAGGTTAGACTTGCACCAACAAGCAGAAAAGCACGTGCGCAAATATATTGTTAAGCTACAGACAGGTGTCTGGTGAAGAAAAATTTTCAAAATAGAAGGGTTTGGTTCAGGCCCAATATATTTGACTGTCAGATGCCAAAATGGATAACCACCATGTTTTATTTCCCATTAATTGTGAGTTCTGAAACATTTTTAATACATCAATTTAGATAACTGACAGAGCAATGGTGCAGGCTATAACATTTCCCCCAAAAAAGTTCTGTTCATGGTCTTCTAAGACTCTTTACGCTACTTCTCACACCGGAAAGATCTTTGTTAAAATGGAATTTGCTTCATAGCCTCATTGATTGACTCCTTATGATAGGAAACTCCTTAAAGCACACCTTCTCATCACAGCAAATACAGAATACCTTTTACCTTACATGTCAATTCCAAGGAATAGTAATTCTACTAACATCATGTAGGGTGTGCACACAACCTCATCCCTTCTATTCACTGGTGATTCATGTGTGGCAGATTGCAGCCAGATTGGAATCCTGTAAGAATGTCTCCAGAACCCCCTTTATTCACTTGTCATTCAGGTGCAGCAGTATTCAGCCAAAGTTGAATCCTTTAAGGGTATCTCCAGAACCCTGGTTACATTTTTAGATGTTTTGGACCGTTTCCTCATATGCGGACCATTTCCTCGAAAGCAACAAGCTCTAGGATTTGATGGAAAAACAAATCCTGATTTGAAAAATGTGATGACTTTATTCCTATTCTTTCGAAATTCATATAAAGTCTAAGTTTACCTGTTGATACTGTGAAATGAGCTTTCCCCAAGTACGGCTCATATCATGCTTCTGGAACCTGCTGCCTGCAGGGGAAGCCTTAGGCTTCTCCACCTCTGAAGCCATTCAAAAACAAATATCAGTTTGACAAGAAAAATGATAACTGTGACATATCTTCATTAGTACAGATCTATAAAGCGCATTTTATAGCCAGCTCGATGAAATTATGATGACCTGAAGATGGGGGAACTTCAGCAACTTTTTCGGCACCTTCAGCCTCTGCAGAAAAGCCCTCATTGGCCTTGTTGGTATTCTCGGGCACATCAGTCATCACAGCATCCCTGCTCGAATCATTTTGCAGATCAGCTTGCAGATGCTCATTGGGGTTAGATGAAGAAGCCAATTCCTTTGAATTCACGCTATCATCAGGACGAACACACTCTTCCTCTGGTTGCACCTCGGCCTATGGAACAAAAACAACGTAAATCTTAATAAAAATGCCTCTACTCGTGGAACCTCCTTTTTATGTTATTTTGAACAAGGAATTGACTCAAACGATGATGTATGCCATGGCAATTCTGCAACTGCCAAAAAATCAGAAACCACACACCGATTCTAAAGCTCACAAATCCTAACATACAAAATCCCCAATTACAACATCTAAGAAGGATAAAAGGTTGAACCAAATGACGACATGTGCCACATCAATTCCTTAAGTGCTAGCCAAAAATAATAGAATCTACATGTCAAATCTAAAGATTAAGCCAAAACAACATACTCAATCCTAATATGCAAGCACCACAAAGGCTACGGATGGTTGCGAAAAAAAAACGTGAACAGTGGCAATTTCATTACTAATAGGTAAAAAAGAGAAAACCCACAGGCCAAATCTAAAGCCACGGAAAAGCAAATACAAATTGCAACCCTTAAGGTATTAGACGAAAAGTAAATGAATCAAAAAGCAATGTGTGCGGAAGCAATTCCTCAACTACTAACATTGCAACTGCTAAGAGCGAAAAAGGGGGATATAAAATGGCTCAAATGATAATGTGCGCCATAGTAATTTCTCAACTACTAGCCAACAAGGAAAGCACCCACACGCCAAATTCCAAGGCTCCAGACAACCCAGCAAGCTCGATCCCAAATTGCAACTGCAGACAAGACGTAAATTTATTCAACAGATGATGAGTCAATCCACCACAACCGGCTCAAAGAACAGAACCCACCTCCGAAATCCAAAGCTCCAAACAACCCACTAAGCTCGATACAAAATTGCAACTACAAAAAATGCCAGACACAATCTTTCGCCAAGAATCGACTACCGAACAAAATACTGGGCGTCTAAAACTTTCCCTAAACAAATAAAATCTAAAAATTCAAAATAAATAACCTGCCCACAAGCTGAAATGCAGAAATCTTCAAAACATGTACAGAAAAATTGCAGAACCAAGATTCCTAAAAGCAAGCCTGGGAAAAAAAAGGGCAAAAAGGTTTGACCTTGGAACGCTTAGACCCGGGCAGATCTGGAGACGAAGAGGCCCGCTTTGAGCCAGCTGAACCACGCCTTGTAGACACCATGCTTTCTTCTCTCCTTCTCCAAAGCCGGCCTAACAAAAAGAAAAACAGGGCAATCCGCGCTTAAATCTGAAATATTCTGCACATAATCCCTCAAATCTCCTCGATTAAATCACAAGGCCGATTGAGCTTTACCTCAATTTTCCCAACTCAGAATTTATGCCGTGCAGATATGGCTATAATCCTTTCCACCCACCTGAAAGTACCTGTCCCTGCTTTTTTAATGTTTCGTTTTGATTTTTTTCACGAGAAGAAAGACCCAAATCTGAATTTTTCTGTATTATATTTTTTCGGCGTTAATCAATGCATCTGCAGTCTCATTATTATTGTTGTCGTCGTCGACACTGATCAAGCTAGCCCCTGCGTCAACTGCATAACAAATCACAGTGTCTAAAAAAGACTAGTCCTACTAGTACTCCCAGCTTGACATCACAAGGGACGCCTGCCTTCCTTGTTTGTGGATGTTGTTAAAGAGAATAGGAGGTTAAAAAGAGGAGGAGAAGATGAAGATGGTTGGGTGAAATCGAATGGCATTTCTATGTTTGTTTTTGAGGCGGCGTCAGAGAGAGATGAGACGATAGAAAAGTCTACCTAGTAGAATTTATATTTTGTTTTTATGCAGGGATTTTTACTTTTTCTTTTTCGCTTTATTTTCGAATTCATCTGAGTTTAACTGTAGCTAATGTGGCCTGATTTGGTGGTGCCATTAGTTGGCCTCGCCCCGCATTTGGCATGTGGGACTTCTTCTAAAACAAAAACACTAGAGGAGGATAAGAGGATTTTTGTTTTTGTTTTGTTTCTTTTGCCTTTTCATATTTCCTTTAAAGCAAGCAAAGTACTGTGCAAGTGTCTATTTTTAGGTATATATTTAATTTAGTTTGAGGAAGGTTTTGGGGAAGGGTATTTTTAGTTAGCAATATTATTGCAATGAGTTCTTCCTTAATTAGTTTTCTGATTGTATTTATGTTTTCTAAAGTAAAGATGTAATTTTTAATTTAAATTATGTTAGAAATTAATTATTATGAATTTGAATCTATTATAATATTTTAGATCTTATTTTCATTGGTTGTTAATTTTCTATTTTCTTTTTTTTAATTCAGGGGTATCTAGGTGACCGAGCGTTGGGGCAAGTTGAGGTGAGACTAATTTCGAGGATGCACATAGTTAATCCTGCCTCCGATATTGGTTGTTAATTTTCACGTGTGATTGTAAACTTCCAAAATTTTGGAGAAAACGGTAGTACCTATAATCCTGAAATCAAGGAGAAAAAATTATTTTGGTTAAATTTCTCATTTCTTTGTCCCTCAAATTTTGTGTTTTTCATTTTTTTATGTTGTCGTGAATCTATATACATACAAGTGAGGAATATGATCAATTGTATGCTTTAATTTATTTCTTGAAATTAATTTTATTTATATTTATTTTATGATTAAGAATATATG